>JARWMV010000022.1:0-218721 GCA_030998015.1 Ceratorhiza oryzae-sativae
CATGTTGTTCCTCCTTACATAGGATGTGTTCATTAATTCATTGAGCCCCTTGTGCACACACATTTGATCTGTCTACTTGGTGCAGACTCCAGTTCATAGTCGATTCCATGTGGCAATGAGACAGCTCCAATTGGGCTGAAAATTTGTGGCTAGGTGCGCATGTGTGATGTCTATGTGCTGGCAAAATTGCAGCCCAATCCAATCATAGGCCCTTGAGATATTCGAAAATTTCCACAGATTTTCAACTGATTTCCTCTCTATAACGGCCGGTTGATCCTCGGATCGCCGAGTCCGTGGGAGCCTCGGCTTCACACGGATCAGCTCGGTTCGGACCTTGATGGTTCTTGGCGTTAGTCAGGTGTCTCCCCCTGATTGGCCAGTCGTGTGGAGGAGTGATCACATGGACGGTTACCATGCGGTCAGGATCAGTCAGCTGTTCTTCTCCTTTGTTCGGTTAAGTCTTCTTCCCTTGGCGTTTCTCACGCCAGTGACGTGGCATGTTCGTCTGCCACGGCATAAAAAGACACAGTGGAAGGGCTCTGATGAGTATCTACGAAAGTCTCTCCCGGGTGATTACCTAGGAGTTCTTAGCCTTTCTTCCGCTCGTCGCCGCTCGTGCTCGCTCCGCTCGCACTCACGTCTCCTCGCTCCACCTAACCTAACGTTGGACCTACGGTCTGTAGATGAATCATATACCTACTCAAATTTACAGGAATGAATCTAGTCACACTAAGCCGAGTGAAGTGTATATGCGCATTATATGCGCAGCAAGGAGAACGCCTGACTCATCGGTATTTATGGGGTATACATTACGCCGCTCGCGCTTGCTCTTACACCATATATATTTTACATATTCTTTTATAGAAGCTTGTTGATACTAGACTATGCGTGCTCCAAATTGGAAACATTTTCAGTCTCAAGGTCGGCCCAGTCATTGTCATTCATCCTTGGTTTGGATGACCAGACACAAGATCATCTTGAGAGCATTAACCCGTAATTTTAGTACAGGAGTCTTCCTTTGGCTTTGCTGTGAACATCAGATTAGTTAGAGCGTCTGCAAGAACACCCTGTGCACCATCCTGATCTGACAGACATTCAATTATCATTATATTACATCAGCCGGTGACCAGGTTCTCTCGACCTAGGTTGATGATCAGAAGATTCCCATCGCAATAAGCATTTCTGATAACACCTAAATCAGTGTAAAGCTGGGCTCTAGCAACGGGGTTTCGTCCTGCTGCACCACAGATCTGACATCAGGAAATTTGTCCCTACCAGTCGAAACTCATGAAGGTGACAAACGCTAGAAGTATTTGTCCATGCCCAACCTCGCTTTCCCATACCTCATGTCTAGCTTGCCATACCTTAGTCTCTGATGTGTGCTGCGATCTATCCGGATTTGTGTCCCGAGCAGTTTGACCCCACGTGAGAACTTGGTCACGTGATCAGGCGACACCCAGGACCTGTCGTCACGTGAGATGTGTAGGTCCTCTGTTCAACGATCATGCCTCATCTGTCGTCACCTTTAGAATCCTTGAAGGAGGAGAGGCTGCTTTTGCACAGCGTCTTCATAGGCCGAGAACGCGAACAAGAGGCGGAAGCTGTTGCACGTGGAAAGCGCCGTGACGAAGTTGGTAAGCTACTAGCCACAATGCCCTGCTGCTTGGCCTGTGGTACTGAAATTCATGAATAAGTCCTGAAGTGCGCCCTGGATGGGTTTGTTGTTCTTAAAGACGAAAAGCCTGATTATTTGGCTCCATGGTCGTGCACCCCCGAATATATGAAGAGTATTACAATATTGGGCTATACTGCGACAATCAAAGGGCGCGAGGGCTTATATGGGCAAACCGGCTGCTGGTTTGAAGGCCTTGTTCAGTACCATCTTGTTCTAATCTCCGGGGTCGAGTCTTTCAGTGTGCATTCAGACAAAGACTTTCGTGATGGGTGAGTGTGCATAATGGCGTCCAATTCATTTTATTGAGATTAGCAGGGAGCCATGTTTCTGGCTCACTGCCGGCAGGTGGAAATATGTTCTCATGTCTTGCTTCTCGTTCTATGAATCATTATGGACGGCAACTAAAGCAGCGTACATGGCTCCCTCCTTCCACTGCGTTTCCTCCTTTGATGTCCCGCCGCCCTGGTGGCCTGAGGAAGAACGTCACACCTGGGCAAAAGTCCAATCATCCTTCCAGCTTTCCCAAGCGCCGGCGGTTCGCCGTGAGGCTTTCATGCAGCGCCACGCATGGCACTACCCTCATTTCCAGCCTTCGAGAACCGATCTAGCCCCGGAACTCGCCGATTCGCAGCTGCCCCGACCAGCCAGCAAGTTGAAGAGGACGATCGATCAGACGAATGAGGAGGCCACTCGCAATGATTCACTACTGAATGCCAGCAATGAGAATGTCGCGCTGACCAAGCGGTTCTGCCTTGCGGACAGTAGCCGACTAAACGAGGTGCTGAGCAGTACCTTTGCGTTAGAACCTTGTGCGACGATCCAGAATTGCTGCGTGGATGACACCTGTTGGGATATCGGACAGCCGCTTCCTCCGAAGGCGCAACAGTCGAAGAAGGGGCGCAAAGTCAGGCTGTCAAATTGAGGTGTCCGAGGGGGTCCTGCTTACCTCTCGCTTGCCGTTGAGTCTTGTATGATCTATCGCCACTCTTGCAATTATGATTTTTTTGTACGTTAGTTAAATAAATGCATCTATCATGGACATAATTTTTTTGGTCAGCAAGGCTGATCCCACCACTGATACCGCCGGAATGCTACATCCTACAAGGCACCCCACGGCAGGGAAGTTAGAGACTGGAGAGTCGTAGCAAAGTGGACCACAACAGTAACATGCCAACAAGAACTACTCTGGCTTACAAGGTGTATTGAACATCTGGCCAGATATCAGGACGCGTCGCGACCGGGCAAGGTTGCATCACACCCGAGTGGTGGACAAACAGCGGCTATCTTCTCGCAAGAGAATGTGGATATCATACCTTTCATAGTCCGAAACAGACATAACATTTATATGTGTACTGGGTCCACGCCCCACTATATTTCTTGGCTGTTTGATGATGCCATATGAGCCATGTGGACTCTGGCTAGAGTACTATTGAGCGTTGACGTGCGGCAAAGCTTGATCCCTATGCTCATATTTCGTACAGGGATGGCTATATGCAACTTTTTGTTCGATGAGAGAAGGATCAAAAATGGTCTTTTATCCCTCTGTTATGCAATTTTCGCCACTGAGGTGTGGCGCATTTGCCTCGTAGTCATGGCGTCGGTGTTTTGTTTACGATGCAATACCGGGCCGAAGGACCTAGATCCGAAGTCGGCCCGAGAAGATGTGTCAATTGGACCCTGAGTTCCCTGGTCTGATATTTAATCGAGTCACGTGACGTTTGTTGAGCTTAATTCCAACCTCTTTCATCAAATCTCGTTTCACCTGACTGGGACCCAATATCCGATGGCGACTTCAACAAGATGCTTGCGAGGACGTCGAACATCAAGCGCGGGCGGGTAAGATTTAACATCGCACTTCTCATGAGTGACCCGCCCGCTTCGCGTCCCGCACAGTCTGTCGGTCAACGTCCAACAAACCGCAAGTGAGGACGTCGAACATGAAGCACGGGCGAGGAAGATTTGACATTGCACTTTTATTAAGTGACTCGCCCGTTTCGCGTCCTGCGCGAATTGGACATTACATCGAAACGGACCACAAGCGAGGGCGTCGAACATCAAGCCCGGGCGGGGACGATTTGACATCGCACTATTATCTGGTGACCCGCCCGTTTCGCGTCCAGCGCAAGTTGGACACTATGTCACAACAGGCCTCGAGTGAGGACGTGAACATCAAGCACGGGCAGGGTAGATTCTACATCACACTATTATTTAGTGACCCGCCTGTTTCGCGTCCCGCACATTCGTTGCCTGTCGACATTGAACAAGCCACGAGCGAGGGCGTCGAACATCAAGCCCGGGCGGGAACGATTTGACATCACACTATTATCTGGTGACCCACCCGTTTCGCGTCCAGCGCAACTTGGACACTACATCAAAACGGACGACGAGCGGGGACGTGAACATCAAGTGCGGGCGGGGACGATTTGACATCGCACTATTATCTGGTGACCCGCCCGTTTCGCGTCCAGCGCAAGTTGGACACTATGTCACAACAGGCCTCGAGTGAGGACGTGAACATCAAGCACGGGCGGGGTAGATTCTACATCGCACTATTATTTAGTGACCCGCCTGTTTCGCGTCCCGCACATTCGTTGCCCGTCGACATTGAACGAGCCACGAGCAAGGGCGTCGAACATCAAGCCCAGGCGGGAACGATTTGACATCGCACTATTATCTGGTGACCCGCCCGTTTCACGTCCAGCGCAATTTGGACACTACGTCGAAACAGATTTCGAGTGTGGACGTGAGCGTCAAGCACGGGCGGGGCAGATTCTACATCGCACTATTATTCAGTGACCCGCCTGTTTCACGCCCCGCACACTCGCTGCGTGTCAACATCGAATATACTGCATGCGGGGATGTCAAACATGAAGCACGGGCGGGGGAAGATTTGACGTTGCACTTCTATGTAGTGACCCGCCCGTTTCGCGTCCTACGCATTGCGGGTGCTTACGGCGAAGGGATCACGAGAGAGGACGTCGAAACGAAGTGCGGGCGAGGGAGAATTGATATCGCACTTCTATTGATTGAGCCGCCCGTTTCGCGCCCCTTATACCCTCTGTCGGTCACTATCGAACTAGGTGCACGCGATGTCGAAGATGGCGAATGCGGCGGCGTCGAACATCAAGCATGGGCGGGGAAGGCTTCGCATCAGGCTTGTTTTGAGCGACCAGTCCTGTGCATCTTGGGCAGCAGTATCGAACAGGGCAAGATTAAGGAGATTGGGAAACCACAGTACGTGAAATTGGGAAAGTGAGTTTGCTCTGCTTGTTGAACTAAATTATGAAGGTGAGTACAAGCAAGACAGTCAGATTCAACACGGTGCTTCAAGTGCTGCATGTGGCGTACATGGGTAAGTCGGTTTGCGTCTCTGCGTGACATGCATGAAACAAATCCAGATATTCGTGTCGTGGCAGTAAGTACAGGTTCACACAACAGACTAAAATTGTTATATCTGAGGAGCGTAGTTGTACAGTGTCCTGAGGTGGCAGAACCTTTTTAATTGGACGTGAGTGAAGTACTACTGGTTCGGTCTGGGCGGCAGATATGCTTAACAAAAATCTTTATTAATGTCTTGCATCCCGCTTTCATAAAGAAATCGTTAACATCTCATGTATCCTTGCTCACCAAACATTGTAAATACTATTCAATACAAGTGTTTGAAGTCTGATATCACTCAAGTTGTATCGCGTCTTATCCTTTTGGCAAGTCCCTGTCTGCCTGTTCACCTGGAGAGGGTCCCAGGACAAAATAGAAAGTGCTGGAACAATGATTCAGTGTTCCAGTCAAGCATATATGCACAGCAGATGCGTCCTGCTAATAATGTATGACTCAGAGCAATTTGTAAGGCATAAACAGAGGCTCTCCGAGCCTTCTAGACTGCACCGCTTTACTCCCTCACAATCTTGTACGAATCTCTTGTATTCTGCGTTTTTACACACAATCACAATGAATATTTCAGTTCAACGTTAATTACAATCATCTGTTGCAAGCCACTTTTCGTTGCAAAGTGTTCATTGGAAGCGTGAAATACATAGACGTGTGGTGCCTAACATCTAGGATTCTTTGCAGGAGCCTCTGGACTACATGCTGGTAGCGCAATGAAAAACACAGGCCTGTATCAGATAAATACGACATATGACATTGAATGCATCAGCTGGAGATAGAAATTTATATATCCATGTGAGATCTTAAGCTCACAAATGCCGGTGTACATATTATACAGATTCCAGAAGGGTGTCATGTTGGTTCCACGAATTATGTCTGGCTCGACTCTTCAGAAACCAAAACAGAGGGGGATGATTACCTGCATGTTGGATAGAGGTGTAATGTGGCAACATCTGGGGTGAAATATAAATATTTTGATCTTCCATATCACAAACATCTGCGTATAAACATAGATGAACATCAGGCGGGAGAAAAATATGGTTGTTGTACGCAATGCAAACCACCAACGATAAACACGCGTCCTGCAGCAGTCTCTGCCTTTGGTTTCCATGACTGGCCACACCGACCGCAGGATATTTCAATTCGAGCCCGCTGTAGGTCATAGGAGTCATACAGCCCCAGGGTTTTGGCACGTGAACGTTCCTGCTCCGCACATTGAGTTGCTTTAGTTGAATCATTGGTAAATTATATTGAGAAGTAGCACGAACCTGGTTATCCTCTGCTCCAGAGAAATGCACCTTAACCGCCCACTTCTTCTCCTTCTCAGTGTTGCCAGGTTTGACATTCTCACAACGGCAGACATGCAAAAGGCTGGGGAGCGGCCGGCCGAGTGGTCTTGTCATGAACGGTGCAAACTTGTAGACCATTGGCTCCATGTTGGAGCAGAACAGGATCAGATCTGAAGCAGCGGAGGCAGACTCGTCTCGCATCCATGTGTCCACCACGCAAGAACTGAAGTCCTGCTCGTAACCCAGACTGCCAACCACAACCGAAGAAAGAAGATTTGTCAACACGCTGGGGGTTAGCTTTGTGTTGAGGAATCCGACAGCATGACCAAACTGTCGTTGCCTGCCAAAGTTGATATTTGAATATAGTGAGCTCACAATGCGTATACAGGTCCAAAATTCTCACCTGGAGATGAAGAGTTGAAGCAGCGCAACCTGTTCTGGGGACCGAAACAGATGGCCACAGCATAGTAGAGCAGCATCGAACGAGGCGGTGTGATCCAGAGCTGGCTGCATCGCTTTCACTGTGAGATCGAAGAACTGAAGACGATCCGAGTAAGAGCCCATCCAATTCAATGCAGCGAGAGCATAAGATTCACTAACATTATCCACAGGCTCAGAATGCATGCCACTTGTTTGGAGTGTCATTGTCGTGTGTAGTGCGTGCGTCAGGTATATGGCGAACACCCTGAATGATCGGTAGGGCCATGGACTTTGGACAAGATAAGCTACTGTAATCTTGCAAGCAGATTTGGAAGCATACCTTTTCTTATTCCACAATTCGACAGGATAGTTGTGAGCTAAATCATCCAAGCTAATAGGCACGGTGCGACACTGTAGAGTTGAGTCAAGGAATGAATATGGTGGTGGTACAGTCTGTCTCACCTGCCATCCACGTTCATTCCAGCTACTGGCAATCGCAATTGAAATCTGATTAGCAATGTAGCGGAACTCCGTGATATAGAACACAACAAGGAGCAGTTTTGGTGCATTGCTGGGTTCGGGTATACGAATATTAGGGGCTAGGACAAAATGCTGAGGCGGAGTGTGTCAACAGTAAGAATCCAAAGATGCATTGGGACACACCGGATACGGGTTGGCTGGCCCCCGAATGAAGCACGCTGGACAAATGAACTCCTGAATTATGCTATCTAGATCGAGTGTGTTGGCGTATTGCAGTGGGGACTGTGCCAGAAGATGCACGCAGCATTTATCCTCCGTCTCCTCTGGGCCTTGCATGCAGTACGGAGTATGACAAACACGACATGGGAAAACAACGTCGCTACTGGCAGCCTGGCCGCAAAGACTGCAGTCGTTCACAGAGCTGCTACCAATGAAAGCGGCCACTTCGTCGCCATACTCAACTGGTTGAGGTGCAGGGACAAAAAACTGCAGGGGATTTCAGCAAGTGAATCATCTTCGCCATTTCCAACTCACCGACTCTAAGATTTCCAGGCCACTTCGAGCGCCGGGTAACCCGGTTTGCAGGCTATGCAAATACCTACTTGCCCAATCCTGGGGATCAACCTTGAGGTGCACGTCAATCAGGTTGTTCCAGGTAGATTTGGGCAACGCCTCCAAGCCAATATAAATGACACGACGGCCTTGCAGCCGTGCCATGTGAGCCAGTTCCTTCACCATCTCCTCTACCATAGGCTCTGTGCACGGTACCCCAACTACTAGTAGGGCATCTGCGTTTTCGCCAATCGGCTTGATGATGTCGATCGGGGGCGGCTCGTTGCTCATGCAAACCGATGGACGCAGGAGAGATATTGCTCGCGTTGATCGGCGTTTTGACGAGTGAGCTGAGGATAATGTTGGCACTTCAATCAATGAATGGAACAAAAAGGACACACCGCAGTTTTTACATGGTACAGCCACCGAGGCAAGGAACAAGGACTCGAACTCGTCTGCCTCGAACCTTGAGTCGCATTGCTCACAATGAACGTACTGGTTTGATCCCAAAACCTGAACGACGCGGGGGGATGTATTTTCCTGGAAGGCCACAGGCATTAGTCTAGTTTCAAGGCCTTCGATATTTGTCGTATAGGAGGTATCGAGCAAGTCATGTTCGAACATATAGGCCAGCAATTTGTGGAAATTTGTCGGCCCCGATGAGTGCGCCGCCTGCCGGTTTTGCGCGAGCAAACAGTTGACGTGCCCGTTTTTTTCTTGTGCACCAGTTCGCACATTCTCCTTTGTAAGCACTCGTTGTGGTCTCGTGCCACCGATACTCTTACTCTCCTCCCAAAGACCATTTTGCCCGTGAAGCGGCTACAACAATAACTCAACCATAAAGGCCAACAATGATGAAAGCTATTTACCTTAACAGCGGTTCCAGATAAAACCCCTGGTCCGTACATGAACACGATGCGACGACAGCCACTCAATCCCCATTGGAGGTCTTCGTAGCTGTGAGTTCCGCTGTACTCGAAAGTTGGGATCTGAAGCATTTCAGCTCTTTTTCGGGTTTGATGTGTGAGGATAGTGAGCAAGTCGAGGACGGGGCAAAAGTACGATGTCCAGTCGGTGGTGCAATGGTAGACAATGGCCTGAGTCAGGGTCGACTGGGTGACAACAAGCCGCGCGTTTTTTCTATTATGTAGACATTTTTGCGCCACAGTGAAACGTGATATAGCACGTGCCCTGGCCACTCTCAGCACCAACCTCACAACATCCGTCAACTTCGACCAATGAGTTCCTCTCACGAAAAGCCTAGACGTAAGCAAATCTATCGTACTCACCGATTTGAAACAATGGCTCATGAGCTTTGCACTGCCGTGAGTAGATGTCCGACTGATCGTTCGCGACGAAACATTGCAACACGATACAGTGAGTGCAGTTTTCTGTAGCTTCTGAATTCCTCTGACATGGGGTGTCCCATCATTCAACTCATGCAGTACTGTGCAATGTGCGGAGATGGAGGTCAGTTACTGGATTGCGATAGTTGTGGTTCGTCGTACTGCTACCAGGTGGAAGTGGAAACTGCCATTGGTAAGTTTGACAACGACTCAAGGCTGTCACTGACATTCAATACAAGCCCAGCAGAACGATCACCCTAACGAGCATGCGTGCGTGAGCCTTCCTCAAGGCACCAATGTTGGGCGCTTCAGCTTCTTGTGCCCGACATGTCTCAGCAAGCGAAGTTCAAACAATCCCCCAAAGGTATGTTGAACGAAAATTGTTGGGAGACCGCTAAATGTGAGTATAGTACAATATACTCAATTACACACAGCGAGCTCGACGACTGGTTCGGGGAACCACACAACCAGACCTGCTTGTGGTCATATTTTATCTGGATGCGATGGAGAAGCTGGCTCGCGTGGCTGCCGACAGGATTGGCGCATCTATTCGGGTGCTTGAGCTGGAGGTAAGTCTAGCGGCAGACCACAGTTCATGAGTATTTAACATGAGTATTTAGGTTCAAGTAATAGTACAATCGGTTACGACCAACATGCGACATGAGTATGAAGCATTTATGAGGTCTGTACTTCCACTTTGCTCTAGATAGGTTACTTAAATTTGCCGTATCCAGCCAACCACATAGCAGCTTCAATATGTGGGCCATTATAATGACCGAGAGCGATCCACGAGGCGGCTATTGGTTTACAACCGAAGGTCAGGGAGCATGAGCAGAGGCCCAAGAGTTCTTCTGCGAGGTTCTGGGCCGGGTAGAGGATTTGGCCAAAGCGGCCAAACAAAGTGTTGCGGTCATAGTTTCCTGCGGTACCAACCTGAAGCAGCCAGAGGAACGCAAGAATGTCTTGGATCATTTTTGCAGGTGAGTATTACCGCATTTTCGATGAGCGCATATCCTGAGTGACCATGGGCAGCACATCATGGGACCTGTTTATAGCCCCTGCAGCGGTAGCTGTCTATCCTCCTGACATGACCTCGTTCTTAACCGACTGGGTGATTCAAACCCATTACCTCCAACTTCCGCCTTTAAGCTGCTTGAAACGTGCTTGGCTGAGGGATAACCGAGCACGAGAGCACACCGATCTCATTGTCTTCCACCGGACAACACGGCTCGATCGCATGACTTGCGAACAATGGGTACATGCTCCGGAGGTTCGGCGTCCATGGGGTATTCGCTTACCACTGCCGGTATCAGTGTGTAACTGCACGTGGACCACAGGGAAAGAGTCGAGATGGGTCAGTAAGTATAGGAAGACGACCCCCAGTTTTGGGGAGGCTTTCTATTTCTTTGCGACTTCATGTTGCGGTCACCAGCTGCACCTTGCGGTTTATACAGCAGGACTTGTGCCTTTTTGGCGCCATGGAACTCAGATGGTGATAGTGCCAATCGATGCAGAGGGAAATGTGAAGTTTAATCGTCGAACAATGTGCGAGTTCAAGATCACTGTAAGTTTTTTATGTCACTAATCTGATTGCGAGGGCCATACTTATAGTCACTCCAGCCGCCTCAGCCCAAGGAGCATCGCCCTAGACACGAAGGTCCGTGGACGTTGGCCGGGCGACTTGCGCAAGCACAAGACAGTGTCGCGCAGCTGGGGTTGAACTAAACTGCGCCTGAATCGATGCAGTTTCCCATGTATATCAATTGATTTCTCGATGTATATAAGTATCAGCATGTCCTTAATTCTCACAGTTGTCCAATGACCTCTAAAGCATATGCATGAACCGCCTCAGCCGCCAAAGCAGTTAGTGTTCCATAAACAAGTCACTCTGACCTATCTGTGGTTTTGTGAGCTTGAAGCACTCGAATGGCCGAGTTAGTAACCTATTGTTAACATTAATTAGCAGTTCTCTAATTGACTGTCAAAATGAGCTGCGCAATATCGTTCCACAAGGAAAATTAGCACAGGCATGCTGGTCCTTTGGTGCGCCGTTATATTCAGGTATTACGCCCATTATGCCCATCCTGTCAAGTGGTCTGCCCTCTGGGCATAAATCGCTCCCTTTAGAGAGCTGTTGTACATCACATCAGAATGGTACTCTCGGCTTCAGGTAATTTACATTTCACATGTCATTATGAACCAAGTGAAATCCGAGCCAAGGATACTCTCCAGTAAATAACTGTCGGGTATTTATATCTCACTTCTTTACTGAGCACTTGGAACATCTTGCATCCCGATCTCACATCTACCACCTTGACCACGTCATTCGAGACCAAGACAACACTGGAACGTCTCTCAACTTGCTTCAATACTGACTTAACGTGTAATTATTTTGCCAATTGTCCCTGTCATTAGTAGTCGCTTGAGCACCCAGCCACCAATAGTTGTCACATCATCACTATCGATGATCGTGCACGTAGAGCAAGTCGTAGTTAATTTCACATGTTGAAGGTGGGAGTCACGTGGTGAGTGGAGGGCTAACTCCTACCATTACAGCGCCATGCCACGCACAAAACAGACCAACCGCAAACGTACTGGCGGAAAAGCCCCAATGAAATCTAGTAAGTATAGGTCGTTTGTCATTCCAAAAAGTGGTACCTAACGTTTCAAAGTGGTGGCTTATCTAGCTGAAGAAGGCACGGGCAAGGGGGCTGGCCCTAGCAGTCTTGAGGGTGCGTGTTTTGTGTAGCGAATAACGTTTTTGTTGCTAAAAAACCAGCAGTACAATTCAAGAATCATCTGTCCAGCATTCCCAGCGCAAACGCGGGTGGCGAGGAAAGCGGGCTGACCGCAGCTCACAACGGTATGTGCATCATAAACCTGACCTCAAACACTATTGAGCCTAGTTTTGAACAGACAGGGAGTGAGTGAGAGTATCAGGGGATACACGGCTGATAGCGTCTTTGAACTCCCTGTACCGTGGAATTTAGTTTCCGAATATTATAACGAAATACGTTTGATAATTGTGCTACAATTGAATTTTCACCACTCTCCTATTGCATGCTATATACCTAAACTGCTGTCCGCCAATAATATATTTATTACAGCACCTGAGAGACTGGGTCCATTTGAGGTGAAGGCAACAGACCCTGATCACTGTGGCGTTCCAGGTGCACGTGTTCGCGTTTGTTTTAGCACACGTGTTGGCGTCACACGAGCCCTTACCCACTACACGAAACCATCGACATACGCTCTGAATCATGGCCCGAACACGCACCACAGCCCAAAAATCGAGGGGAGGCCAGGCTGGCCCATCCACTGTGCCTGCTGAGGATGCGGACTGGACATTCGTACCTGAGTCAACGGTGTTACCCACTGAATACAGTCCGGACGAAATCGAGCAACCATCAGTCAGGGGTTCAAGTAAGAAGGGAAAACGGAAGGCGATGGTAGAAGAAGGACAAAAGGGACGACACTGTGAGCCTCACAAGCTTGTGATGTGTTCTTCTGACCAGGACATGGAGCGCAGTGATTGTCCGTGCAATCAATACGTTCAAACTAACGAAAATGGGGTCCCTTTATACCCCCAACCCTTCAAAACCCGACTGGAGAGGTGTCAAGCTCACAGGCATCGTCGCCGCTCTGAGCAACCCCAATACCCACGATGTCATCGCAAGTGGATATTGGGAGCTCGAAGGTTTTCCGGTTCTGACCGAAGCCATGTCGGTGTTTCCGACCAACTCCTGCGTTCAGAGGGTCGAATTTTTTGCCAGCGGGTGAGCATCCGCACTTTTTACCTTTTCCCTAAGATGTAAAAACTCACTCGATTCCCGAAGGGAATTTCCCGTTTTGTGCTTTGAAACCGCCGAATACTTGTATGTCCCGCTGATCCCAATGCTGGTGTACGAACGAATATGGGATGATTTCATCGCGGCTTACAAGTACAACGGAATGCTTGCGCGGCCGTTCAAGGATCTTCAAGGACGCGATCCCTGTCCCTCGTGGTGGATCGAACGGGATATGTACCCAAGGTTTGCCTTGGCGGTTCGAAGGTATGACCGCGGCGAACCAGATCAATCAGGGCTCCCATGGAACAAGCAAGAAAAGGATGACGAGTACCGTGGGGAGAAAGCAAGAAAACGCAGGAGGATACAGAAATCCTCAGAAACATCTCCTGTTGGCGTACGGGATCCACACATCAAAAAGAAGGTGAGCAGTGCGAGGGGGGAGGGGGACTCAGCAAGGCTAATATATTTTGAACGCAGGTTCCATCGACAGAAGATACAGAGCAGGATATTGTACCACGGCAGGACCAAGCATCTCGGTGTGCAGCAGTAGAAGGCGCCAGCCCCAAGCCTGGGTTTTTTGGAAGTGCAAATGTGTCAATCGAAGGTAAGCATCCAAATGGCGACAGGTCAAACTGGAAATGAAATTTAACTGCTGTTTTTTACCAGCACCATCGTCGAGCGAGCAAGCAATCGGATCAAGTGCTTCTAACACGCCTTCAGGCTCTAACCAGATTGTGTGTACCTGAGTAAAGGAAATCAAAGCATATTGATTAATTGGTGCTATAAATAAAGGATCCCACCCGAGCACCGGATCGCGCCCTAGACGGATCACTGATGTCGCTCGACACCACGTCGCCTGCAACGCAACCAATCAATCCCCCACCAAATCCTACCACTCAAACAGGCAGCCGCATGCAAGGCGACACAATCCAGACCGCGATAACACCAGACCCTATTTCTACCCTTCCTCATGTTGTTGCTGAGTCTGCTGGTGAGCCACTGGCTTCCCCATCAGCCTCCGATCCCAGACCCGGCATCAGGGCAGCTGCGATAGCTGCCCTGATGCCAGATATCTTTACATATGACGTACATGGAACCTGCAGCCCAGGAGCGCTGCATGAACCGGTGGTTGTCGAGGCCCGGCAGGTATTCCGGAACATCTTCTTGTTCCAGGTGTCACCAGCGGTCTCGAAAATAGGGTTTCGTGAGTGGTCGATTGAGCGGTGGCCTTATAGCATGTGGGGGAATCCTGCAACACTTGGCGTTGTTATACAGTTCTTGCTCCCCGTTCAGGCTATCCTCCCGACTGCGAAGGAGCGTATCCCGATGATATGCTTGTTGGAAATGTTCGCCGCCGCTGTGGTCATTCCAATGGCACAGCGGGGAGAACTTCAGGACAGGTTGGTGGCTCGTTTGTCTATCTGGGCTAGGGACGGGACATTGTGCACGCTGTTTGGCACGGAACATTACCTCTCGATCTGGATGTACGTCATGCGGACAGTCAAAACCTGGGAAGCTGGCCTCAAGGAAACCGATATCGAAGGGCAGATTGCCGAGTTCGATCGAACAATGTTTGACCGCACTTTCGATGTTTCTAAGAATCTCCCCCCATCCTGATCCTGTCTCACGACCGCAGCCATTCCGTCGTAAATTGTTATATTCGGACAGTCTTTTTTTCATTTAAGTTGTACTGTAGAAACGTGCTCGCTTTATGTTTTCATCCTATTCCTTCAAGAAAAAAGCACGCTGTACAAATATATAAATGTTTCATCTTCTTCAAACTGCCCGCCCTCAGAATTCTCAGCTGTCCAAGACTTTGAGCACACTTGCCACTTTCCTTCAATTGCTAAATTGTCATACGTTACGTCCACTTGTATAAAAATAAATGCATTAGGCAATTCATAGTAACCTAGAGGCTAGGTCTAATGCTGTCAATTCCACAAAGACACAAAAGGACAAGGGGAAGGAAAATGGCACATCCAACAGCTGAGCTCTATGCCCCGTGCAAGACATAGTGACGTCACAGGTGTAGGGGCGTTGGCGGTCGGTAGCGGGTGAAAAGCAGACCATTGTAAGGGGCCATCGAAACGGTTGGTAAGCCTGGCACATTCCAGAGGAGCGGAAATGCCCAGTGGTACAGAGAAGAGGTGCTGGAGGAATAGGAGTTCCCTTCCGTGGCAGTTCAAGACAAACTACTAGATTACAGTTATTCCAGATAGGGTACAACGAAGTACCGGACGGTTTCTTAAGCTTAGCCATACACCTAGCAGGCAGGTGAATCGATGAGCCAAGGGTGTAGAGGTGTACTACAAGCTGGACGTGACCGGACATTATCCAGAAGAGGAGACTGACATGTGATCAACATATTTGCGCAATGCCTTTGACATACCTTTCTAGGTAAATCCCAGGGAGTCTGTCTAATATTATCGTCCCTTCCAGAGTCTTTCTACCACTGGATCACAAAATTACGTTTCCCTCCTTTTATCTATGTCTCGGGCAGCTCTCTTGTGGCAATATTCAGATGGTTCAGTAGTGTCAAGCAGTTGTTGTCCAGTTGATGTCACCTCACTACAGCCAGAATCGTAAAACCTTCGCTTGGCGATTGCTCCAAGGCAGAATCCTCTGCTGTGAGATCCATAGTAAAGCTTGACATAGCTACTTGGCGTGGTCAATATCCAGTGATGACATTCATTTCCAGAAAGCGCATGCTGAGTATTATTATCTGCTGCCGTTTGCCCGATGTTCCTAGATGATCGTTTTTGAGTACGGTGAGCAAGTTTTCAAGGCCATTCAGTTTGCTAAATCATGTATGTTGTAATTAGTTAGAGGGGTGGCTTTCGGATATATCTTCTAAATTTTATCCTGTGCATGACAGAAAAACAAAAATTCTTTTCATGGAAGAGCAGAACTGGGAACATGCAGACAAAATGGCAGCAAACCCGAGAGGAGATGCCAGCACAATTTGGGCAGGATATGTCGCGTGTGCTGCTCTTACGACGGGGGCTAGTACCGTAGGTTACCTATATGTGAGAGGGTTTGGCTGTGTGAATACCCAGCACTCCAACAGAAATACAAAATTTGCAGGAAGATTTTCTATGTGACCCGGGCTGCTCAAATGTGAATTACTCTGTTATGAAATGTTTCTGGCAGGGAATTTGTGTTCAGCAAGCTTATAGCATGGAGCTGGTTCAAGTTGTTCATAAGCAGACCCTGGGCACTACCATCTGCCCATGGAGTTGTTGATTGAAGTAATCTCAGTTTTTAGAGTGCTACCGAGTATGCTCGAAATTGCCCCACTGGCAGATACAAAGCACAACTTCTCTGATGGGACGCCATAGACTGTTGTACCTCTATAGTGATTGCCTATAGCGGAGCACCCGGATAGCAATGATAATGTTTGGTGGCCCCTCAGGAATCTTGCGTTTCACTAAAAATTGCTTTGCAGGCTGGCAATGAGTCTTCTGGCACCTGAACAGTGACCAAGGAAAACATGCCGAATGTTCAATTATGGCGAGCTCAGAGCCAGTGATACCCACAATTTGTGCACTTGGGTCAAACCAAACAGGCTTCGCATACTAATCTGGAGGCACCTGTGATGTGCACCTGATGGCAGAATTTGTTGACCACTGAACTATCTGCTTGTTCATACTACAGATCCTGGCCACCAGAGGTATAATTTTCAAATTGTTTCAAGCTATCTGTGCTTGAGCCCACCCGGCGCCAACAGAAACACCCAGAATCCCACAGTTCGGTTACATGATACAATCCGATGACCTGTCAGCATTATGTCAGCACCTTCACTGTTTTGTTTGCGCTGAGCGGCTCAATGTTGAAAAAGCATAGAGAGAATCCGTTGCGGGCGAAGGGGATAACCTATCACGTGACAAGTCCCTCTCGCTTCCTCCAAACCGCTGAGTTTGTTTCCCAATATGCCCATCTTAACTATACAAAATGGACCTGGCGAATCCACCTATCTCCTAGAGAAACTTAGCCAAGTTATCAGGTTTGCTCCAGGCATTACTGTTGTATGCGGGGCAGGTATCTCAACGTCTGTTGGAATCAAGGCGAGTTCAACATTTGCACTTTGACGGGCACGAAAGCTCACTCCCGGCAGGATTTTCGATCTAAAAATGGGATATACCATCAAAATTTCCGCCACAACGGTGCATCGTTATCCGGAAGAGATATGTTTGACCTAAGCACACTCAGCGACCCAAAGCTATTATGCATCTTAAACATGGAGATGCTAAAGCTCCGTATCCAATGTCGAGCTGCTTGGCTATCGGAGTTTCACCAGCTTGTGCATTCCTTTCAATGCTTTGATCAGCTGGTGCAATGCTACACCCAGAACTTTGATGGTTTGCAAACACGCAACTATCCACACATGGAAAAGACTGTATTCGAGCTTCATGGATCCAACTCCCAGCTCATATGTAGACTCTGTCGTCAGATCCCAACTCAACCAACAGACTCATTTGATCAGAGGTTTGCTGACGGTGAGAGCATCCCCTGTCCTAGTTGTGTAGAGCGGAGTAAGTACTTAATAAGCTTGTGCAAATTTTATATTTAAATTATCTTGAGATTCACAAGCATTACATCAGGGCAAAAGATTGAGGCCGGTTGGATACCTGGCCCCTGCAATAGTTTTCAACCAGGAATCGGTTGAAGGACGGAATGGGCAAGACTACGAACAGATGATAGCAGCCCATGGACAAGCAACTAAGCTTTTGTTAATTGTTGGAACTTCGCTCTTGACTCCCGGGGTTGCATCCATGGCGAAGAGCCTGTCTAGACATGTTTGTGATGGGGGCGGCCTGGTTGTTTATGTGAATAGGGATGGCCCAGCAGCAACTTGGAATCGATATATTGACCTGCATGTTTGTACTGATAGTATTGATATCTGGGCCAAGGAGATCAGGAAACTGTACGCAGAGGTTGGCGCATCCAATTATCCTACTCGAGTTCCACTAACACATTCCCTACAGGTGGAGCCGAAGCAACCACAACAGATCTTTTTGCAACTAGTAAGATGGCTTTTATATCATTCATAGTCCAGCTGAGCCCTATGTTCTTGTAGTTACAGGAATTGAAGCAATTAATGGATGCTGAGCTATCCAGCCAAATGATGCCCAACCAGGGATCAACTTTGCGCCAAGAGGCTGTCTATGCTGACAGAATTGGCAATACTGGCCTTTTGGGATCGGACATGGTAAGTACCTGATTGAAAGTTTTCATCTCGCGCTCTCACACGTGCTGGATACCCACGGGGGCATGTCAAAATGTTCAGTCAGGCAATCTAACACGTGTAAGTCATCAGTTTATTTTTATTCACTGATTATCTTACCCTACAATCCCGTTCCTGACATGCAGCGCACAACAATTCCTGCTGGTTCGCATTCAAATCTGGAAGCTCCCAAATTCCTGGTTGTGGTTCTGCACCACAAAGATGTCATGTATGATGCAGCAGAAGTTGGTCGGCATGCTGCTGCCCACCTTTCTCGTGCCAGCTGGGAGGTGTGCCAAGTGTTCACGTCCATTTATTCAGCTAATACCCTCTCTGCAGAGCGATTACCAGACACAACCATTGGACGGTCGAGATCCTGTCTCCTCTCCGTTTGGCAGGTAAGAGTTTGACCGTGTTCGGCAACGGTATGGTCATACTAACCTTCATTGGTAGAGCATGGTTTCATTTGGTCCTCATCCATGTCACTAACTTTGTTCAGTCGTTGGAGCCCCAGGGTATCATCGTAGCAGATCCAGATGACATCTCTGAGGTGAAGACATTCGATTTATCAATGCTTTCATGTCTGATTGTGCCAGTTGTTAGCTGCTAGTTGTTGGCCGAAGGCACGTCAGGGAAATTTCGAAATTGGCCCTGACACGGCGGGCAATCGTGGTTGGCTCTGGATCTCACTTATCTTGCGTGAGCGAAACAAGAGCGTTGGAAGCAGCTATGCAAGGGTAGTATTGTGGGGTATTGTGGGAGTAATTGCACAGCAGGTAGCTAACATTCTCTTGATGCAGACTTTTTCAATGCGGCGACATTGTTGTCAGCTGGCATCTTAGGAGTTTTGAGGGACCAGCATGGGGTAGATTTGCTGCAGATGTTTGCGAGGCCACATTGGAAGGCATGGAGAGTGCCATCCCTAGACTAGTCATGGCGTGGATGGAGAACCAGGCTGTTTTCCAGTCGTCCGATCTTGTCTGGTTCTCAGCCAACCGGCCAACGCTTACTATCGTGGCATCCCCTTTTGACACCAGGCCACTGGGCCGTGCCCTGCCAGACATAAATCGTGTGTGTCCTTGCAGTTTGGATGCTCCTCGGGCCCGACGGAAGTTGAAACGGTGGGTAGTGAACCACAACTGCGAGGACGGCACAGCGGTAGCGCAGGCAGAGGTCACATTGCAGTGCTCGTTGTGTGAGCAGATGTGGTTGCTGCCTACGAAAAACCTATCTGGTATCATCTGCAAGGTCAATGATGTGTTCTCTGTTGTTGCCCCATATTTTTCTTCCGCCCGTGTATCTCCTTAGTTATAACTTGTTGTGGTCAATCAATGTCAGTGTTCATCTGGGGTGGATGTGAGCCATAACACTTGGTCTCATACAAAATTGAACATCTGATCAAAAGGGGGTGGGGAGATTATACAAGAGTATAGAGCGCCGCACAGAAGAAGGGAGAGAGAGACATATCGCAAATCTACAGTCAAAACACGTTTACTAGAAGGACAATAAGATGCTATCTAAGAGCGAGATGAAAGCTACTGAAGTAAGTCTGAGAAACGATGCGTGCGTCTAACATATTCGATAACAGTAGAGAAAGCATCTTCATCAGAGAAGAGATAGGAGAGATTCATAAATTCGCGGCCCCTTGAGGCTTGAACCTCCTGTCTGATCTGCTCAAAGCGGGGGCATCAGAGCATGAAGTGAGTGACTGTCTCTTTGGTTTTCCTGCACCCCTTGCAGATCGGCAAGGCCACAACTTGGATGCTGTGGAGGTGTCGCTGGAGCTGGATGTGCCCCGTGATGAGCTGGAAGAGGAGAGTAGAGTGGAAGCGAGGGAGATTGGCCATGTTGTCGACGAAGGTTTCTGGCCTGATTGGCAGCTACTTGTCCAGGAGCCTCTGCGCCGTGTCCATAATAGTCCAGCCGGAGAACGCGAAAGCGCAGTTTGTTTCCTTGAAGAGGATCTTCACTATTGAGCAGGTGATTATTCGCTTGTACAGTCTGAGTAGTCTGGGGACAAACTCCGGGGAGTATTGCTCCCCGCTGGCTGCAACCTTGGCCTCATGGTCTGCCAATGCGTTACCGACGTTGCCCCTGTGAGCGGGGCACCAACGTAGTGCGAGCGATTGCCCGTCCCTCCTAGCCTTGATCTTTTCCAGGCTTGATCTAATAGCGTCTACCAGCCCCGACGGAGCGCCTTTGGTGAATCCCTCAATGCAGGCAATGGCCAATTGCGAGTCCATGTAGTCAGTCGCTTCGCCGATATACAGCATGCACTCCTGGATCTGGGTAGCACAGGATGCCTGCCAGCTCGCCCTCCAGTATCCACTTTACTTCACTTGTATTCACTTGTGTATACCCCCTCTAAGTGATTTCAAGCATTATGCTAATGAGTGGCGAATGGTCCACATTATTTGATCGCCTAATGCTCAGCACGCATGGGCTGGGGCAGGAGCAAGGATGAAGCCCTGCACAACAAGTGCAAGGGCCCACATCTCAGCTTCAAGGAGTGTAGACCTGCACCCAAGACCAAAGGTTTTGGATTACACTTTGTGGCTACTTTGCAAAATGTGGAGGCCTGGTTCCTTTGTTGTGAGACCATTGACAACCACCACTCAACTTGTGCTAGTGTCATTTTCATTGTGCTAAAGTCCAACTACATTGAAAAAACACTCAAAACCCACCTAATCCAAGGCTTCATTGTCAGAAGGTATCGGCCTTGGAAAAACTCCTGACTCAAACGACAAGATGTAGTTTCACCGTCAGGACAAGACATACCATCTAGGTGTGGGTCAACTTGTGGCAAGCATCCACACTTCCTCTCCCTCCCATGTTCCTGACATTGCTACTCATAAACCACTCATCATGTCCCTTGGCCAGAGGGCAAAAGCTCTCACAATGGGTGTCTTCACTCAACAACACTGTACACATTGAGATTGTAGCAACCAAGTGAAAAGAAATGTTACACAGTGGTTCTTTCCACAAAGCAATGGGAGCAAAGGCGACTGTTACATAAAAAATTGGAGTAACAAGGAGCATGGGTGACCATACAAGGGTGGAAAGATGTGTATTTTACTTTGCAAGCATGACCTTGTATCAACCAGGGGCTTTCCCTGGAATCATGGGATTCAAAATTTTGGAAGTGTAGCTGGTATAATCAAAAATCCACAGAGCAAGGCAAGCCCGGCAATGTTGATGTGCAAAATATACAATTGAGACTCTGGATCTAAAACTTCCACAATGGGAGAGTTGCAACAGTGGACATGTAGATCATGTCTAAGAGAGGTATATATGCATTGGGTTCAACGTTAGCTATTAGAACTGTAGACTATTGAAGATTAAAATACTATTTTCTTGACTACTTTAGCCAACAAGTAACCCTCCGTCACTAAGGAAACCTTTCTCTCAGGGGCCAATAATGGGGTGATGTAGAAAGAAGTTTCCTGCACCTTGTACATACTGTAGATGTCTTACATAGCCTCAGGCTGAGTTGGGAGAATCATCTACATTCAAAAAAACATAATTCCTCTTTGATTGCTATATTTTTTATGATTGCAGTATATACATGTAATGCTGCACACAGTGGTGTCACGTGACAGGTTTCCCGCCCCATCCATGCGGGCCAGGCCCGCAGCTGTTGGCCCAGAGGGGCTCCACATGTACCTCCAGGACCTTTAAGCATTTGTTCTCAGTCACAAAATATAAGCCATCGTGAACAGATTTTTCAAACTCTCAATCTATTTGAATGAATCTGTGTATCATGCCCCAGAACTGGGTGCTCACACATGATTGTCAACATTGTTTATTTAATCAACATATATCACGTGACATCACTCTCTGTCCTGTCCATGCGGGCCAGGCCCACAGATGGAGCAGAGGGTTTCCACAGCTACCTCAGGAGCTGTTATACATTTAATGTTGATGTTTATTTTCACTGAGTGATTATAAACCCTGATGAACAACATCTGTGTCAATGAATCCATGTATCAAACACAAGATCATTGACACTCACACGATTATTGGCAGTGTTTCTGTGAATAAGCGGTAGTCACGTGACATTGTTCTCTGTGGTGTTGGTGTGGGCCAGGCCCGCAGGTGTATCAGAGGGTCTCCATAGCAGCCTCAGGAGCTGTTAAACATTTAACAGTGATATTTATTCCCACCGAGTGATTATACATCTGGATGGGCAACATCTGTCTTAACAAATCCGTGTATCAAACACATGATTATTGACAATGTTCGCGCAAATCACTGGTAATCACGTGACTTCACTCTCCATCCTGTCCATGCGGGCCAGGCCCGCAGGTGTAGCAGAGGGTCTCCACAGCTGCCTCAGGAGGTGTAAAACATTAAATAGTGATATTAATTCTCACTGAGTGATTATATGTCTGGATGGGCAACATCTGTCTTAATTAATCTGTGTATCCAACACAAGATCATTGACACTCAGACATAATTATCAACATTGTTTGAGCAAATCGATGATAGTCACGTGACCTCACTCTCCATCCTGTCCATGCGGGCCAGGCCCGCAGTTGCAGCAGAGGGTCTCCACAGCTGCCTCAGGAGCTGTTAAAAATTTAATAGTGATGTTTATTCTTGCTGAATGATTATCAGCCCTGATGGACAACCTGTTCAAAATGTCAATCTGTTTCAATGAGACTGTGTATCATACACCAGAACATGGGTGCTCGCACATGAATACCAAAGACATTTATGATGTAATCAGCTCAGGTCACATGACCTCAGTCCCCATGCTGTCCATGCGGGCCAGGCTTGCAGCTGATTGCATGCAAGTTGAGTTCAACCTAGTATAGGATTAAGTGGTAACACAACTGTTTTTTGAATGAAATGGTGATAATAGGTTTAGATCAGACATCTGGTGTGCCTCTAGACTAACAGACCATGGGGTGATGCAAAAAGTACTTGAGTGAGAGTAGAGGTATGCTGGAGATTTCCCAACCTAGCTCCACCTAGATTTCAGTATTAACCTGACTCTATCTTTTCCATAATGTAGATCCATATGCCCAAAGTGCAACTCTCAGGCATTCCTCCAATCCTGTACATGCCGACTCAGATGAGTGGCATGGACAGTTGACTCAACCACACCCCCTAGCCTTGTCCCAAAGTGCAAGTCACTCTCCAGTGTGATCATTGTATGACAACTCTGAGAGTCCTCCAAGGTAAGTAATTTAATATCCTTTTCCAGTTTAAAAGTATTCTAATGACACTTGAACAATTACAGGAAATCCAAAACTATTACCATGCCCCAGCAGGGTTACTCCTCTGCCTGTGCACTACCTCTGTCGATGCCCCCAGCAGAGCCACAGTAAGTTATGACCACATACATTCTGCTTTCTAGTAGAAATAAGTATCTAAATTTATATTTTAACTTTGCATTGACAGGTCAGACAAAAAATCCCCTCATGCATCGGCTTCTCGCAGCCTTCATAACCTACCCCCCTCTCCTCGCCACAATCGTGCCCCACGTCGCTACATGCTAACTCATGACTCCCTTGTCTGTGTGCGCTCCTCCTCTATGCAAGCTGCCTACCACAGATCTGACTTGGATTCTCACCAGAACCAATGCAACGCCTGCAGCTCCTCCGTTACTCCCTGTCATCCATCCCCCATGTCTTCAATATCACTCAGGCAGAGCTACCACTCGCCTGAGTGTGGACAATCCAGAATCGCCCCTCCCGCCGTCTCTCCTGCCCCTGACTTGCCTACCTCCTTTGCACCTGGCCACGACAAATCACCCAAGGCTGCCAATCAGCCCACTCCCGCTCCCAATCCCACTCCCACCCTTGATCGACCTGCAGACCCAGACGACAACCCAGACCATGTCCGGTATGACTACGACGAGCTACCAACATTGTACGAGAGACGGCCGGGTGGCCGTGGTGGTCGTGTTGGGGTGGGCGAGGGAAAGAAGAAGCAAATCCAGTTTACCTAGATGGAGCTGCTTGAGGTACGCAAGGCGAAGTACAAGCAAGTGGAGAAATATGGTCATGCTTTTGGTCGAAAGCATGACATGTATTTTAACCCTTACTCAAAGGATTGAAAGCCAGCCAAATACTACAAGCGGGTCAAGCAACCTCCTGGGCAAATTGGCCGGAAGGGGTTCCTTTTATACAAGGCAATCGGCCAGTGCGATGATTACAAGTCATTTAACAGTATCATGGTAAGTACTAATTCGTCATACTTGTTTCTATCTAATTTTTTAACTAGGGAACGGTTCGCAAGTCGGTGGTAAACCATGACCCGGCTCACATCATCCTTAAAGCAGGCGAGACATACAAGATGAGCCACTATGGCCATGGCGCGCGTCAAAATATTGTCGAAAGCGCAAGTCAAACTATGATATTTTTGTCCTACTAACACTTGTTCATAGGTCCTTGACGAGTGGCCCTTCTTGCAGCACTTTCGTACTGAAAACGGCGACAATTGGGCGATCCCAATGATGATGGCAAGGGCGATTGAGAAATCGACCACTAATTCTGGTAAGTGGAACTCGTATGTATTTAACAAAGCTAATAGTAAGTAAAGAGGAGGGGAGTAAGCGGGCAATCCGCCGGCGCATCGAGAAGAAAGCGGTGAAGAAGGAAGAGGGAGAGGAAGGAGGGGGGGGAGGGATACAAGGGCGACGATTATGCGGCGAAGAGCCTCCTGCCCCCAGACCACCTCTCGCGCCCAGCCAACATCGACCAACCATCAGAACAAGAAGGCTGACAAAGTGGTGGCCAAGGAACAGGAACGCGCAAAGGCGGCCCAGGAGCGAGTGTCGTCAGCTCCAGCTCCAAAGGCTGGGGCGTCGTCGAGCTCGGCTGCGCTCAAGGGAAAGGGTAAAGCTTGCGAGCTTACCCCGGTTGAGGGCGATGAAAATGAGGGGTCTGAGGAAGAGGTAAGTGCGCTATGGCTAATTAATAGATTTACTCACACACGAACAGGTTATCTTCATGAGCAAAAAGGTTAAGCCGGGTGCGCGCAACCATGCGAGGGTTAAATCCCCCGAACCTGACGCGGTATGTGACCCATACCGTATGTATGCTATACTAACCGTTATTTCTCTAGACCGCAGCTCCAGCACCTACCGCCAAATCTGCCGGGAAGAAGCGCAAAAACGCCGAGCCAGAGCCCGACTCTGAGCGCGAAGACGTAAGTCACAATATTTCGATCCCCGCCATACTAATGCCTCATCCAGTCTGCCGAGGAGACCCAACATCCCTTGCCAAAGAAGGCGAAGGCTGCATCGTACTCCAAGTCGGCAAAGCGTAAGCAGCTGGAGCCCGAGTCGGAGCTCGAAGATAATCAAGTGAGTTTAACACATTTATCATTCATTCAGCTAAATACATGTTCGATTTAGACCTTGGAGGTCGAGGTCGAGCCCCCGAAGAAAAAGGTAGCTACTGGACCAAAACGGGCCCAGGCAAAAGGCAAGCAGGTCATGCGCGAGCCCAAGCCAACAGCCGAGGAGAGTTTGGAGCGTGAGGAGTTCGTTGAGGAGACACTAGCGAAAAAGACAAAGGCGCGACCAAAAATGGTGAGTACACAATCACTCTATAATACTCTCTACTTACCTCTTGAAGCGTCCTACTCCTCCTCCCGAGCCCTCCTCCCCCACGACTATCAACATTTCCAGCGATCCAGCGCCAGGCCAAACGCTTGCACCTATTGTGGTGTCTTCGGATGACACGCCCCAAGTTTTGGGCACAGCCCAACCGGTACCTCAATCAATTCGGGCGTTTAATATACTAACGTGGTTTATAGGGTGGCCAACGTATTGTCCGCGCCACCAACATGAAGGTGGCGGTCTCTACGTCGCGGAAGTTGCGCGATCGCAAATAAATATGCCGATAATTACCGAAACACTCCAACTTTTTATTTTCTTACTCTCTTTTTCTCTCGTCTCTATCGTTTTCGGCGCACATGCGCATGTTTCCATCTGCTGCATTAGTCTGTATTTGTCCCCCCCTGTGTTTGTACGAAGCCTCCTGGCGTGAGGCAGACTCGTGTCTGCGATTCGGGCCAATAATGGACTATTACATGTACTATATACCTAAAACCACTAGGTGCTTCTACACCTAAATGTAGATGTCATGAACCCCTAAAGCCGTAGCTAGAAAAAGATGCGAAGTACACCTAAAAAGAAAAAAAGGGGTAAACAGTACCTTAAAACATATATGCGCTCACAAAGCATCAGGTGTACGAACCGCCTAAGATTAGGTGCTGATACCCCACTTTTTTGTGACATTTTGATTAGGCGATTCGACCCCCTAGATTTAGGGGGCTCAACCCCCCTAACTTTAGGGGGGTTAACCCACCTAGGATTTAGGTGGGATCCTTTTCATAGTGGAGGCGCACGTAATCGCCTACTGGGGCCACGAATTTCGCAAGAAGTATAGCATGCTCCATATCGTGCGTGACTATCTTCCTGGCGTTCCCGTTGTATGCTTATCGGCTACGCTAACCCCTCGAGTTATTCATCACATCACCTCGAGCCTCCATATGCACAAATCAAATTTCGCACTTGTTAATGAGGGGAACGAGCCGCCTGAACTATCACTCGTGGTCTGCAAATGCGAATTCCCTATGAACACATTCCTAGATCTGTTATTCCTCTTCATAAATCGTCTATCCCCACGACATCCCCAAAACATTCATATTTATTGACAACAAAAAGGAGGAACACCGGGCTATTCAGACTCTGGAGGGATTTCTCCCTGTACACTTGAGGCGCCGTGGCCTTATTCGCCCATTCAATGCGCTTCATTCGGCACAGTATCAAGCCGAAACAATGAGGCTATTCCAGCTGGGCGTCATACGGATACTCGTATGCACTGACGCCGCTGGTATGGTGCGCTAACCACTTCCTTATTTTCTTCCATAAAGATCTCACTGTGAATAAAGGATGCGATATTTCAAGTGTTGAGGTGGTGATTCAGTGGCGCATTGTTGCTCTTTCGCTTTTGATACAGCGCTGGGGAAGAATCCGAGGGCAACGCGGCCTTGCTATTCTATTTGTTGAGCCCATAGCATACACTTATAACCCCACTGAACCCGGAGTCAAACCAGTCGCTAAATCGCCCAAGAAGCCTGGTTTGAAAACTAAACGGGTGACCAAGGAGCCCTTGAAAAAGGGCAGATGGAAATCGCCAGTGTGCGGCGCTCATCCCGAGCTTCGTGAAGACTCACCATATGAAGGTACACTTGTATTGGTACAAACCAATGGCTGTCTGCGGGAAATTTGGACTCGGGTGTTCCAGAACCAACCAATCGGTGAGTAGTTTGCATTGACTGACTATTATTTGATTGACTGAGTATTTTACCCGTTTATAAGCGCCCTCATTTGAGCGTTGTAGTTCGCAGGTCTGCAGCCCGTCGCTTTTGGATCGCATAAAACCGCCCAGAATGCTACGCATCAAAAACAAAGCCAATAAATCGCCAAAGAAGGGGCTGCTTCATCCTCCAACCCAAGAACATCTGGTTAGGTGGCGTATGCAGGTCTGGCGTCGAGATCGATCCAGGGCGACATACGGACCATCAGGAATCTTAAGTGATACCTGGGTGGACTATCTTTCGTCTATAGGGCCGATCCGAGATCCTGAATTGTTGCAGGATATATTCGGACGATACTGGGATATTTATGGCCAAGAACTCGGCGATATCATCACCCAGCTCGATATCCCATTCACGCCAGCGCCCCCAAAGTCTCGAGGTACAAAGCGAAAGGCTGAAGCTCTCGCTGCCAACATTGTGGCGCCACAAGCAACTTCAAGTCGATCGCATTACTCCTCCCATCAAAACCCTACTCCCGCTCCGCCTTTCCCGATTGCCAACCACGAAGCTAACGCTTCACAGCGCTCTGTCCGCCCTCGCATACTCCCATACCCATCAGGTACAGTAACTCCCACTTTTGCCTTTTTAATCTTATGGTTTGCTCATATGATTGGCTGCGACGTGTAAACTGCATGCTCAATTAGATGTCAATCCTTGTCCTCCTCAAACCAACCAACATCCATGCCCACCAGTGCCTTCACAGCCCTCCTTTTGGCGCCCGATTGATTACCCCAGGCCCAATTTGCCTCGTAGTCGACCCCAGTAGTATCAAAGCGTCGGACCTCGCTATAGGCTTTACTCATACTTGTTGTTTTCAATATTTTTTCAATATGCGTGAATATTGCTGTTCTGAGTTGATAGATGTACCCATACTTTGGAATACTCAAATATTTTTATATGCTATTATATTGTCCGCCTCACCTCAACCATCTCAGGCAAAAGCCCAAAATCTAGCTAGCAAAAAGTAGCGTCACACGTCTAAGTACGCTTTTTAGCACTCACTAGGTCCCGAGTAGCGCGGCCACCAGAGCTACTAGGATCTAATGAGAACTAAAAAGCATACTTAGACGCTGGGCCTCTAGTTCATGCTAGCCAGATTCTCGGCTTTTGGCTGAGCAGTCTACCAAAGTGACCATCCATATACTGAAATGCGTCGTCACACTTCCCACTTGGGCTATATTAGCTCATCAGTGTAATCACCCGAGTGACTCGAACTCGTCACTTGGTCATTGCAGTTATCTGGGATACAATAGTTTGTCCCGCCACTGCCGACGTTTTGCTTACGGAGCTCTGATATTTAGCGCAGAAGTACATACACACCTGCACCATATTATGTCACCAGAAAAAGATTGTTTCTTTTGTAGGTGATGGCAAAGTGTTGATTTTACTTGTATTTAAGACCGACACCAAAAGATTCAGCGGCGTTGGTTTGTTAAGATAGCATCAACAGCAGGAAACAAGTTTTTGACTCCAAGTGTACAAATTCATTACAACCGGGGAGTAATTCACAGTAATCGAAAAGGCGATCCGGGACGATTACCCCGATTGTACCAGCCGTCTCGCAAGCTCGACCTCGCTCCACTATCATGCACAAACACTGGACATACACAGATAAGCACACATCACATGACCTCGATGAAAGCGCCGGCCCTCGTACATCGATAAAACCCCGTCAAGGCGAGGATCGAGCGATGAGAGACGGCTTGGTTACGAGCCTAAATAAAGCATGCGGGACTTTTAACACACATGTACAAGCAGAAGCGATGAGTAAGCCCAAGCGCTTAGTCCGGCCATCCTCGTGCCAAAATCCCGATTCCCCTGAAGTGTCAGCGTCGAAAAGCAAACGATCCACTCACGTGACCGACTGTTTTTTCGGTTACATTCGTTCTATTGTATGCAAAATAGAAACACGTTACATGAGCAGTCAATGCACGTCAAGAAAGGCAGCGCCTGGAACGAACGGAGAGGCACAGGTGGGAACAAGCGGGACGTGAGTACGGACAGCGCGTGAGGCGCGTATAGACAGTAGATTAAATGGAGAAGGCGGACGAGGCGGAGAGGAAATCGGCTATGGCTGTAAGGCCCGAATCCGTGTTAAAAAGCTCATGGAGCCGGAGGTCTTTCGAGGCCCTTCTCACCTTCATGCGAGCCAAATTGTACATGGGGCGTTCCAGAAGGACGTGCCGTCACGTGACCGACCAGATTCTCTTTGTGCCCACCATCGCTCGAATGATCCGACTCAACTTTCATCGTCTCTGCGACACAGTCGACACCGGAAGGTGTATAACCGTGTCAAAAGATGACATGATTCAGAACGTTATTGAAGCAATCAACGAGCAGCATCGGAGTCTTAGGTTGGAACTGGATTGGCAACTTCCATACTTGTACAAGACCGACCGCTCGGACGAAGATTTGCCTGGGTCTGTGGACCAGCTAGACAAGTGCGATATTCCCTTGAAGGACCGTCACCGGGTAGGCAGGTACTGGCCCGACGCAAGCAAGATCGACGAGGAGCGTGTTCATCTGCTACTTAACGTCACAGGTTTGTGTTGCTCTGTCGGTTTTCTATAACCATTGAGGCTTTTCACGAGAGTCGTTGAACGGAGTGCTGAACGCTATTTTGATGACAAGTTAAATTAGTGAACCCCACCATCAGTGCTCCGCGATCCATTTAAAGCCCGTCCAACGCTCCCCGCAAAAAGCCCTTACTAGCTTTGATTGCTCGTGGTTGGCTTTTCTTCGTTTGAACTGACACCATATTCCGACTCAGCCGTTCGGCCAATTGGCCCGAAGCGCCCGCAAGACGACCTAGGCGACTTACCCAGCACTTTTCGGAACATGCAACTTCGTGCGTCTGCTTGTGGCTGCCGGTTCGACACGTTCACTGATTCCTCAAATTACAGAGCATAATGAAACCGCCAAGTGGTTCCGAAACTGTAAACTGCCTTCAGAGACTGCCCGTCCATCCACCTATATGGAGCAACAGAAAGAGAAAGTTGCCCCTATTCTCAACGGACGTCCTTACGCGTGTACAGGACTTCCAGTTCAATTATTTCACCCTATCTTTGATCATTTCCTGCGAGCCCTTGAAGCTACCGACGAACCCACCGCGTCCGATTACAAAAATGTTCAAATGCTTGCATTCACCGGCCAGGACGTATACCGTAACGAAGGCGATCGTTGGAATCAACTCCTTTCGCGTTTCCTTGTTTCCTTGAACTCTACGATTGTTAGGGATCATCCAGTACAGAATTGCAAACCCGATGGACTGATCCAAGTTTTCAGTACGGACCTAGCAACAAGCCTCTACTGTTCCATCATCGAGATTAAAAACGAGGTTGGAACAGGCACTTGCGACCCAGCGATTCAGGCAGCGGAAGATTACGGAATCTGCTGGAGCCAGGGAGACGTAAGTTTGGAGAATAGTACAGTAGTTTCCTACATTGAACTAACGTTTCGGGTTAGGTCTCATCTATTCGAGAGAGTTGCTGTTGTCCGTCTCTCCTCATTGCCATAGCTGGCCCTTGGATGTGTGTACTTGGAGCCGTCTACTTGGATCACGTTGTTGTACAGCAGCTGACAGACTATGTCTGGCTCGGGTATCACCCTCAGCAAGAGATCCATTTGAGGCGACTAACTCGGCTGTTCTGTGCCGCAAGGGACTCCATTGTTCAACTATCGAGCTATTATGTGGCTATTGCTAGCGCTCCACCTAGACCCCTGGACAGGACGCGATTTTTTCCCCACGTGCAGCAATACAACGACCCCGAGGGCAACGCCGTTGCGTTTTCATATACGGGGTTTATTGATACACCCACGAAACCGGTGTTTACGGCAGTAACTGAGTCAGGGAAAGACATCGTGGTCAAGTTTGCAGAACGCTATAATATTGAGGCGCATCGAGTCCTCGCAGAAAAAGCTCTTGCTCCCCCCCTACTCTCCTACGAGCGTCCAACACATTCTAGAGGATTCCACTGCATCGTAATGGAGCGCATCCAATCCGTGTCTCTTCATGGGTGGTACGCGGTCCATACAACTAAGGCAGGGCTGCAGGGGGCACGAAAGGACGTTCAAACTGCACTCGAGACTTTGCACAGCAAGGATTGGGTCTTCGGAGACTTGCGAACACCCAACGTTCTCATCATAGGAGAGGAAAACTCGACCCATGGAATGCTGGTTGACTTCGATTGGTGCGGTCAAGATAGGGTTGCTCGTTACCCCGCTTCAATGAACGATGATTCGACAATCGGTTGGCCCGATGGAGCTGAAAGGCGTGGCATAATGATGAAAGAACATGACTTGTACATGTTCGAGAAACTGTTCAAGTAGTTGATTGGACTAGGTATCAAGCCGATTTGGCTGTGAAATCATAACCATATGACCTACAATACATCACAGCACTTCACCCTGGATCTGACTGAGGCTTGACGCGAGGGAAAGGGTGGGATAAGTGAGATAATGGCGTCATCAGGCTGTGCCGGCCGTCACGCGCTCGTCTGGCCAGGCAAGATTTGATAAGGCATAGATAAGATGACAATAATGCTTGAACTAGTAACGTGGTCGTCAGAGCTTTTTTGTAAATATTGTAGATCAGGGTTGTGGGCGAGTGACAGGTCTAAGTTGCAACTTGACCACAACCATGCTTGCCCTCGGTTTCACCTCAACACCTGCCTTGACTTTACAATGTCTCAGCAATTGAACTCTAAAGAATCCTGTGAGAAGGTGCAGAAAGTGAGTGCAAAAATTAATTAATTCATTGAGAACATGTTCTCACCAGTGTTTGCATTCCCAGTCCAAGAAAAGTACAACTTGGTACTCAGATAACAAAGTTTGTGATTGTAGTCAATGCTTTGGGACTAACAATAAAATTCAGCCATCAATGGTTCAAACTCACCACCAACAATATGGCCACCACATTGACAATCTGCTGAACAAACCCCCTTCTCCTTCCCCTCCTCAAAATAGACAACAGCTCAATTTGCCATCTCCACCACCTGCTCATATTGAAAGTGATCTTGAAGCTCCTGAATCTGGTCCTGATCTCAAGTCTCAATCTTGTTCTTGTTCTCAATCTCAATCTTGGTCTTGGTCTCAGTCATGCTCTTGTTCTCACTCACACTCTCAGTCTGGTTCTAACCACATGGGTTCAGTTTGTGTGCTGTTTTTAGGACCCCTAGATCACACTTGCTCACTGGCTGGCTTGGAGGGGGACCCTGCTGAACCACCACCCATTGCTCCAGCCAACACCAATGCAGATGCTGATCATTTCAGCAACCTACTGGGCAAAGAGCATATTGCACATCCTCCCCCACTTTGTGCTGGTAATGTCCCTCAGCAGGATGAGCAGCTGGAGATGGATGGGGGTGAAGAATGGGCCAACAGCAGTGACAATGCTAATGAACACAGCCCAGGTGGCAAGGACAAGGGAGTGGAGGGTGAGCCCAACCCCAAAATCCACATTCCACTCCCTGAAGCAGAGGACAAGCCTGGAGAACTTGATATAGATCCATGGGCAGACATTCTTGACAAGCACCTCATGCTTTGTAATATTTACTTGCAAACATGGGCCCAGGCCACTTTCTTTGGTGCAACACATCAAGGTATCTCTGGGATGCTTCAATCACATCAACTTGCCCTTCAAGCAACTGCCACCCACACCAACCTCCCTGAACAACTTGTTCACAAGCTCCCAAAAATGGCACAAATGTTTAGGTCTCTTGAATGGCAAATTAGGATGGACTTTTCTGATCTAATTACCATCTTCCCACTCTGTCCAACTTGTGGAAAGCATTATACCATGCGTTGGCTCAGTCAGCTCCCTGGCCCTCTGTTATGGATCACTAACATTTTTCTATTAATTTAGTCTGCTCTGCCAACCTCAAGCGATGCCTCTGTAATTTTTCTTGAAATTAAATGAATTTGTATGCATCTGAAATTGTACTATTTGTGTTCTATTAAATAGTAAAAATTCTCCTCTTTCCAACGCATATTTTATCGTGATTTTATCTTAAGAACTCAGAGAGATGTAGAGGTTGCGATATTTCCTCTTATCAGGAGATATTGATTACAACATCACACTGCTCATATCTTGGCAACTGCTTACACTATCAAAGCGATCTTGTGCTCTATCGATAGCTAATCTTTGGCGGTATCTGCTGCCCGAAGATCGTCGCGATCCACCAGATCCTCGCGCCGGAATGGCCTGAAGATCATTAGAATCTTACTGGACCATCAATCAAGATCTAATGACTCCAGTGAGTCAGGAGAGCTTCCCAAATTGATCCCGAAGCTTCTCTGACTCACTTTATGACTCACTGAGATGTAGCCTCTGTTCATTACATGTATATACTATGATAATATGATCTACAAGCCAATAGCAGGTCTCAGATGCATCAATGCCTTTGATCCACACCCTGTCTTTACTCTTATATCCTATACTGGGCTAGGGTGTACCCCAAGTATAGCAGCACCCTCTTTTGATGATCGCACTGGCATGCATGTACCTATTTGGCTCTGGAATGCCCTCCTCAGGGTATAAAAGGACCTCCTCTGAGGCCCTTCCAGACCACCCTTCACTCATCAACTCAACCCAGACCAGTTATTGGTTTCTTTTCTCTTTCTATTTCTCTTGTCTGTGTGTGATTTCTTATATAACTAGTACTGAGGAATAAAGTACCATATTAGTTATATATTGTCTGATTCATTGTATTTTATATACAGAGATATATAAGGATACAATATTGCCTGATTGAGTGTGACATTAAGTACTGGCTATTAGAGGAAATCTAAGTACCTGTAGCTGAGGAAGTACATGCATTAGGCAGCCCACCATCTATCCTATAAGCTATTGCTTAAGTCTAGTATTAAGATTAGTATCAGTTAGTCCAAGCGACTAGGGCTGAACTACATTTAAGATATCTAAGGGAACCTGACCATAGTAGTCTTGCTCTTTATACCTATAAATTAGCCAGTTTACACTGTGAAAGATTAAGACTACCTTGAGAGTTACTTGATTGCATTGCAACTACATTGAGCCTTCTTACTCTAGTCTAAGAAGTATTGAGTACAATTAGTGTATACTAACATATCTACATTTGCTTAAGCTCTAGATATTCAAGTGTACCCTGACCCATAACACCCTCAGTTTGGCCAATGGCATCCAGACAATAGTCAATGTGAAGGCATTCTTTACAAGGAGGTGCACCTGGCCAAAGGTTCCTTAAACCACATGCCAAAAAGGTTGTTTCCTTACATTTCACTTCTGGGTTCTCTTGGGTGATTAGTCTCTCAACCAGGCATGGCAGAACTAATGCAGCATTGGTTAGGTGGAGCAAGGAGGTGTGAGTGCAAGTGAAGCAAGCACAAGCAGCAACAAGTGGAAGAAAGGCTAAGAACTCCTAGGTAAATACCCAGGAGAGACTTTTGTAGATACTCATCAGAGCCCTTCCACTGTGTCTTTTTATGCTGTGGCAGACAAACATGCCATGTTGCTGGCATGAGAAATGCTAGAAAAAGAAGACTTAACTGAACAAAGGAGAAGAACAGCTGACTGATCCTGACCACATGGTAACTGTCCATGTGATCACTCCTCCACACAACTGACCAATCAGGGGGAGCCACCTGACTAACACCAAGAACCTTCAAGGTCCATACCAAGCCATTCCATGTGAAGCTGAGGCTCCCATGGACTTGGTTGATCCAAGGCTCATCCAGCTGAGGGCTCAACTCAACTCCACCCAGACCCTGCCCAGGGAACCCTTAGGGTTGTCAAAGTGCTAGAACAAGTGTGCTGACCCTGAGGACTGAGAGGTGCCTGACTAAGTGACCAGGGATTGGTAATATTCCCTGAGTCACATGACACTTAGTCAGCTAGAGAGTAAAGGACAAGTCATCCTAGATGACTAATCCTCCCTTAACTATTACCTAATCTGGTAAGGATAAGGTTAGGTTAGGTTAGGTTGTGTTAGGGGTTGGGTTTGAACCAACTCAATCACAATCTTGTCTAATGCAATGGAGAATCTGTGTCAAGATCCTCCCATACACAATTGAAGATGTATTCTGGTAGCCCAAAATGTTCATCTTCCTCCTGATTGGAGTCAGACTCACTGACCACCTCCAACACAGAAGCAAGGTTAGCTGTAACACACCACCTTGTGACACTGGGTTCTGTGTTGGGGCTGTGCCACCCTGACCTTGAACAGTGCAAGCTGCCAAGCTGTTTGCCTTGGAACAATCTCTTTGTGTACTTTGTGTATGTCAATGTAATCCCATACTGGATTAAACACTGTCTTAATGACATGCAACCTGCCAGTCTGTTCTGATGCTACATCTTTTGGAGCCAATCAGTTCCCCCAGCATTTGGTTGCATGCTTATCTAGCCATGTTTTAACACAGTATGGTGGGTACCCCCTGGCCAAGTACAGATCCTGCAGATCCTTCAAGGCCAGTTCATAGTACTCCTTGGTACTTGACAGGGTAGCCATCCTGGTAATCTCACCAATGAAGGTGCCTCTTTTGACATCAAGAGGATGATGAGATGCCCATGGGATATGTTCTTGGTTGTTCTGCACTTTCTTGTACACTCTACAACAGATGTGGTTGTCCTTTATAAATATGAACATATCCAGAAAGATAGAGAAATCTCTATTTGTAGACCATACAATTTCACAACCATTGAATTTGATACCACTACATATTTTCAAGGCTTGTTTGTGGTCATCTGCCTCTACTATAGCTAGTACATCATTGATATACCTCCAGTAGAATAAAATTCTAGGTTCCATGGGTATGAATTGTTCTTCAAAATAGGTGCCATACAGGTTAGCTATGTCTGGGGACAACACTACCCCCATAGCTAGTCCTTTAAGTTGCCTATAGAACTGGTCTTGAAATCTGAAGATGAGGTTATTGTTTGCTATTTCAAAAATAGCATAGAACACCTTCATCTTACAGACCTGGCTTTCTGACAATTCTCCCAATTTGTCATTGTCATTAAACCATTCAGGATAGTAGTGGTCTATACAATATGTAGCCACAATCTTCCTACTCTTGTAGAGTGGAACATTTGGGTAGTAGGCTGTGACATCACCTGAAACTATCCATACTTTCTGGTCTTTGGGGAGTTCCACCCCTTCAAGCACTATAGCTAGTGCCTTACTTCCTTCAATATGTAAGGTTGCACCTTGATTATAGGCTTGAGTAAATGGCTGAAAATCTTAGCAGCTGGATTTACCATTGCTGAGTGACATGGAACAATTGGTCTCATGTTCCATGGATTTTTATGTATTTTAGGAATACCATAAAACCTGGGCATCCCTTTCCAGGGGTCCCATTCAGGGATGGCATGTACACACCACTTGCATTGCTGTTTAGTAATGCTGGGCCATTCCCCTTCTTTAGCCAGCTTCCTAATAGCTTTGTGTTTTCATACCATATGTCCTAATGCTATGAATGGGACTATTTTTTGATAGTCTGAAGATTCTAGCATTTTTAAGCACTGCTGAAGGTACCATTCAAGTGTTACAACTGCACATCCAAGGTTTTTGTTCATAGGAAGGATTAAGTATCCATTGTTGTCAATGAAATCCTTAACAGGCTTTAATTGCACAAGACCATGATCTCTTGGCAATCCATGAGGGGGAATAGCATTGAGCATTTGCTCAATAGACACTTGCCCTTTCTCAAGACCTGCTTCCATGTTTCAACTCAAATTGGGTGCACCATCTGAGGTTTTACCTTTAAAGTTGAACTGCAGTAAGTACTGTGCTTCAGCATCACTGTCAGCATCTTTATTAAGGAAGAAATATTTCCATCTTAATTGGTTGCAAAAGTCTTGCCACACATTGCTAACAATTGCACAATTCATGGGTGAAAACCTCATATATTTCAAACCAGCAGACAAATGAATTGATACAATAATGGGGAGAACTACCCCTGGCCCAATGTGAGCCCCTTTCCTAAACACTGCTAACCTCCTTGTTTCATATGGGACACATTCAAGTAGGACTTTGATGGCTATATTAATTGGTAAGTATAAATCTTGTCTGGGTAACTAGACAGATGCTCATACCTCCATTCAGAGCTTCTGATCACTTGGATCTTCTGCTTGGCCCAGCATTGGAATTGCTGCCTTTGTTCTTGTTTGCACCTTGGCCCTTGAACTTGCATTTCTGAGCAGGGCCATAGTGGAGGGGGGCTGCAAGTCCTGTTTTGGGACTTGTGTGGCTGGTCTTCCCCTTGCCTTTGCATGTGATCAGGCCTAACTTGGGAGCCTTGCCCTTGGGAGCAGGCTTAGCAATCAGCTAAGCTGCTGTTAGGTTGTGGGCTGCCTGACCAATCAAAAATACTCACATTTTGACTAAGCACCTGCTTAATCTCTGCACCAACCATGGCCTTGATGGTGGCAGGGTCCATGGGTTTATTATCAACATCCATGTTGATGTTGGCAGTGTCCTTGATGGCCATCTTCCTTGCCACCTTTGCCTTCTCTGCAACTGTGCAAGCATTTTGGATGTCTATGATCCTGGTGCCAAAGGTGGGGAGGTCTGCAAGTAGACAGTCCTTCTTGCCTTTATGGAATGAGTCCTCCACATATTCAATGGCTGGAGGTTGATTATCAACAGCTTCAGTAATGCAGGGGGCTATGGTACCTTGGAGTGCCACATAGGCATCCTCAACCTTCCACTCCCATGTTGGGCACCAGACATTGTGCACCAACTGCAACTGGAGGAATGTCTCCTCAGCAGCCTTGAGTTCACAACCATGCATGTACACATTGTTGACATAGGCAGTGTGGGCAGCAGTGAGCCTCTGCAGCATCTCTGACCCTAACAGGTTGGCCCTGAACTCCTTTGACACTTGCCATGCAGGTTTCTTCAACCTGTGGACTTGCACTGGTAGCTTGCCCTTGTTCACCAACTTGCCTAGGCAAGCAACTACCCTTTGCATGTTATGGAACTTCTCCACTAGGGAGTTGAGCTCCTTAAACAGCTTGTGTGAGGTGTTCCTATATGCAAGGGGGACAAGTTCCAAGAGCTCTGTCCAGCTCTTGGCATGTCCAGAGGTGTTACAGGTCCAGGTACACTTGAATATCTAGAGCTTAAGTGAATGTAGATATGTTAGTATACACTAATCATACTCAATACTTCTTAGACTAGAGTAAGAAGGCTCAATGTAGTTGCAATGTGATCAAGTAACACTCAAGGTAGTCTTAATCTTTCACAGTGTAAACTGACTAATTTATAGGTATAAAGAGCAAGACTACTATGGTCAAGTTACCTTAGATATCTTAACTGTAGTTCAGCCCTAGTTGCTTGGACTAACTGATACTAATATTAATACTATGCTTAAGCAATAGCTTATAGGATAAATGGTGGGCTGCCTAATGCATGTACTTCCTCAGCTACAGGTACTTAGATTTCCTCTAATAGCTGGTACTTAATGTCATGCTCAATCAGGCAATATTGTACACTTATATAACTCTGTATATAAGATACAATGACTCAGACAGTATATAACTAATATGGTACTTTATTCCTCAGTACTAGCTAAATATGAAATCACACACAGACAAGAGAAATGGAAAGAGAAAAAAGAAACTAACAACTGGTCTGGATTGAGTAAGAGTGGGTTGTCTGGAAGGGCCTCAGAGGAGGTCCTTTTATACCTTGAGGAGGGCATTCCAGAGCCAAATGGATGCATGCATGCCAGTGCAATCATCAAAAGAGGGTACTGCTATACTTAGGGTACACCCTAGCCCAGTATAGGACAAAAGAGTAAAGACAGGGTGTGGATCAAAGGCATTGATGCATCTTAGACCTGCTATTGGCTTGTAGATCATATTATCATAGTATATACATGTAATGAACAGAGGCTACATCTCGGTGAGTCATAAAGTGAGTCAGAGAAGCTTCTGGATCAATTTGGAAGGCTCTCCTGACTCACTGGAGTTATTAGATCTTGATTGATGGTCCAGTAAGATTCTAATGATCTTTGGACCATTCCAGTGTGAGGATCTGGTAGATTGCAACAATCTTTGGGTAGCAGATACCGCCGAAGATTAGCTATCGATAGAGCACATGATCGCTTTGATAGCATAAGTGGTTGCCTAGATATGAGCAGTGCAATGTTGTAATCAATATCTCCTGATAAGAGGAAATATTGCAACCTCTATATCTCTCTGAGTTCTTAAGATAAAATCACAATAAAATATGCGTTGGCAAGAGGAGATTTTGTACTATTCAATGGACTACAAATAGTACAAATTCAAACACATACAAATTTGTTTAATTTCAAGAAAATTACAGAGGCATTGCTTGAGGTTGGCAGAGCAGACTAAAATAATAGAAAAATGTTAGTAATCCATAACAGCCATGCATCTAGGAGAACATACACCAGTCATTTTAGGACTGGACTGGCTACAAGAAGCAGACCCAGATATCAACTTGAAGACACCAGAGATTTCCTGGAAGCAGGAAGTAACTGGCAAAACTGCCCACAAACCTCAGTCTGGAATTGACTGGTCCAAGATACCAAAAGGCTGGGAAGGACTCTTCAAGAGGCTTCCTGAACACCAACCCTATGATTGCTACATTGATTTCAAGGAAGGGGCAGAATTACCCAAACCAGCCAAGATTTACCCTAAGTCCCCAGTGGAAAACAAGGTGGTCAAAGAATTCATTGATCAGGAGCTAAAAGATGGGAAAATACAGCCAAGCAAGTCCCCCATTGCTGCACCTTGCTTCTTTGTCAAAAAGGAGGATGGATCCCTGAGATTAGTCACAGATGATAGAAAGATCAATGACATTACAGTGCCAGATCAATTCCCTATTCCACTACAGACTGAACCACTGGACCAGGTCCAGGGTAAAAGGATCTTCACCATGATGGACTTGAGGTGGGGATACAACAATATCCAGGTCAAGGAAGGGGATGAATGCAAGACACCATTTAGAACCCACTATGGGATATTCAAATACCTTGTAATGCCATTTGGCCTATGAAATGCACCAGGGATATTCCAGGATTTCATGAACTGGATCTTCCAGGACATCCTAGGAATATATGTGGTAGTATACCTTGATGACATCCTAATATACTCAGACAATGAGGAAGACCACAAGAGACATGTGGAGGAAGTCATGTGATGACTCAAGGCAAACAACCTTTTTGCCAAATTCACCAAATGTGAATTTGGTGTCACAGTAGTAGACTTCCTAGGACTAGTCATTACACCAGAAGGTACCTCCATGGAGAAGTCCAAGATCCAAGCCATACTTGATTGGGCAAAACCAGGGACAGTCAAACAGCTCCAAGCCTTCCTGGGCTTTGTCAACTTCTACAGGCACTTCATGTACAATTTCAGCAAAATGGCCAGACCCCTCCATGACCTAACACAGAAGGACAAGAAGTGGGAATTGACCAAGGAATGCCAGGAAGCCTTCAAAGAAATCAAGGAAGCAATTGGGAAGGATCCAGTCCTAATACATCCAGATCCTTCAAAACCCTTTGTACTAGAGACAGATGCCTCAGGGGTGGCCATAGGTGCAGTACTAAGCCAAAGACACACAGATGGGTACCTACACCCAGTGGCCTTCATGTCCAAAAGCTACAATGACATAGAATGCAACTATGATACAGCCAACAAGGAATTATTGGCCATTGTAGCTGTCCTCAAACACTGGCACATGTACCTAGAAGGAATGGAGACCACAATTGAGGTGTACACAGATCATAGGAACTTGTAAAGATGGAAGACAGCAGAGACTTTCAATCAAAGGCATGCTAGTTGGGTGGCATTTGGAACTAGCCTCCTACAATTTCAACATCCATTACAGACCAGGGAAGATGTCACAGAAGCTGGATGTGCTCTCCAGAAGGCACAACCACAACAATGTCCCTAATCCCCAACGAATCATGATTGAGGCTGAAAGATTCATTGGATTCAAAGCAGAGACTTCAGAAGATATCATCTCTGAAATCCAAGAAGCCCAAATGGAGGATGAATCCCTTCAGACCCTAATCATGAGTACCAAGGAAAAAGAAAATCTACCACCCAGTGTCAAACAACAGTATGACAAATATGAGTGCACAGAAGACCTCCTATGGTACAAAGTGAGGATAGTGATCCCAGCCAATAAAGGGATCAAATTGCAGCTCCTGGAGATGCATCATGATGCCCCAATAGCAGGACACCAAGGACAAGCAAGGACCCTAGAACTTCTGTCCAGAAGGTACTACTGGCCAGGGATGAAGAATCAGGTAAACTGCTTTGTGGAATCTTGTGAAATCTGTCAGAGAAGCATGGGCCACAAACAATATGCACCACCAAAACCCTTGCCCATTCCTTCACAGCCTTGGGAGCATATTGCATACCACTTCATTGTGAAACTACTGGATTCTTGAGGATATGACAGCATCCTAGTAGTCATAGACCAATTCTGCAGACAGGCTCACTTAATACCCTGCTTAGAAAGCATCAACACAGAAGGGGTAGTAGACCTATTCATCCAGGAGGTGTGGCAATTACATGGTCTGCACAAGACAATGGTATCAGACAGGGGAACTACCTTCAACATTCAATTCCTCAAGGAACTATACTGAAAGCTGGAGATTTACCCCAAATTCTCCACAGCCTACCATCCTGAAACAGATGGAATCACAGAGAGGACCAACCAATGGCTAGAAGGATTCCTAAGAAGCTTCTGCAATTACCAGCAAAATGATTGGGCAAAGTGGCTCTCCATTGCAGAATTCTGCCATAACAATCAGGTAAATTCAGCCACAGGGAAAACAGCCTTTGAGACAGTCTATGGAAGACACCCCAGATGGAACATCACAGACTTGGAAATTGGTTCACCACTAGCCAAACTGACAGCCAAATCAATGCAAGCAATATGGGATGCAGTCAAGGCTTCCATGGAATTCCACAGGACAAAAGAAAAAGAACCCCAAAAGCAATATGAAATTGGGGACAAAGTATGGCTGATCACCACTAACCTGAGGACCAAATGACCAATCAAGAAGCTGGATAACAAAAAGGCTGGACCCTTCACTATCAAGGAGAAAATCTCTTCCAATGCTTACTTCCTTGAGCTACCTTCCACCATGAGGATCCATAATGTATTTCACATTAACCTGCTTCTTCCCTTCACAGAAGACACTGATTTTCACAGGTGTCAACTGAGACCACCCCCAATCATCACAGAAGAAGGGGAAGAACAATATGAAGTAGACCATGTGGTTGCATGGGAACAAAGGGGGAAGCAACTCTACTATCAAATTCAATGGAAGGGCTATGATCCAAGTGAAGACACCCTGGAAAGGGCTGAAAACATAGCCAAACTCCCTCAGATCATGGAGGACTTATTCAAGCAACACCCAGAGGCCCCTCTACCAAATAACTACAAACAAGGAAAGAAAGGGTGTAAAAGAATGGGGGGAGAGCCTCAAACCTCAGCATCAGCTACTCACCACTCTTACCAGACAACCCAGCCTACTCTCCCCTCTTCAACACCTTAAATCTACTCTCCACCAGATCACCATGCCTGCCCAGTGCACTTCTACCTCCATTGCCACAGTTGCTGCCACCCTCAAGGGTCTCCAATGTAAGCAACAGATCCAATGTGCTACCAGGAACTGGCATGACACCCCCAACACAGCCACTTGCTGCATGTACTCCCACCAGGAGGCCATCAAGGAGTGTGACTCATTCATCAGGAGCTACAACTCTGTCAAATCCCTTGACCTGGAGGTGGAGCTCAACTACATCCCTATGCAGGAACAGTGGAACTGCAAATGGGTTGACTACAAGACCTTGTGGTGCCCCAAGCAAGGTGACTTGGAATGGGTAGGGAGATGGATCTGGAGGCCAGAAAGTGCAAAAGAAATGCAACAAACCAAACTTTTTGTAATAGGGAGATTTGTGGCAGATAGCATGGGACTAGTAGTGGAGGCAGGGATGGAGGAAAGGACAATAAAGGCAAAGGAAGAGATGGAGGAGCAGAGAAAGAGGGAGGTGGAGAAATACCTGGTGTGGGTAACAGAGTCCACTGAATGATGGATAAGGGCCTCAGACATTGAGGCATGGAGGAGGGAGAACAACTTGACAGGGCTGAAGAGGATGAGGGCAGCTATTGAGGAATGGAAGATGAAAGTGCCCCAGGGATACCACCATATCCTAGGGGTACTCTCAACTCAGGAGGTGATGGATGTTGCCAAAAAGGAGGTTATGACCAAGGAAGACCTGTGGAACTGGCTTGACCAAAAGGCTTGGGATCATGAGCAGGAAGTACTTGAGCAGGCCATGGCCAGCCTTCACTTGAGCTCACCCAAGCCTGAGGAAGATGAACAAGTGCAATACAAATCCCTGGAGTGTGAGTATGAACAAGCTCATGCTCAAGGGGCACCAAAGGAGTACTTAGAATTCCTACAGGAAGAATGCACAGAGGCAAGAAGAGCCATACAGAAACAGAAGGAATACAAGGAATCCTGGGACATTATCACTGACCTCCCCTCCTTCTAAATTTTGTATCTCATGCACTATACATTGTATATTTTCTATTTCCCTATAAAGAAAAATGATGGTTGACCTTATGTTTTGTTCATCTAAGGTCCCCTAAGACTCACCATAAGAGGGGGGCAATGTCATGAGCCATGATCAAAGGTCTTGTGGCTAACCATCATTTTCTCTTCTTTTGTTTTCCTTTTTCAGTCTTGTGGCTTGACCACTTCTACCAGCTTACTGATCTGTGTCCTATTGTTAGTCACTTACTTACTGATCTCTGCCATTCACCTTACTCATGCTACTATTATTAGTACTGGCTGACTGATGGATGTGCTATTACTAGTAACTGGCTGACTGATCACTGCCATTCCTTCTTACTCATCCTACATGTACACTTAGTCACTCTCTTGGTTAGAATAGTATAAAAGCAAGGAGAGCAAGCCAGTCTACCCCAGCTTGCTCTACCTTGTCAATTCCCCTCTAAAAGCATCCAGTGTAAAGAACAGTCCCTAGCTGACTTATTAGCTTAAGTAACAGCTAGAAGGATCTTGAGTCAAGACCACATTGCAAGTGCCAGCACTAAGCATCTGACTGAGCCACTGTCCACAGTCACTTACTCAGCAACAGGTGTCCATCAGCCACAGCACATAAGTGCATATGGTGTCAAGCCACAAGACAGTAGACACACACAAGGCATCAAGCCCAGACAAGCCATCCATCAGCAGTAGTCTGGACATAGTCCAGACCCATCAGAGGCATTAGCCACTTGTAAAGCAAGTCTGACAACTGCTTTCAGAGGTTGTGAAATTCCACACCAGGGTGTGTTGCTTGACCAGACACACTGTCTTGACTGGTAAGTCTGTCATCAAGCTGGGAATCTGGCTCTTGTTCTGCACAAGTGCTTCATGCACTCCTTGCACTATTGTGACTATGCTCACTGTGAACACTGCCAGCACTGCTCTGCTGGCTCTATCAATGCTCCTTATATGCCTTGATAAATTCTCAGTCATGGATTCAAGTCTACCCATATGCTTGTCTATTGAGCATGTATGTGCTTGGATGGCATCTGCTGTGATCATTCCTATTTGCTCACACTGCCATTGAGTGGCTTCTTCCCATGTTATTCCCATTGGCAACCTCTGTTGTGAGGTGCTATGAAGGATATCAGCCCTAGGGGTCAATGTGCTTGGTCCCACTACTACTGGTGGGCTTGGTGCCATAGGCATGTATATGTATGGTACACCTGATTGAGTGTACCTTGTACCTCCTGGACTGCACTGGGATCTGCTCAGTCAAGGCCTGATAGGAGCCTGTATGTAACTTGACCCATGTGGTCAAGGGGACCAAAAAAATCCCTGACTATTCAGGGAATTGGGCACTGTAGATGGTGCCCCAATTGTACTTTTGCTAATTTGAGCCAAAGGAGACTGCACATAAGGCACAGTAGTTACTTGGCCACGATTTGGGGTTATCCAAGATGTGTCCTGTCCACTGGAAAGCAAGGACCTGCTCACTGTGGACTGTTGCAGTGCATTATACACACTGACTATGGGAGAAGCAGGTGACCTGTCTCCTGCAGAGCTACTGATATTTGCTCTTACAACCTATCATCCTGTAGGATTTCCTTGTGGTATGCAAGTGATGGGCTAGCTTCACTATGTGTGTAGCATTTAATAAAATGTAAGGGCTCTGCCCTCAATGAAAGTGTACTTAATGATCTTAAATTTCCTTGTGCAGTAATAGAACATGTATGCATGTTACAGTTCAGGGTACACTAGGATATCTAGAGCGTAAGGAAAAGTAGATATGTTAGTATACACTAATCATACTCAATACTTCTTAGACTAGAGTAAGAAGGCTCAATGTAGTTGCAATTCGATCAAGTAACTCTCAAGGTAGTCTTAATCTTTCACAGTGTAAACTGACTAATTTATAGGTATAAAGAGCAAGACTACTATGGTCAGGTTCCCTTAGATATTTTAAATTTAGTTCAGCCCTAGTCGCTTGGACTAACTGATACTAATCTTAATACTAGACTTAAGCAATAGCTTATAGGATAGATGGTGGGCTGCCTAATGCATGTACTTCCTCAGCTACAGGTACTTAGATTTCCTCTAATAGCTGGTACTTAATGTCATGCTCAATCAGGCAATATTGTATTCTTATATATCTCTGTATATAAGATACAATGAATCAGACAGTATATAACTAATATGGTACTTTATTCCTCAGTACTAGTTATATAAGAAATCACACACAGACATGAGAAATGGAACAAGAAAAAAGAAACCAATAACTGGTCTGGGTTGTAAGGAGGAGAGGTGGTCTGGAAGGGCCTCAGAGGAGGTCCTTTTATACCTTGAGGAGGGCATTCCAGAGCCAAATAGATACATGCATGCCAGTGCAATCATCAAAAGAGGGTACTGCTATACTTGGGGTACACCCTAGCCCAGTATAGGATAAAAGAGTAAAGACAGGGTGTGGATCAAAGGCATTGATGCATCTGAGACCTGCTATTGGCTTGTAGATCATATTATCATAGTATATACATGTAATGAACAGAGGCTACATCTCAGTGAGTCATAAAGTGAGTCAGAGAAGCTTCTGGATCAGTTTGGAAGGCTCTCCTGACTCACTGGAGTCATTAAATCTTGATTGATGGTCCAGTAAGATTCTAATGATCTTCAGGCCATTCCGGTGTGACGATCTGGTGGATCACAACGATCTTCGGGCAGCACATACTGCTGAAGATTAGCTATCAATAGAGCATAAGATCACTCTGATAGAGTAAGAGGTTGCCAAGATATGAGCAGTGCAACGTTGTAATCAATATCTCCTGATAAGAGGAAATATTGCAACCTCTATATCTCTCTGAGTTCTTAAGATAAAATCATGATAAAATATGCGTTGGAAAGAGGAGATTTTGTACTATCTAATAGAACACAAATAGTACAATTTCAGACACATACAAATTCATTTAATTTCAAGAAAAATTACAGAGGCATTGCTTGAGGTTGGCAGAGCAGACTAAAATAATAGAAAAATGTTAGTGATCCATAACAATGCATAGCATATTCTACTCAAGTGAAAAAACAGGTGATAGTAAAAAACAAGACTCAAGGTCATACATCAAAATTGTGATGCATATATGAACTATAAGCAGTCATGTGACTGCTATCCTTACAATAGGCCCCCCAGCATGTGGAAGAGTCACAGAAATATAGTCTATCAAGTCACTTGTTCCCCTATAAAGGACAGCCTGGAGGTAGTATGTGCAACAAGGCACCTTTGTGTTGTGGCCTTTGAGCACAAGTAGTTTCAGAAACAGCTGGCATCTCTCCAAAAAGCATAATTAGGAATGCACATAATACAAAAGCAATCCCCTGGCCAATAATGTTCCCCTTGTGTGTCATCTTGATCCACTTGATGCCCTGTTCAAGCAAGAGAAGCTCTTCAAGGATGGGGACCAAGAAGAAGTTGAGGTCCTTGCACTGTGTAGGGCAAGGTATTACAACAACACAGAGGACATTTTTGAGCCAAGTACAGTACCTGGGAGGGATATTGTCATTGATGAAGATGATTGGCCAAGCAACTGAACACCCAGTTTTGTGCCATTTGAATAGGGTAAAGCCATCTGTCAACAGCCCAAGTGCAATGTCCTCTGTGTTACTGAAGAACATATTCATGATTGGGGTTGACTTGTGTCTCTCAGAGGTTGCAGCAAGTCTCACCATCAAAAGCATCTTTGAAAATGTTGGGATTGTGCATTCTCTTGTAGTCAGCTTGATAACAAAGTCTTTCAACCATATCTGGGCTCCAATAGAAGGACTGAAGTTGTGGGATGAGGGGGGTGTATTGGAAAGTGCACCAAGGGTGACCATGGGTGTTATATCAGTTCTTGTGTCAGTAGGGACAGACAACTTGCTTGGCATATTTACCAAGGAAGCATATACAATAGTTGACACAACAGTTGGACTTGCAGCTTTTGATCCCTGCAAGAATCCAGATACAATGATATGCAATGGATTTGCTCAGGATGTTGAGTGCCTCACAAGGGCCATGGCAGAGTTCCTCATATGTCAAGTGTGAGAACCTAGACCATTGGCAAACAGACATGAACTGAAGGATATTTTGGTCCTGTTCAGTAAGAGTCATGTTGACTAATTGAGAAAAATGAACACATGTTCAATAGTGGTAAAATACAGGCAACACATGTACATCAACCCACTCCTCTTTGGCTATGTTGCCAACCTCTCTCACCATGGCTTCCTGTATCTCCTTGTGCAACATTTGGGGTTCATTAATGGGGCCATGGTGCATGAGGTGTTACAGGTCAGGGTACACTTGGATATCTAGAGCTCAAGCAAATGTAGATATGTTAGTATACACTAATTGTACTCAATACTTCTTAGACTAGAGTAAGAAGGCTCAATGTAGTTGCAATGTGATCAAGTAACACTCAAGGTAGTCTTAATCTTTCACAGTGTAAACTGACTAATTTATAGGTATAAAGAGCAAGACTCATATGGTCAGGTTCCCTTAGATATTTTAAATTTAGTTCAGCCCTAGTTGCTTGGACTAACTGATACACATCTTAATACTAGGCTTAAGCAATAGCTTATAGGATAGATGGTGGGATGCCTAATGCATGTACTTCCTCAGCTACAGGTACTTAGATTTCCTCTAATAGCTGGTACTTAATGTCATGCTCAATCAGGCAATATTGTATCCTTATATATCTCTGTATATAAGATACAATGACTCAGACAGTATATAACTAATATGGTACTTTATTCCTCAGTGCTAGCTAAATAAGAAATCACACACAGACAAGAGAAATGGAAAGAGAAAAAAGAAACTAACAACTGGTCTGGATTGAGTAAGAGTGGGTTGTCTGGAAGGGCCTCAGAGGAGGTCCTTTTATACCCTGAGGAGGGCATTCCAGAGCCAAATAGATACATGCATGCCAGTGCAATCATCAAAAGAGGGTACTGCTATACTTGAGGTACACCCTAGCCCAGTATAGGATAAAAGAGTAAAGACAGGGTGTGGATCAAAGGCATTGATGCATCTTAGACCTGCTATTGGCTTCTGGATCAATTTGGAAGGCTCTCCTGACTCACTGGAGTTATTAGATCTTAATTGATGGTCCAGTAAGATTTGAATGATCCTTGGGCCATTCCAGGATGACAATCTGGTGGATGGTGACAATCTTCGGGCAGCAGATACTGCTGAAGATTAGCTATCAATAGAGCATAACATCGCCTTGATAGCATAAGTGGTTGCCAAGATATGATTGGTGCAATGTTGTAATCAATATCTCTTGATAAGAGGATATATCACAACCTCTGTATCTCTCTGAGATCTTATTGTAAAAACTGAAGGAAATATGCGTTGGAGAGTGGGAAATTTGTACTATTTAATGGAATGCAAAATAGTACAATTGAGGTTCATACAAATTCAAGTATTTCACAATTTAATTACAGAGGCATTGATTGAGGTTGGTAGAGCAGACTAAAATAATAGAAAATGTTAGTAATCCATGAGGTCAGGATGTTTGTCATCCTCAGCAAACAGTGGGTCCCAGTCATGAATGTCTGTAAGCTCCTCAGGAATGACATTGTTGTTGTTGCCATCTTCAGGCTTGTTATCACTTGCAGGTTTGGGTTCAGGCTAATCATGGAAAAACATGACTGGGGGATTTTGCCTCCTCTCATGCACATGCAGCTGTTCTTCTAATTGGTAAGTCAGACAGATTTTGTCATAATATTCCTGGGCTCACCCAGTGGTGGTGCAGGTCAGTTGATCATGTACTCTGGATCCAGACCAAACATAGGGTCAGCATCACTGTTGATGTCAACTACAGGTATACCCAAGTGGTAGCAAATGGTTAGCAGTATTGAACAAGTATGTACTTTGAGGCGCATTACATCTGGCATCCATTCTGTCCTGCATCTCAGCATTGCCTAGGCCCTTGTTGACATCTGGGTTTGCATTATTGTAGGCCTCAAGCTGGATGAGATAGTCCTGAAGGTGTCAAGCAAGCAGCTGACAATGTAACAAGCTAGCACAGTGAAAGCATTGCTCCTGGTTGTCAATAGGCACTGGAGGGGGCTAGTCATCTGCTGTGACTTGTTTGTGAGCTGCAATATTGGTAGGCCATTCTCATAAGTGTGTTCAAAAGGATGTTGTTTGTGATCACATGACCAAACACTCACAGCATGTCTGTGCATGACTTAATGCCAATCCATCCATCACCAGCTGGAGTTGCCCCATGCCAACAAGCCACACCAAATATTTCACAACACCCAGACTGCTATCTCATGCCTTTGATGCCACCAAATGCCCTGTAACCTGCAAGAACAGTGTAGAAAATTGTGGTGTGGATGCTTTGACATGCTTGCATTTATTTGGACATACCCTACTAACCCCCACTTGGTAGACCAACAAGCCACTCAGAGGTGACCACCTAGCCAGCTAAGTCATTCCATCATATGATATTGCCATGTACCTCACAAATGTGGAATTAAAATTGCTTGACAGCTAACCATTCACTCCAGCCAGGTCACCAGTATCATCTTAGCTTCAAATACATATGTAGCAAGTGGAACTGTCAATTGCCACTGATAAGATCTTGTTCTAGTTCTAAATCAATTATAGAGCCTCAAGGACAATCAACTTGAAGCAGATCCATGCTTGTCACCCAACCACCCCTTTGACAGGTGCACCAGCTTCTACAACCAAGCCCTGTAACACCTACCAATGCCTGTCACTTTGTTATGCTCTCAATCTTGCTGCAGGGCTAACATGCAGCTTGTCCATCTGGTGAATAAGATACTTGCATGTCTCATAGACTCACTCAAGCCCATCCCCACTATGTTCACTGTGCTCTATGTTTTGTGCTTACTATCACTTGCTAAAACCAGTGCAAGCATGGGCTCAAGCATCATCTATTGTCAGCAGTGACAAGTCAAGTGACAGTGTAGACACCTTAGATCACAAGGGCAGAGCCCAGAAACAACTTGGCACTGGCAACAAGGGTGTGAAGGGTGATAACAACACATCAAAAGGAAGTGAGCAAGAAAGAGTAAAACTTGTAATTGACAAGGAGGTCAAGTTTATGAGGAGACCTTGTTGAACTTGACCTGGTTTACATACAATCTTCAAACCACATCAAAACAAACACAACTATACAACAAGTCACATTGCTAAGCAATAGAAGCTGCTGTGGAGCTGTGGAATTTCACATCAGACTTGAAATATATCTTGGTAAGCAGTGTGGAACATTCCATGAGTCACATGATACAGTTGTCCCATGAAAGGAAAGTGTGTTTTGAAAATGTTCCTAAAAATTGTAATAATTCAAGAAAATATTATATGGTGAATATATGCATGTCAGGTTGTGACATTTCCCCCCTTCAAGCTTGAGGGTCTCAAGGCCTGTGTGGCTGGGCCTTGTGGAAGTTCTCAAGCATTTCTGAAGCATTGGCCAAGTTTTCATACATTTGCCAAGTGCACCTGTCACATCCTGACCATTTGACCAGGTATTCAATGGTGCATTTTTGGCAGTTTTCTCTTGAGTCAATAACCTGTTCTACCTTGCATTCTATATTGCCTTCTGGGGTGATCATTGGTGGGGGTTGCAGGGCTTCTTGTTCAAATGGGTCCTCCCTTTTCAGACTGAGCAGGGATACATGGAAAACTGGGTGTATTTTCATGGTTACAGGTAGGTCTAGTTTGTAAGCATGGGTGTTGTATTTTGCAACCACTTTGAACAGCCCAATGTGCCTGTTTGACAGTTTTCTGGAAGGCCTTTGTGTCCAGATATTTCATGCATCCAGCCAGACCTTATCCCCAACCTTGATGATCTCAGGGGATTGATGTTTCTTATCATAGTGCAGCTTCATTCTTTCCTGGGCCAGGTCTAATGCTGCCTATAGTTCATCATGCCCCTTTTTGAGCCATTCTGCATGCTTTTCTACTGTTGGGAGTGAGGCTTTGGTTTTGTCCCCTACAGCAAACCTTGGATGGAATCCATAGTTTGCAAAGAATGGGGTCTTCCTGGTGGATGTGTTTACCCTGTTATTGTATGCAAATTCCGCCAGGGGCAATAGTAAGGCCTGGTCATCCTGTCTATCTGATATGTAGTGTCTTAGGTATCCTTTGACTGCTTGGTTTGCCCTTTCAGACTGGCCATTGGTTTGGGGATGGCATGCTGTTGAGTATGAGGGTTTGATATCCAAGTGTTTGTATAGCTGTCTTAGGAACTGTGAGGCAAAGTTCAGCCTTTGAGCAGAGATGGTTTTCCTTGGTAGGCCATGTAGCTTCCAAACATAGGTGATGAATAGGTTTGTGCAATCCTTGGCTGATGCTTCCAACTGAGTGGGGATGAAGTGGACCATTTTTGTAAGCTGGTCTACTATTGTGAATAATGCATCAAAGCCCTCTGATGGTGGTTGTCCTGTGATGAGGTCATAGGTGATTTCCTCCCACAGTTTCTCAGGAGCCAGGATGGGGTTCAGTAATCCTGGGGGTAGTGCATTGCTATGTTTGTTGCATATGCATGATTCATAGTGAGCTATGTACCCACTGACTGTTTTCTTCACAGACAACCAGGCAAATTTCCTGCTGACTAGTTCCATGGTACTGAATTGTCCTGGGTGACCTGCTGCTGGGTTGTCATGGCAGCTTTCTAGTACCAGTTTACAGAGTTTGCTGCCCTGTGGTACATAGATGCAACCTTTGAATTGTAGCAGGCCTTTGTCCCACTCCCAGTCTTTGACCTTTTCATTTTTCTCTAATGCTTCAATGACCTTGGCCAGTTGCCTGTCACCTGGGATTGCATCATGGATAAGTAGTTCCAGGTCATGGTCTGGGGTAATTTCCTCCACCCAGAGCTCTGAAAGCTGCAAAAAATTTTCCAGTTTGAGTAGAGCTTGGCTCTCACCCCCCCCTCAGGCAGATGTTGTGAGAGTCTTGATAAAATATCTGCTCTTCTGTTCTTTGCTCCTTGGATGTACAGGATTTTGCAGTTGAATCAAGACAAGAACTAATGCCACTGTGCAACCTGTCTGCTCAGTGGTTGGTTTGTCTTCCAGTATTCTAGATTTTTGTGGTCTGAAATAATCTGGATTGGGTGTTCCAATCCTTCTAGTAAGTAGTGCCAATGTTTCAATGCCTTCACAATTGCCAGCATCTCCTTGTTGTATATGTCCTAGTTTTGTTCTGCTGGGAGCATTGCTTTTGACAGGTAGCTGACTGGGTATAGTAGGCCATCTTCTCCATATTGCATAAGTACTGCTCCTGTGGCATATCCTGAAGCATCTGACTCAAGGTAGAATGGTTTTGCCTGGTCTGGTTGGACCAGGAGTGGCACTTCTGTGAGCCTCTGCTTCAGTGTTTGGAAAGTCTCCTCTTGTTCTTCTGTCCATTGCCATTTTGTGTCCTTTTTGAAGAACTCATACATGCATTTGGCTGTTCTTGAGAAGTCACAAATGAACTGTCTTAGCCAGTTGCAGAACCCTAGGAATTCAAGCATTTCCATGATGTTTGTTGGCTTGTTCCATTCAACTGCCTTTTCCACCTTTGCCAGGTCTACTTTGATTCCTTCAGGGGATACCATGATGCCTAGGTAGTTAATTTCTGGTATGTTAAAGAAACACTTTTCTAGTGCACAGTACAGCCCATGCTTTTTGAACCTTCTTAGGACCTCCTTTACATGTCTGTCACAGTCCTTGGGGTCCTTTGAATAAATGAGTACATCATCCATGTAGACAGATGTACTGGAATTGGTGGCAGGGGATACACCAGTTGGACTTGGGAAGGCTTGGTTTGAAGTGGGGCTTGGAGCAGTAAGGGCACAACACCCCATTGGCATACAACCCAGTATATGCAGTGCACAAACTGACATGGTGATCCACACCAGTTCTGCACAAGCCAGAGATAACTCACATGCAGGTGCAGAGTTTGGCTGGGGTGGGAAGATTGCCAAGCTGGTCAGGGAATGCACACTGAAGTTTGCTGTATGAGATGCCACTAATGTTGGTTGAGACCATGTAGTTGAAGGCTTGCACCAACATCTTTTGTGCTTAGAGAGTTTATGATCTAAAGACAAATTAGCTTTATACAACTTGGATGGGATATATTGGCTTACCACCAGTGCATATGAGCTGTGAGAGGAACTCCTCAACAAGGTACTTGTCAGGATTGAAGTTCTTGAACCATGGAAAACTATTGTGCAGGATATACTGGACCTGTTCATCATCCTGGTCTACAGGCAGGGAATGTGTGCATGTAAATTGGGGGGAGGCACCATGAGTGGTGGGACCAGGGCCAGCACTCAGAGTATCATAGTGGAAATCTGCATGATCAATCTTGGGGGACCAACAAGGGCAATGGTCTAGCAGATTATCAGGTTGGAAATTGAGAAGGTCAAGCAGTGCTCCAGGTGGTGGGCTGCATGGAGGGTCATGCTGGTAGTAGTGACAAGAAGGATGTGGGTTGGACATTGGGGTTTAACTAGGCATGACCTTTGTGTGCAGCACAGTTAATGAATGCATCAGCAGGAGTGAGCAGGAGGTTCTGGTGTGTTTGTTGTCAATTGCATCCATGCTTGAGGTGGCAGCAGATTGTACAAGTTAGACAAACTTGTTACAATTGAGCCAGTGATGTTTGGGAGGGGCCATGCTATGAGACTGTGAGCATACAGAAATTATGCTATACAATATTTGGACATACATTTCTTACACTCCAACAGGAGCAGTGAAGGGAGGACATAGTGGGTGAGGGAGGATGATATTGTTGGATTTATTCATACATCATAGATTAATACATTGGCATATGCACATCATGAATCATACCAAATACCAGCATCTGGCCCATGGTGTGCATGATATACAAAGTGGGAGTTGAGCACACTGGAATCCATACAAATTAGCATACAGCAGAAACACAAGGAATTAGCTGGCACACCAGGAAAATGATGCATCCCAGCTATGACTTACCTGTTGTAGAACAGGCCTCATCAATAACAATGCATGATCACAGGGGACAAGGTCCCTTGTAATTGAAGATACTGATGGCCCGTTGTGTGGTTAGCATCAATCCAAAGCAGGAATTGAAATATAAGATTAAAAAATCATCCAAACTGGTGAGGGTGTTGTTGCCAAATGTGGGGAGTTTACATTCAGTTGTGCAGGTATTGAAGAGAAGTGAGAGACTTGTGATGAGGGCAACAGCAGCAGTAGGGTGTGAGACATGGTAGATGTCAAATTCAAGGGTGTGAGAGCAAGTGGAGAGCTTTTTGGTAGACCAGATGTGTGGCAAGGTTATGGACCAACCACACCTTATCAAACCAGTGTTTAGCCTCTTAGTGCTTACTAAACATGTAATGTAAGGATGCTGTGCTGGAATTTTGGAGGAGTCTGCCTCCTGCAGGTGGACTCCTTGCAATTTTCTTGATTCTTGCTCTGGCTTCAGCTCCAGCAGGCCAGGAGATGGAATTCCAGGGCTCCTGCACCTGATTATTCTCAAATGTCATCACATCAAGTTGTATTATAGCTTATTAGATGCACACTACTGAGAGCTTTCGAATGGTATGTAGCACATCTGGTAGAAAATTAGACCTGCTGAATCACATGCAGTTTTCTGTTCTTGAGCCTTAAGGCCAATACTTCAGTCACCTTGAACCCCACTACATTCACTTTATTAGTAGCTCATAAAATGCACAAAGTTCAGAGGATTTTGATTATTTAGTCTATCTGGTGTACAAATATTGTTCACATGTATATTGCAGCAGATTAATGCTCAGAAAATATTGTTAAAAGTGTGCAGATACTATTTCAGGTCTAAGACAGCATTTTGGAACTAAGGCAAAAGGCTAGGCATACTCCTGGACCTCAAAAACCCCTAAGCACACACTATTTATTTATCACATATATTTTATTGTAATGAACTGGTGTCTGTCCATGTGTTGCTGGTGAAATCCAAGCTGAACCGTTGCACATGGTTGGAAAATTTTGTTAAAGGGCTGTTTTGGAGTACACCAGGCATATAGAATAGGGTAATATATGCCTCTGAATCGATCTATGAGGCTCAGAGCTCCTGTATTTAAGTGTGTGCTTGTGCAGAGGCAATTTAGGGGTATTTTGAGCATTGGGGGGGTATGTTCCCTGGATTTTGCCCACTAACACAGCCCCAATCATGCTAATTTTTGGTAAACAGAATAAATACAGTGGTTCACATTGATTTCTCACAGGGGAGCAAAGTTTCCATGGCTGGTTTCACTAGTGCCTGTGGTGCTGCTCAGGGGCTAACCCCCTGTATATTGCTCATATCTCCTCAGAAATTAGTTGGATTAGGATGTGAGTGAGCTGATTTGATTCCCCTCAGCAAGACAAGTCAAATGGTATGTATATGCTCCTGTTCAACACTTAGTTAGACAAGCATGAGTGGTTGTGCTTACCCCTGATTATTTTCCCAAGACTAAAGTATGTTGATCTAGCTAAATTTCAATATCTAATACATGATGTATACATTAACAAGATGTGCTGAATTTTGCACATTTCATGGTGTATTGAACACTACAAATGGTGGGGGTCATGCAATGGTGCAGGAATGCCAGTCTGCAGGAGTGCAGGAATGCAGGAGCTGCAGGACTCCTCCCAGGACTCCAGCACCCCTGGGGCAATTCCTGCACTGTCTCTGTCTCCTGCAGCACCAGAATATGCTGGAATTTCATACAGAATTCCTGTGAGTTCTGTCTGCAGGAGCCTGGCACAGTGTTATGGATCACTAACATTTTCTATTATTTTAGTCTGCTCTGCCAACCTCAAGCAATGCCTCTGTAATTAAATTGTGAAATACTTGAATTTGTATGCACTCAAAATTGTACTATTTTCCGCTCCATTAAATAGTACGAATTTCCCGCTTTCCAACGCATATTTTATTAAGTTTTTACGATAAGATCTCAGAGAGATACAGAGGTTGCAATATTTCCTCTTATCGGGAGATATTGATTACAACATTGCACCAATCATATCTCGGCAACCGCTTACGCTATCAAAGCGATCTTATGCTCTATCGATAGCTAATCTTCGGCAGTATCTGCTGCCCGAAGATCGTCGCGATCCACCGGATCCTCGCACCGGAATGGCCTGAAGATCATTAGAATCTTACTGGACCATCAATCAAGATCTAATGACCCCAGTGAGTCAGGAGAGCCTTCCAAATTGATCCAGAAGCTTCTCTGACTCACTTTATGACTCACTGAGATGTAGCCTCTGTTCATTACATGTATATACTATGATAATATGATCTACAAGCCAATAGCAGGTCTCAGATGCATCAATGCCTTCAATCCACACCCTGTCTTTACTCTTATATCCTATACTGGGCTAGGGTGTACCCCAAGTATAGCAGTACTTTCTTTTGATGATTGCACTGGCAGGCATGTATCTATTTGGCTCTGGAATGCCCTCCTCAAGGTATAAAAGGACCTCCTCTGAGGCCCTTCCAGACCACCTCTCCTCCTTACAACCCAGACCAGTTATTGGTTTCTTTTTTCTTGTTCCATTTCTCATGTCTGTGTGTGATTTCTTATATAACTAGTACTGAGGAATAAAGTACCATATTAGTTATATACTGTCTGATTCATTGTATCTTATATACAGAGATATATAAGAATACAATATTGCCTGATTGAGCATGACATTAAGTACCAGCAATTAGAGGAAATCTAAGTACCTGTAGCTGAGGAAGTACATGCATTAGGCAGCCCACCATCTATTCAATAAGCTATTGCTTAAGCCTAGTATTAAGATTAGTATCAGTTAGTCCAAGCAACTAGGGCTGAACTACATTTAAGATATCTAAGGGAACCTGACCATAGTAGTCTTGCTCTTTATACCTATAAATTAGTCAGTTTACACTGTGAAAGATTAAGACTACCTTGAGTGTTACTTGATTGCATTGCAACTACTTTGAGCCATCTTACTCTAGTCTAAGAAGTATTGAGTATGATTAGTGTATACTAACATATCTACATTTGCTCAAGATCTAGATATACAAGTGTACTCTGACCTGTAATGTTTGTACTGATTGATGGCAGAGAGGCAAATAACGCTCCATAGATGTCACAACCTGACATGCATACATTCACCACATAATATTTTCTTGAATTATTACAATTTTTAGGAACATTTTCAAAACACACTTTCCTTTCATGGGACAACTGTATCATGTGACTCATGGAATGTTCCACACTGCTTACCAAGATATATTTCAAGTCTGATGTGAAATTCCACTGCTCCACAGCAGCTTCTATTGCTTAGCAATATCACTTGTAGTATAGTTGTGTTTGTTTTGATGTGGCTAGAAGATTGGATATAAACCAGGTCAAGTTTGACAAGGTCTCCTCACAAACTTGACGTCCCTGTCAGTTACAAGTTTTACTCTTTCTTGCTCACTACCTTGCAACATATTGTTGTCACCCTTCCCACCCTTGTTGCTGCTGCCAAGTTGTTTCCAGACTCTGCCCTTGTGATCTAAGGCGTCTACACTCTCACTTGACTTGTCACTGCTTACATTAGGTCAAGTTCATGACCTGTAGGTTCAGTATTGCCTGAACCCCTGCCTCTGCTGTCCCAAACACTGTCAGTGTTGTCTCAAGCTTACTCAGGGTTGCCCTCCACAATCCCACTCCACCCATCCACAGTCACAAGTAATTATTGCCATATCTGTGCCTCCACAAAGCTCTATCCTGATTGAAGTGCTGCAATGGCAGCTCATCAACAAATTGAGCCTCTTGTGCATCAGAACAAGCGTCAGTTCTCCAATCTCTTTCATCAACAAGAGGTGGGGTTACACTTTGCCCTTAAGTTGTTGGGTAATGGAGGTCACCTTCCTATTCCTGTAACATGGGATACATTACCCTTGTCTTGGGCAAGTACACTATGGCAGAACACATTTTCTAGCTGCCAGTTGTGGCTACTACCTTTAGCAATGAAGATTGCTGCTCCCTATGTGGTTGGTTTGGCCATCTATCCATCCACTGCTTCACCCTTAACTCCATCAATGACATCCTTGAGAACAACAGGCACATCAACTTTTACTGCATTGTCATCACCAAAGTCAAACCCCATAAAGTTGGCAACACCCAACAACAGTTCACAACTCCCCCTGGTGCTCCTGAGTGCCACATCCACCACCACCCCAACCAAGCCACCTTCCCTGCCCAGTGCCCTTACTGTCCAAAGGAGCATGCCTTTCTATACAGATATCACCTCTGTCACCACTCTGATCTTTAAGCTGGCTTACCACCTCAATCACAACCTCATCTGATACTTGCTCAACTGAGCCCAACATGCTGAGGACAACACCCACTACTACCAAGATAAGGCAGAAAACTTTAAAGTGGAAAAACTAATTGCCAAAGACATTGGCAACTACCTCACTGGTGTAATCTGAAAGAAAGAGGAAGAATACACTGAACTCCTCCACCAATTCCATAGACTAAGCTGCCTATACCTGCAGTTTATTGGCCAACAGTATGCCCACTCCCTAGCTCCCTCACTGTCCCACTCTAACCACCAACTTAGTGGTGCACTGTCTCCTACACCTGAACCAGAAATCAAGGCTCTTGCACAACACCTTGAGGCAATATTACCTGGAACCACTTGGCCAGGACCAAACTAAGTTAAAAGAAATCCCAATACTATACCAAGATAGGGATGCTGTGCCAGAATAGATTTTTGTAATAGTCTTCATTCCTGCAATTACAATTTGTATATTCCTGCACCTGCCAGAATTTAGAATTCATTCTGGCACAGCATCCCTATACTAGGATGAATTTGAGAAAGGGTGTTTGGACTTTAAGGATGTTAGCCTATTTTTTTCAGGCAAAGACTACTACCTGATTTTGAAGTTACTGTAAACAGCAAGCAGAAATTCTACAGAAACCACATGCCTCAAGACTTTCCTGTATTAACCCATTGTCTCCATCAATTGAATTAGATTCCTAGGTTCCCCTCCAAACATGTCTACCTCTCAAGGGGCCACACCAACACAGCCAATATGGACAACCAACATGACAGAGGGACAGATCCAACATTCGTGCTCAAATATTGACACCATCAGTGATGCCATCAGGGCACTCCAATCTTACATCAGTGACATAGACACAAATGCCACAACAAGGTACAATGATGTGCAGCAGCAGATCACCAATGAAATGCACACCACCAACACAAAGGTCAATGGTCTGGCAGCAAACCTTAATACCCTGAGTGGTATCTAAGCACAAATCCAACAAACCCTGAATGCCTTGACTGGCCACCAGGCTGCACCAGCCCCACAAGTATCCCCTCCAGCACAAATACCTCAACCCCAACCAACTGCTGGGAGAAACACCATCCAGTTAAAAATGATGTCCCCTACCAAGTTTGATGGCAGCAAGCAAGAAGACACAACCTCATTCCAGATCTCTTGTATGAGATACATCACCACCAACATGCCCAACACCACAGCTGATCAACAAATTGCCTACATCACATCATACCTAGATGGGACTGCAACTGAGTGGGCAAACACATATTTTGAACAAGAGATTATCAACCACACCAAAGTCCCTTGGCTGCATGATACTGACCTATTCTGGCAAGAATTCAGGGTACAATATAGCAATGTCAATTGCAATGAAAATTATTGTGAAAAATGGCAGAAGCTAGAGCAAACCAAGACCATGCAAGACTACCTCATGCTATGCAACTTGTACTCAACAGGCCTCAGATACAACAATGCTGCTCTTCATGACCAGTTCTATGCAGGACTGTCTGATGACATCTGAAATTCCATGGTTGTCCAGAATTATGATCCAACCACACACACTCTTGCAGAAGTCACCCAGAAGGCACTGGACATTGACTGACACCTCATCTCTTTTGGAGGCAGAAGAACACACACTGCTGCCAAGGCTATCTTACCCAATCTCAAAACTGTCACCCCTGCATCAACTAGCAACACTCATGAACAATTCACCAAAGGGGACTGGATCTATATCATTAAGGATGGCAAGGTAGTAAAGGGACAAGTTGTGTCAATCAGACAAAATACCAAGGGACAGACTGTCCCTACAGTGAAGTGGGACAACCCCACATCAAATGTGCAAACATTGTTCAAGGAGATCCAGAAGAATAACCATCCCCCAGTAACCCAGAAGGCAAGGGATCCAGGTGCCATGGACCTAGAGTTGGCTGGAAAGGGGAAGGGGCTGATTATCTGTCACAATTGTGGAGGAAAGGAGCATATTGCTGCAAAATGCCTGTCACAGAAACTATTGGGATATGAAGTGGCCATAGAGGAGCCTGAAACTAGTGAGGATGTGTCTTTAAAAGACTAAGCTCAAGCAGTTCTTGGAAGGCTGTCTTGGGCTCAATTTTGAATGATGTACAAAAGGAAAACATGTGTAAGGACTTTGAATGTATGTCCCTTGGAAATGAATCCCAACTCCAATTCTTCTTTCATGCTTTTCCCCTGAGTACTACTTCCAAACAAAGGTCAACTTATACAATGAAAAAGTTCACTTGCTGGGCTATGATTGACTCAGGTGCCACTTCAATATTTATACATGAAAATCTGGTCAAGCAGTACCAAATACCAACCCAAAAGCTGAGAACCCCTGGAAAGCTAAGGGTCATTGATGGCAGAGAAATCAACTCTGGAAGGGTTGATATGTATTGTACCTTTGAACTAGTCATACAAGGGCACTGAGAAATACTGAGTGCCTAGGTGGTCAACATAGGTGAAAATGACCTTATGCTGGGAATGTCATGGCTCAAGTATTGCAACCCACATATTGATTGGGAATCAAAGGTCCTTGACTTCAACTCACCAATATGCTCTGGACACTGCCTCTCCCAGCCAATCCATGCAAGGGCAAACAAGCCAAAAACCCTGCAACTATCTGCAATAGAAGGGAATGCCACCCTTCACCCAAAAATATGAGGAATTCCAAAACATCTTTGCAGGAGAGGACAATGAGCAACCTTTGCCACATTACACAGAATGGGACTTTGGAGTGGACCTAAAACCAGATGTCAAAATTGGCCACAGACCTGTCTATAGTGTGGGAGAAAAGGAAGACACTGAACTGTGCAAGAACCTGGACAGGCAATTAAGGAATGGCCACATCAGGCCATCTAAATAAGGGTGCTGTGCCAGGATCCTGCAGATGGAATGTGCAGGAATTCCATATGAAATTCTGGCATATTCTGGTGCTGCAGGAGACAGAGGCAGTGCAGGATTTGCCCCAGGGGTGCCAGTGTCCTGGGTGGAGTCCTCCAGTGCCTGCATTCCTGCATTCCTGCACCATTGCATGACCCCCACCATTTGTAGCATTCAATACACCATTAAATGCGCAAAATTCAGCAGAACTCATCAATGTATACATCATGTATTAGAAATTGAAATTGAGTGAGATTGACATACTTTAGTCTCGGGAAAATAGTCAGGAGTCAGTGCAACCACTCATGCTTGCCTAACTAAGCATTGAACAGGAGCATGTACATACCATTCAACTTGCCTTGCTGAGGGGAATCAAATAAGCTCACTCACATCCTAATCCAACTCATTTCTGAGGAGATATAAGCAATATACAGGGGGTTAGCCCTGAGCAGCACCACAGGCACTAGTGAAACCAGCCATGGAAACTTTGCTCCCCTGTAAGAAATTGATGTGAACCACTGTAGTTGTGCTGTTTACCAAAAATCAGGATGATTGGGGCTGTGTTAGTGGGCAAAATCCAGGGAACATACCCCCCTGATGCTCAAAATACCCCTAAATTGCCTCTGCACAAGTGTACACTTAATGACAGGAGCTCTGAGCCTCATTGATCTATTCAGAGGTGTTTGTTACCCTATTCTATATGCCTGGTGTACTCCAAAACAGCCCTTTAACAAAATTTTCTGACCATGTGCAACAATTCAGCTTGGATGTCACCAGCAACACATGAACAGTGTTATGGGTCAGGGTACACTTGAATATCTAGAGCTTAAGCAAATGTAGATATGTTAGTATACTCTAATTGTACTCAATACTTCTTAGACTAGAGTAAGAAGGCTCAAAGTAGTTGCTATGTGATCAAGTAACACTCAATGTAGTCTTAATCTTTCACACTGTAAACTGACTAATTTATAGGTATAAAGAGCAAGACTACTATGGTCAGGTTCCCTTAGATATCTTAAATGTAGTTCAGCCCTAGTTGCTTGGACCAACTGATACTAATCTTAATACTAGACTTAAGCGATAGCTTATAGGATAGATGGTGGCTGCCTAATGCATGTACTTCCTCAGCTACAGGTACTTAGATTTCCTCTAATAGCCAGTACTTAATGTCACACTCAATCAGGCAATATTGTATCCTTATATATCTCTGTATATAAGATACAATGAATCAGACAGTATATAAGTAATATGGTACTTTATTCCTCAATACTAGTTATATAAGAAATCACACACAGACAAGAGAAAATAGAAAGGTCATAGAAACCAATAACCAGTCTGGGTTGAGTAGAGGAGGGAGGTGGTCTGGAAGGGCCTCAGAGGAGGTCCTTTTATACCCTGAGGAGGGCATTCCAGAGCCAAATAGATACATGCATGCCTGTGCAATCATCAAAAGAGGGTACTGCTATACTTGGGGTACACCCTAGCCCAGTATAGGATAAAAGAGTAAAGACAGGGTGTGGATTGAAGGCATTGATGCATCTGAGACCTGCTATTGGCTTGTAGATCATATTATCATAGTATATACATGTAATGAACAGAGGCTACATCTCAGTGAGTCATAAAGTGAGTCAGAGAAGCTTCTGGATCAATTTGGGAAGCTCTCCTGACTTACTGGAGTCATTAGATCTTGATTGATGGTCCAGTAAGATTCTAATGATCTTCGGGCCATTCCGGCACGAGGATCCGGTGGATCGCGACGATCTTCGGGCAGCAGATACTGCCGAAGATTGGCTATCGATAGAGCACAAGATCGCTCTGATAGCGTAAGCGGTTGCCGAGATATGAGCGGTGCAATGTTGTAATCAATATCTCCTGATAAGAGGAAATATCGCAACCTCTATATCTCTCTGAGCTCTTAAGATAAAATCACGATAAAATATTTGTTGGAAAGAGGAGATTTTGTGCTATTTAATGGAACACAAATAGTACAATTTTAGATGCATACAAATTCATTTAATTTCGAGAAAAATTATAGAGGCATCGCTTGAGGTTGGCAGAGCAGACTAAAATAATAGAAAAATGTTAGTGATCCATAACAAACAGACACCAGTTCATTACAATCCAATGTATGTACTAGATAGATAGGATGTACTTAGGGATTTTTGAGGTCCAGGAGCACGCCTAGCTCATTGTCTTGGCTCCAAAATGCTGTTTTAGACATGAAATAGTATCTGCGCACTTGTAACAATATTTTCTTAGCATTAATCTGCTGCAATATACATGTGAACAATATTTGTACACCAGATAGACTACATAATCTGAATCCTCTGAAGTATTGGCCTTAAGGCTCAAGAACAGAAAACTGCATGTGATTCATCAGGTTTAATTTTCTACCCGATATGCTACATACCATTCAAAAGCTCTCAGTAGTGCGCATCTAATAAGCTATCATACAACTTGATGTGTCAACATTTGAGCATAATCAGGTGCAGGAGCCCTGGAATTCTGGCCAGCTCCTGCAGCTGCCAGATTTCCATTTGGAGTCTGGCTCCTGGCCTGCTGGAGCCAGAGCCAGAGCAGGAATCAAGTAAATTGCAAGGAGTCCACCTGCAGGTGGACTCCTGCAAAATTCTGGCACAGCATCCTTACATCTAAATCACCAATGGCATCCCCTGAGATATTTGTCAAAAAGAAGAATGGGAAACTGCACCTGTGCATTGACTACTGGAGGTTGAACAGTATGACCATCCGAAATGCATACCCACTGCCAAAAATCCAAGACCCAATCAAAACCCTGCAGTAGGCCAAAGTATTTACCAAACTGGACCTGAAATGGGGATTCAACCTTGAAAGGGTACAAGAAGGAGACAAATGGAAACTGGCATTCAAAACCAAATACAGCCCTACAAGCCCCTGGTCATGCAATTTGGCACAATGAACCTCCCAGGCACATTCATGAACATGATGTGCAAGATACTCTAAGACTTGGAAGAGGTTTATGTAGTTCCATTATCCCCTGTCTCATTGCCAACTTCTGTAACCCAACAATGGCACACACACTATAGTATTGGTCAGGGTGGCAAGCTATCCCAAATGGGCTCCTGACTGCTTTTGTCCTCTACAGTTTGTAGCAGCTGGAGTGACCTGAATAAGTGGGCCTTTCTGACCATTTGCAATAGAATCAGATACTATGAGTGTTTTGTGACTACTATGGAAACTAGGTGTGATCAAAGAGGAGAGATTCTCTTCACCTGGTTGCCTGGTGACTTTTGGGTGTGCTGGCCAAGCTCCAGTTTCAAGAACACTCTCATCTGTCCATATTTTGTCATCCCAGCTATTCTTTGTATTCTCCCTGGCCCAAGTTGGACACCTAGTTGCAGTATGAGGGGGGATGTAGGGTTTATGGCAGGCAGAGTGTCAGTGATAGCCAGACCTATATGCAATTGTCTTAACTTGTGATGTACTGACATTGCCAAGTATCTTGGCAATTTTTTATAAGCATCAAATTGATTGATGCAAAGTGTGCAAATGACCTGGCACTCAGTTCTAGGACTAACACCAAGTAGACAGCCAGAGTGAGCAAGGGATTTGTATGTGTGGTGCTGCTTGAATCTGTAGACAGTTTTAGCCACACCAGAAGGAGAAGCCTTCACTTTTGCTGCAATCTCTTTGTAAGTGTATCCCTCATCATGCAAAGCAAAGATTCAACAATGTTTGCCCTCAGAAAACTCATGAGTTCCAGTGGGAGTCATTGTGGGAGAGATGAAGAGCAATTGCAGCTGATGTCATGTGCAACTTTTCCACACTTTTGGATACCATGAGTACTCCTGCTGCATTTCATGCTTGTTTTGACAAGACATGCAGTGGGAAACCTTAAACTCCATCCATGTTGTCCTCAGACTAGAGTCAGTCAGTCTATCATAAATCATATATAGTACACTTACCACCCTGCCTGCATGACTCATGCTCCCTCAAGGAGTGGTTGCACAACCAGTTGTGAACCAACTGTGGAGTTGTCATACAGTAAGCACATGCACTCATCTCTTGCTGACATATAATTGACTAACCTTTCTAAACTGCACAAGTCCTTGGCTTGGCAGCCTGTTGTCTGCCCCACCCTTGTCCTCCTCATCATCTGTCATGGACATCTGCTCAGCCAGCAGACTCAGGGGTTGGAGACATTGATAGAACTTGATGTCCTTGATGGCTTTCTTTCAAACCTCATTATAAATCTCCATGCTCTTTGCAAGCCCATACTGTTGTGCAGAGGGGCAGAGAATTTTGATTTGTGTGGCATTAAATATTGTGGGCATTGTGCTGCAAAATGGAGACACATGTGGTGGTGGTTGATTCATGGTGGTGGTTGTGGAGTTGTTTGGACATAATAAGTATGTTGCTGAGTAAGGAGTGCCACAACAGCACTTATCCAACAACTGCCACATATCATATATTCATGCATGAAATTCATGGAAGTTACAGTACTTCATCAGGGAATGTTCAAATATATAAAAAGGGAATAAGTGTCAGGGACATACCAAAATGATTTGTCATTGCTTTTTCTGCTAGGTTGGATAGTTTACTAATGCAAATTAACCCTTGCCCCTTAATTTAATGTATGTTCTGATTTTGACACACTCTTGGTTACTTGACTGTGGGCCAGTCATGCATGCATACTAATTGCACTGATTGCACAGCCCATCTGATCTGTGAGCAATAGCACAATTGGCCCTTCTCACAGCTATGTCTGTGGTGTATGTGCATGTGTGTTCTGTAGTTATAAAAATTTAGATGTGCAAAGGTGTAGCTGTGACCCATCTATTTGTTGCAACTCACCCTAGCTTGACATGTGCTCATGTGCTGGGGATATTGCATTGCCACTGTGAGCATGTGTGACAGGCATGCTGCTCACCATGGTAGTGCTTATATTTGCAATTTGAGAGCATTGTTGCTCCTCCCTACCCTGGTAGGCCATGACCCATGCTGCACATTGCCACTCCCACAGATATATCACCTGGTTTGTCTCCCTCACACCACTATGCACTTGTCTTATGTCACAGCTAGTGTCTTCCCCCAATATATTGTTGTCAACTTGATACTCCCTTCATGACCCAATCCTCCCCAAGCCCTGGCGACACCTTTTGCCAAGCTGCACACACCTGATGCACCGCCACCATGAGCAGGTAAAGCATCACTGAGCCCTCATGGTGGCAGTGCTTGTCTGTCAGTCATGCCAGGGGTCCCATATCCATGAGTAGTCACACAATTCAGTCCCCCCTTGGGGACAGACACTCATATATTTTCCTGAGCCAGCTGCACAAACTTGTTTCTGGTTTTCCAACCAACATATATTCATGTATTTTTGTATCTAGCTCATGTTGTAGTCAACTATTATACATAACCTTATCATAAAGTGCACATATGCATCTCTGAACTGCTGAAATATTCAATGCTGGCCTGTATCTGAAAACTTGCACATTTTGATGCAGTGCCACCAGGAGCATGGATGATATAAGGCTCACCTACAGTGGCTAGCCTCCACTGAATTGTCTCCAATTAAGTTTAACACTATATATGACTAGGCATGATGTGTCTGTATTTATCTGTATGCCTCCCTATCAATTTCCCAAATTCTGCATTAGTTGCAATTTGGGGATATATTCAACACCAATAAAGGTAGTTTGGCAATCAATGAAGAACATGACTGGATATATGTGCTTTTAATTTTCAATTGACCCTCACTTTTCAAGACTCATCAATGGATTGGACTCTGTTTTTGACCTTTTTCTGACTCTTGCTCATGTTTTTGGTACCTTGACTGAAAAATGAGGTAACCCCCCCTGATCCATTGGGGTGGTATATAGAGGTATGCATTGTTTTTGAACCATATGAGTGATCTCCCCAGCTGTAATGCTTCCCTTTTCAAGTGCCAAATTGACAGCCAAGCCATTCTTGCACAAGCATGCCAGAACAAGTGCACAGGGTCCCCTTGTGTTCTGGTACTGTCAAGTGGTGTTGTCAGCTCAAGAGCCCCCATCAGCCCCTACTGTCCAGAATGGCAGGTACTCCCAAATGACTGACTCCCAATGTAGGATATCAAGTCAGCAAAGCTCGTTGCATGCAGACTGATCATATTCACCTAGGTCACCACATTGTTGGTGAATCCACTCTTGTGCAAAAACTGATAGTCCTTGGCCACATACATCCAATTGCAAGATGGTAGGTTTGAAGCTGGGTAGAATCAACTGCAATGAGGATCAATGGTCAGGGGTTTGTCCTGCACAGCCTCTCCTGGGCTACCTGCTCCTGTTGCTTACAGTGAAAGAAATTGCAAGCCTTGTGCTGTGCAACCTTGTCACTTGCACCCTCTCCATCTGAATCCAATGGTTCATCCTCAGACACTGCAGGCACTGTTAACAAGACCTCCTGTGTACCCCAACTAAGCAAGATTCACCTGTTGGAAGCTGGAGGACAACTTCCAGCCTCACATATACACCAAAAGCCACAGCCACTTGTCACAAGCCTTGCTCCTGACATGCTTATTGAATTCATTTGCAATTATTTCTCTCTCATTTCCTTAATTTTGCCTGCTCCTTGCAATGTATGCTTGTGCTTGTGTTTCCATTCTTGCTTGTTCTTCTGTCAAGACCTAATGCTGATCTTAAGGGAGGACTTTGTAATGCTCATGACAGAAGGTCAAGCTCTTGGGGATTCCCCTTGAACTTGATCCTCCTTATATCTGCAGAAACACAGCATTCACTACATGGTCACAAGCAATCATTGGCAAACTGATATCAAGGATGACATGTACATGTCTTACAGAGATTCCAGAAGGCTCCTCAATCATGTAACTAGCAACTTTTAGAACACAGCAAAATAAAATATGAAAAAAAAGTGAACAACTGTCTGTTGACACACTAGGTCATGACATCTTGCTTGTTCTTGTTTGTCTTTCCTGTTCTGGCTTATAGTTGCTTATATTCACTTCCTGTTGCTTGTACTGCACTAGCCCTTGCTTGTAATTATGCAATGCTTGCCATATTGGCTGCAGAATAGCTTTTATGCAAGTATGTAAAGTGTCTGTGGTCTCCAGAGTGCTGCACCTGGTCATTTCACATCATTTAATGATCCAACACCACATGTCTTTGCCGCAGAGCTCTCTTGCAACACTTCCAAAGCTCAGGACTCATCCCAGCTGTCTAAAAGTCACTGTTAGTTACATTGTGAAGTCCTCTTCCAAGGCCGTCACCTCATCACTGTGGATCACAAGAATCTGGAGAACTGGAAGACTTCCAGGAACTTTATCAGACATGACATGCGCTGGCACCTCACCCTGGCCTCCTACAAATTTGTAATTGAACACAGGCCAGGTAAATAGTTGGACAAACTAGATGCGCTCTCACTGTGGCCAGATCACATCCCTTCAGAGCCTGAGCCTTAGATTATGCTTCCAGAACACTGATTTGTTGGCAAAGCAGTGGATATGTCAGCCCCACTGATTTCCCTCATCCAAGACACCCTGCCAGAGAATCCTAGCCTGGAAGTGATTATCTCAGCTGTGTCTAGTGCAGAGAATATGCCCCAATCTGTGGCAGCAAAGTTCGAAGATCATTCTATGAAGGATGGAGTTTTGCTCTATCAGGGAAGAGTTGTTGTCCCTGATTGATGAACCTGACATCAAACTAAGCTTATTGTCTCATTTCCACAATTCTCCAGCTGCTGGGCATCAAGGATGCGGATGTACTCTGGAGCTGTTATCACAGCACTACTATTGGCTGGATATGAAGTTCCAGGTCAATTGCTAGGTAGACTCTTGTGAAATCAGCCAAAAGAGCAAGGGGCATGGGAAACACTTTGCCCTGCAGCTGCTCCCTGTTCCTGCTGGTCTCTGGGAAGATTTGTTGTATGATTTCATTTTCAAACTACCAAAATCCAAGGGCTTTGACGGTATCCTGACAGTTGTAGACCACTTCTCCAAGATGATGCACCTGATCTGCTGCAGAGAGGTGCCACCACCAGAAGACGTTGCAGAGATGTTTCTGCATCACGTCCGGAAGCTGCATGGCACTCCCAGAACCAGTGTATCAGACAGAGGGCCATCTTTCAATGCCAGATTATTGAAGGCCCTTTACAAATTGCTCCAAATTGATCCCAAATTCTCTACAGCCTTCCACCTGCAAACAGATGGGCAAACCGAGATCAAGAATCAGTGGGTACAGGCTTACTTGTGTGCCCTTGTAAACCACAAGCAAACAGACTGGGCAGACTGGCTTCCTCTAGCAGAATTTGCTCACAACAACGCTCAAAATGAAGCAACAGGCAAATCTCCATTTGAGATAGTTTATGGTCACTCCCCAGTAATTGCACTGTCTCTGGAACCAACCAGAGTTGCTGTAGCAGATGACAGGGCTATGAAACTCCACCAGACGATCCAGCAAGTCAATGCTGCACTCAAATGGACACAGGAACACTACAAACAAGCAGATATAGGCAAATCTCTCCTGGAATTCAGCATTGGTGAGAAGGTTTGGCTTATGAGCATGTATATCACATCTCAGCGACCCAACAAGAAGCTGGATCACAAACAATATGGCTCCTTCCCAGTTGCTGAGCACATGGGCTCACATACATACAGGCTGGACCTCCCAGAAGGCATGAAGATACACAATGTCTTCCATGTCTCACTTCTATTGCCAGTGGTTAAAGATATGGATCTTGGCTGCTCCTTTGTACCTCCCCTCCAGTAATCACACAATAAGGGGAGGAATATTCCAAGGTTGACAAATTCCTGGATTGGAAAGTCAAGGGCGGGAAATGGCACTACAGGGTCAGATGGAAGGGCTATGGCCCACTTGATGACACATGGGTAGATTTGGAGGAGCTGAAACACTTGGATGGGAAAATCAGTGACTTCCTGGCAAGCCACCCAGATGCTCCAGCACCTGGAGACTCTATTCCTGTGAGTAGATTCCCAGCTAAAAGAAGGAGGGTAGGGCAATGGAGCAGCAAGTTCAAAACAAACCTATTTTGCACTATTACACTCTGCTGCTGCCTCTCTCACTCCCAATTCTGCTCCTCCCTGCCCCAAATCACTGTTAAACCACCATGTCGCTTCGTCTCAAGTTCAACCACATTGCCATCATTGACCTCTACATGAGCACCATCCCCAAGGTCCTGCTCAACTGCCTGTGACAGGAGAACACCTTCTCTGGCGACGTGCAGAGCAATTACACTTGCAGAGCCTACTGCTACATCAGCAGAGGCATCTACAAACACCCTGGCTTCAGGTACCTGTTTTGGCTCAAACTCAATGGCAAGTATGCTCCCAAATCCCTCAACATTAGTACCTACCAATGCTGGCTGCACTTCGGTGCTGCAGACCACTCCTTCTTTGCCTACATATGCAATTGCACTTGGAAGGGCCCAATCATTGGCAGGCTCCAGAGCTAACTACCCAAGATGACTTGGTTGCGTGTTTTACAGATGTGTCCCTTCAGTATCTGCCAGAAGCACCTACACTGGTGGTTCAAATGGAGCATTCATTCCCCTGCATTGACAACAGAGGGAGCAGAGGGGATGACAGTGCCATGTTAACAATGGAGGATTGGGAGAAGATGCTTTCCCTGTGTGAAGCCTGCCCCAATTGCTCTGTCATTATGGTCAAAAAAAGGGTGGCAATAATATCACAAGCCTTGCTCCAGACATGTTATTAATTTAATTTGTGATCTCTCTCTTGTGTTTCCTTGAATTTCCCCGCTGTTTGCAACATGTACTTGTGCATTTGCTTCTGTTTTTGCCTACTTTTGTGTATTTCACTTGCCCTTGCCTATTCTGGCTTATACTCACTTATACTTGCTTCCTGTCGCTTATACTGTGCTAGCCATTGCTTGTAGCTACACGTTGCTTGCCATTTTTGTTCCAAACAGTATTAAAGTGAGTCTGTGAAGTGTCTCTGGTCTCCAGAGTGCTTTACCCTGTCTAGTCACCCTTTTCACTGCTCTACGAACTATGTATTCCCCTCTAGGGAGTCCCCTAGCTGTCTTCATGCATGTGAGCTGATGTGCAAGCTGATGATGTGCTCATACAAAATGGTATTGGAATGGATGTTGTGGGGTGAGATCTGTCAAGACAGTGACTGGATGTTTTGTTCTTTCCAGGAAAATGCACCAGTGTTAATATGAGTGAATGATAGCCAGTAGTTCCTTGTCATGAGTATCATAATTGAGCTCTGCAGGAGAGAAGCTTGCTGGCATGAGGGCTACAGGGTGGATGCATGCATTCACCTGTTGCTGAGACAGCACTGCACCCATTGCATTGCCAGAAGCATCAGTTTCCAGAAGATAGGGTTCATCCTCATTTGGGTGTGCAAGCACAGGCTCTGATGAAATGGCCTGTTTAATGCCATCAAATGATGCTTGCTGCTGTTCTCCCCAATCCCACAGGGCGTCCTAATGTGTGAGAGCATGCAGTGGCCTTGCCAACCAGCTGAAATCGGCAATAAAGCGACAGTAGAAGTTTGCGAATCCAAGGAAACTCTGCACTTGTTTCACAGTCAGAGGAGCTGGCCGTTTGATAATTGCCTTGACTTTCTCCTTCTCCGTTGAGATTCCTTCAGGAGTAATCACCAAGCTAATGTAGGTGACAGAGGTGACTGCAAAATGGCACATCTCCAGGTTGCAGAACAGGTTATGCTTCTGTAAGCATGTGAGGACCTCTCTGATGTGTCCCAGATGCTCCTCTCTGTTGTTGGAGAAGATTAGAATGTCATTCAGGTAGACAATTACAAAGATATCTAAGATGTCCCTGAAGCTGTTGTTCATGAAACACTGGAACACAGCAGGTGCATTTGTGAGGCCAAATGGCATGACTAGATATTCAAATAGCCCATATTTGGTGTAGGCTACTGATTTCCACTTGTCCCCTTTCTTGATGCGCATATTGTTGTATCCTGAGCGCAAATCCAGCTAGGTGAAGATCTTCCCACATTGGAGTTTTTCAATTGGCTCATCCTGACACAGCAGTGCATAGCAGTCCTTGATGGTGATATGGTTCATGTGCCAATAGTCCACCACCAGTCGCAGGTGGCCATCAGCCTTCTTGACAAACATTACTTGAGCACCTGCAGGGGAGGTGCTGGGCTGGATCTTGCCACTTGTGAGCTCTGATTCATTGTGTTCCCTGAGCACAGCCATCTCAGCTGGGGTCATTGGGTATATAGGACCCCAAGACACATCCTTGCTGTCTTCCAGAGGAATTGCATAATCATAGGGCTGGTGAGGAGGTAGAGAAGTAAAGCACTGTTCCCCAAACATTTTCTGGAACTCTTGGAACTCAAGAGGGATCTCCAGAGTGTTTGCAAGGTCTGCATTCTTCCCAGGATTGTTTCAGGGAGTTTGATGGTCATGTTTGTCCAGTCAATGTCAGGGTTGGCCTGCTGCAACCAGGGAAGTCCCAGAATGATGTCCCTGTCACCCAGAGGGAGACATAAGAATGTTGTGGTGAAGGAATGTGCTTGTACAGTGAATTTGAGGGTGCATTTGAAGCAGACCAAGTCCCTGCCTTCTTTGCCATTCATCCCAACAATGTGTCACAGGGAACTCAGTTCTGTGAGGGGAATAGATAGACAACTTGCATGTTGAGGGTCAATACAATTTGCTGGGGATCCAGAGTCAATAATAGCTGAATGGGAGCCTGTGATTCCCTCGATGTGAAGAGTTATTAGGAGAGATGATTTGGATTGCATTGCACAACAGATAAGTGGTTTTGATGACATTGTGGGAGGGGTTGAAACACCAGACGTGTGTAATATGGGCTGTATTAGGCATTTCCTGGTTCTGTAGGCTCCTCTAGATCAATTAAGCGTCCAACCTGCCCTGAGACTGGCTTAGGACGTTATTCAGCTTTCAGTTTCCAGTCATTGGGGCAGCTTTCAAACTTGTGACTAGAATTGCTTTATTTGGGGTATCGTCCTGCCTTCCTGCACTTTTCCCACATCTCCACTGTCACAAAGCTGCCTGATCTTGCACTTGTGGGTTTGAAGGTGCCTGGCAACAAGGAGTTGGAGGTAGACTGCATTCCTTCGTGAGCCTCAAACAGTGCGTTGTCAACAAGGCAGGCAGTGCTGATCAGCTCATCCAAACTGGTGATGCTCTTGCCTGTGGTATGCTCAATTAGCTCGCTGCAGACAAAGGGCTTGAGGCCTCAGCAAAATGCGGCCATCAGAGCACTGTCTGACCAGTCCTGCTCTCCTGCAATGACCCTCAACTCTGTGGCAAAGTCACTGGCAGAGCCTGTTTGTTTCAGCTTGTCGATTCAGCTCTCTACAACATGCAGGGCTGCAGGGTCAGACCAATTGGCAAGGAATCCAGTTTCAAATGGCTCCCAACTGTTGATAAGTAGATTCTGGTCTCCCCCAAGCATTTTATTGAGGTAGTATTGGCCCCATTGTTTGGGGATGCCCTACTTCAGGTTCACCAGCACATACATGATCCTTGAATTGTCTGTGGGAAAGCTGGAGAGGTTGGAAACAAAGCATGTTTGGCAGTGAAGGATGAATGACTTTGCTGCGTTCCCCTTCTTGCCACTCTACTTCTCTGCTGAAGGGGAGCTGGGGTTTGTGTTGCTGCGTGTATAGCATGCTCCAGAGGATGTGTGAGAGCATGGGTGAGGACATTGGCAATGTTATTCATGGTACACACTTCCTCCTGCTCTTTTGTCTCTTGCTCAGGTTCTGGGAGTCCAACAGAGGCCATCAGCACTGAGTGGGATGGGTTGTGGTGGTGCACTGGTGCACAAGGAAGGAGGAGACACTGCTTGCCGCACTACTGGCTGCACTTCTGGTGCTCTGGTGTTGCAAGGAATTTCTGTGGTCACTGGGGTAGCGTGGAAGGTCACTTTGCTTGGCTGGGAGGGTGTGGATGTTCTTATGTGATCGACCTCCAGCGTGCTTTGCTCTGCTGGACTCCTAGGCACATGTAGACATTGTTTGTTGTCCTCCTTTTTGCTGGGTTCCAGCTTGGGCTGCCTGAGTGAGCCTGAGAGATCTTCTGACCCAAATCTGGTTGGGATGGTGTGCTCTCAGTATGCTGGTCCAGTGACCAGCAATTGTCAGGGGGTGCCCTCTCCTGCTGTGGTGCTTGAGCCAACCGGAGTGTGTTGTTCTGTCTCCTTCGCAAGCCTGCTGATGTCTTAATGCATTTCTGTGAGAGCAGACATGATCCTTGCCTCTGATGTGCGAATCTCACTGTTGAGATTGCTTTATAGTGTTTCTAGCATCCCATGGAGCGCTGGGGCTTTGGAGTTGTCACTCCTGGTGCCATTGAGATAGTTGAAGAGACAACCTAGTTTTTGACAGTCTTCTGGACCATAAAAAGACAGGGCTGCACATTGTCTGTGGATGTCATGGTGCCTAGTATGCTCCCTACTGGCCCAAGAGATGCAGCTGGGAGTAGTGGGGAGTTCCTGGCTGACGAAGTGGCTGATGTGGAGCGTTGTTTGAACATGGCGTTGCAGGTGCAGTATTAGTGCCTCGAGTTGTGAGTGTAGGTGATAGCAATGTGCTGACATGTATGAGATGTGAGTGGCAAGCAGTTTATATGCTTGTACAAAGTGATGTTGGAATGGATGGTAGGGAATCAAGTCCAGAGTGATATCAGGCAACAGCCTGATAAGAGTGCTTTGCAATGTCACAACCGACGACATATCGATGGCTGGGGGAAATCCCTCAAGGGAAATACTGAGTCTCAGAGCAGTAGAAAGTATGAATAGATGAGGTAAAGCACTCTGGAGACCAGAGACACTTCACAGACTCGCTTAAATACTTACTATTTGGGGTAAAGATGACAAGTGACATGTAAGTAGAAGCAACAGCTAATACAGCACAAGTGATAGGAGGTGAGTGTAAGCAAGTATAAGCAAGAATAGGGAAGGGCAAGCAACACAAGTGAGAGTAGGCAAAGATGGGAGCTCATGCATAAGTAGACATTGCAAAAAGCAAGCAAAATCAAGGAAACACAAGAGAAATATCACAAATGAATTCAGTAACATATCAGGAGCAAGGCTTGTGACATTGTGTTTCCATTCTCACTTGTCCTTGGTTGTCTTGGTTGTGCTTGGTTGTTCTCACTTGTTCTCACTTGTTCTCACTTGTGCTCACATATTCTTGCTTATACTTGCTTAAAATAACTTCCAGTTGCTTGTACTGCACTAGCACTTGCTTGTAGTTACAAGTTGCTTGCCATATTGGCACCTAATAGTATTTAAGCAAGCTTGTGAAGTGTCTTCAGTCTCCAGAAATTTTCACCTTCTCATTTCTCACCCCTAACTGCACCAAGACCATCTGTCTTTACCCCAGAGTGCTCTCACAGTGTGTCCAAAGCTCAGGTCTCATCCCAATTGTCTACAAGTCATTGGTTGTGACAGCAGTGCAATTGCACAAATCCCAGTATCGATGGTCCCTTGCAGTGGTTATTGACAGCAGCAAGGCATGTCAACAGTCACTGCTAGGGGCAACTGATGTCCGGGCTCATACAAGTAACCTATTGTCAATATGTGCATGATGTCCCATCAGCCTCAATGATGCTGTGTAAACAGTATACCACTGTGTGCTTAGCATTAGAGTTCACATTCTTCACTTCACACTGCTCTTAAGACTTGATGCAGCACAATTAACAGAGGTTTCTTCATAGGATTGGGGTGAGATTTTGAGATTTTGAATTTCATTTCAGGGTGATTTCACTCTGTGTATTTGAGTCATTTGAACTTGTTATTGTCTTGGAATTCTTGGATGGGGTAGATTTCCCTATGTCATTGTCTTCCCTGAACATCTGGAATTGCCTTTACTACGAGTAGGGGTGAATATTCAGATGAGATTTCTGCTTCATTTTACACAATGTCACTAGCCTTGCTCCTGACATGCTGATTGATTCCATTTCAATAATTCTGTCTCATTTCCTTGATTTTGCCCACTTTTTGCCACGCATGCTTGTACCTGTGCTTCCATTATTGCTTGTTGCTTATACTCACTTACACTTGCTTAGATTCACTTCCTGTCACTTGCAGTGTGCTAGACCTTGTTTGTAGTTATGTGTCACTTGCCGTATTGGCACCAAATAGTATTTAAGCAAGTCTGTAAAGCGTCTCTGATCTCTAGAGGGCTTCACCTTGTAATTCCACACCCCTTACTGCTCTTAGACTGCCTGTGTTTGCCCCAGAGCTCTTTCGCAGTATGCCCAAAAGCTCAGGTCTCATCCCAACTGTTTACAAGTCATCACTTGTGACGCAGGATGATGGGTGTCTCTTTTGTTAGCCTACAATGAATGGAGAGGGTTATAAATTTTGAATTTTATTTCAGAATTTCTTGTTTACCTTATTTTCATCAACATTTTTTGGTATATATGCTGGGACTGAGAGCGACCCCCCCTCCACTTGCCCAATTCTAACTGAGAAGTCAGATGGTACTGGAGTACTTTTACCCCAAGCATAGGAACAGCAGTAGTGTGAAGAAGGTGGTCTTCAATTTTACTGTGAGACAACAAGTGACAAAGTGTTTCTCTTCCCATTGCATGATGTGAGTACTGGCAGCTAGTCTTAGAATCAATGGCTGGGAGAATTTGCATTGCCTTCCAGGTTGTTGGGTAACCTGGTATTTGATTCACCTGCCATCTTGCTTCCACCTGGGTGCCCTCGAGCATTGGTTGTCTTGTGAGTTAGCAAGAATGTATCACATTCACAGAACTATTGTAACTATTGATGGGATCCGCTACCACTTGAATCATCCACTTCCTGTCACTCTAACACAAGATACCATTCAAAGTCAAGGAATCTAACAGCCAGACCCTTCAATACTGCTAGCACTGGGCATCAAGCATGATGCCTTTCAGTGTTGCTCCACCTGTGGCACTACAAGTGATCAGCTAGTGTTGATTTCCTCTGCACACAGGGCATTCCTAGGAAAAACATACTGATGCAACTGGTGGCAATCTCTTGCCTAATGGTTGTGCCACAATGCCACATCCTAGCAGGCAGACCAGAGATGATTGACAGGTGAAGACTGCCATGTAAGAACAACAAGTAAGTGTGTTTCTAGGGCCCACACAGTGATAACTGCATTGGTGGTGGTGGGCTGTGCTGGTTTTGGTCCAGTGACCAGGTGGAACAGAAATGAGGCCCAGCTACATGGGTGATACCTTTCCAAGCCCATGCTCATGATCATGGAGCGAAAGACTGATTGCCTGATTGGATGTTTGGTTAAAAATCTGAGCTTGCATCAATACATCCAGCACCCTTGAAAACCATTGTTCAACTCCATGGTCTCTTTCAAGTCCACCAGAGCTTGGTTCATCTGGATCATGATGAGATAGGATGTAATACTTTGCTGTGCAATAGTTCTAGTTGGTGGCAGCAAGATCTGGAGGCTCTTGGGAGACTTGAGCACTTCAGCCATGCAACATCTTCTTGGAACACTGACTCACATGGCTTGGTACTGTTCTTGCATGCTCTCCTATGGGATTCTCTCCTGACAAGACAATGGAATGCTCAACATGCAAAAAAATGATGCTGTAGTCCCTCCTTTATTTCAGGCATGTGTGTCAGTGTAAAGTTTAGCAATACGGTGCTGAGGCATACTTACTTTCACAAGCCTTGCTCCTGACATGCTTATTGATACAATCGTGATGTTCCTCTCTCATTTCTTTGATTTTTGCTGCCTCTTGCCACATATGCTTGTACATGTGCTTCCATTCTTGCTTGTTCCTGCTTGTCTTGCTTATAATTCACTTAGATTCACTTCCTGTCACTTGTACTGTGTGAGCCCTTGCATGTAGTTATGTGTCGCTTGCAATATTGGCGCAGAATAGTATTTAAGCCAGTATGTGAAACATCCCTGCTTTCCACAGTGCTTCAACTTGTTGTTCCACTTCCCTTTCTGCTCTCAGACCACCTGGCATGCCCTAGAGTTCCATCGAAGCACCTCCAACAGCTCAGGTCTCATCTGAACTGTCTACAAGTTGTTGGTTGTGACATTGTGAAGCACACTTCTCAGGTTGTTCCCTCATCACTCTGGATCTCAAATCACACAGTCCATTCCAATGCCATTTTGTACAAGCACATCAACAACTTGCATGCCAGCTCACATATATATCAATGCATCAATATCAGTTGCACCCACTCCTAAATACTTTGTTCTTGCATCTGCAGCTCCATGTGCAAACAACGCTCTGCATTGGCCACTTCATTGGCCAGGAACTCTCCTCTACTCCCTTCTAAATCTCCTGCACCAGCAGGGAACGTACCAAGCACCAGCACACCTTCAGACAGCGTGCAAGCCTTTCTGTATGGTCCAGAAGACCATCAAAAACTAGCTCATCTCTTCAACCATCTCATTGGCACCAGGAGTGACAATTCCAAAGCCTTGGCACTCCATGGAATGCTGGAGGCACTACAAAACAATCTCAACAACCAGATTCAGCAACAGAGGCCAGGATCATGTCTGCACTTATGAATATGGTCCAAGACAACACCAGGCTTGCCGGGGAGCCAGAGCAACACACTCCAGTATGCTCCAGCACTCAAGCTGGGAGAATTCACCCAAACCATCACTGGTCACAGGGTCAACATACATAGACCATGCCATCCCCACCAGATTTGGGTCAGAAGGTCCCTCTGGATTGCTCAGGCAGCTCCAGTCAGAGCCCAGCACTGAGGATGACAAGTGACAGCTAGCAGCAACCAGGAGCCCACCAGAGCAAAGCATCATTGAATTTGACCCCATGGTAGCCTCCACTCCAGCCCAGCCAAGCAGAGTAACCTTCTGCTGTACCCCTGTGGTCACAGCAATCTCTCACAATCCCAGCACCGCAGAAATACAGGCAGCAGAGCACCCAGCAACTTCTCCCCCTACTGTGCGCAACAGCGTTGCCCTACAATGCATTCCCCTTGGTGCTGAGGGCATCTGATGATGGACACCAGCACCTGAGCAGGAGACTAAAGAGCAGGAGGAAGTGTGCACTATGAACAATATTGCCAATGTTCTCAGCCATGCACTTACCTGTCCTCTGGAGCAAGCTGTATGTGCTGCAACACAGACTCCAGCTCCACAGCTGCCAAAGTGCAAAATCCCAGCTCTGGAGAAGTATTGTGGCAAAAAGGGCAATGCAGCAAAGTCATTCATTTTGGATTGCAAAACCTACTTTGTTGCCAACCTCTCCAGCTATCCCACAGATGAATCCACAATCATGTATGTGCTGATGAACCTGAAGGAGGGCATCCCCAAACAGTGGGGACAATACTACCTCAACAAGCTACTCAGGGGAGACCAGGATCCAATGATTAACAGTTGGGAAGCACTTGAAACAGGATTCCTAGCCAATTGGTCTGATCCTGCAGCCCTGCAGGTTGCCAAGCACTGGATTAACAATCTGAAACAATCAGACTCTGCAAGTGACTTTGCAACAGAATTCATGGTCATTGCAGGCAAGCTGGAATTGTCTGACAGCGCCCCCATGGCAGCATTTTGGCAAGGTCTCAAGCCTTTTGTCTGCAGCAAGCTCATTGAGCATTCTATTGGCAAGAGTATCACCAGTTTGGATGAGCTCATTAACATTCCCTGTCTCATTGACAATACCCTGTTTGAGGCAGGCAAGGAGATGCAAGCAACCTCCAATCAATCCTCTTAGAGAATCCCAAAACCCACTAGTGCAAGATCTGGAGGCTTGGCAACTGTGGAGATCTGGGAGAAGTGCAGGAAGGTAGGACAGTGCCCCAAATATGGTGATTCTGGTCACAAGTTTGAAAGTTGTCCAAATGGCTGGAAACTCAAGGCTGATGAGCACCCCAAGCCAGTCTCGGGAAAGGTGGGAAGCTTAATTGATCTGGAGGAACCTCTGGAGTTGGGAAAAGTCTAATGCAGCCCATTTTTACCTGTATCTGGTGCTGCAATCCCCCCTACAATGTCATCCAAACCCCTTGTCTGGTGTGGAATCCAATCAAAATCTTCTCTCCTAATAACTCCTGACATTGAAGGAATCACAGGCTCTCATTCTGCTCTCATTGACTCTGGATCCTTTGCAAATTTTGTCAACCCATGACATGCATGTCAACTTTCTATTCCCCTGACAAAACTCAGCCCCCCACAACAGGTCATTGGGATTAATGGCAAGGAAGTCAGGGTTGTTGTATTCTTCAAATGCACCCTCAAATTCACAGTCTGATCACATTCCTTCACTGCAACCTTCTTTTGCCTCCCTCATGGTAACCAGGATATCATTTTAGGACTGCCCTGGCTGAGGCAGGCCAACCCTGACATAGACTGGGCAAATATGACCATCAAACTCCCTGAAGTGCTCTCCACAAAGAGTGCAGACATGGCAACCACTCTCAAAATGCCCCTGAGTTCCAGGAATTCCAGAGGATGTTTGGGGAAGAGTTCTTCACTTCCCTACCTCCCCACCAGCCATATGACTGTGCAATCCCACTGGAAGATGGCAAGGATGTGCCTTTGGGTCCCATCTATCCAATGACACCAGCTGAAACAGCTGCACTTAAGGAACACCTGGATGCGGAGCTTGCAAGCAGCACAATGCAGCCCTGCACATCTCCTGCAGGCGCACCACTAATGTTTGTCAAGAAGGCTGCTGGGCAACTTTGCCTTGTGGTTGATTACCAAAACCTGAAGTGGCAAATGTATGCACAGTGAATGTGCTGTAGATAGAATAGATAATATGGAATGCCATTCTAATGCAGAGAGAAATGTAGTATATATACAGCCAATAGGCGCTGTTCACTCATTGCATGTAATACAATAAAAGCAATGCATGTATGCATTGCATTGTACAATACACAGTTGTGTAATGCGCAAAGAGTATTTCATTACTCATCGTCATATTGTATGCACAAACAAACATATGATGAGGACATTAGAACAGAGAAATTTTGATTGAAATCAGGCGCTGGTAAGGGCTTTGTAAAGCCATCTGCAAGGTTGTCAATGCCTGCTATATGCGGGGTTGCAATTTTGCCATTCTCAATGTGTTCATGAATAAAGTGATGCCAGATATCAATGTGTTTCAATCTACCATGGAATTGTGAGTCTTGAGCAAGCGCAATAGCCAATCAAGAGTTGGTTAGAACTGGTGTAGCATTTGTGCACTCATATCCAAGTTCTGACAGGAACATGCGCAGCCACAATGCATGTCAAATGCCATATGCCATGGCCATGTATTCAGCTTCCATAGAAGAAAGTGAAACAGTCACTTGCTTCTTTGAGCTCCAAGCAATCAGGCCAGATGCAAGCATAAAGACCATACCAGATACAGAACGTCAGTCTAGTATATCAAGTGCCCAATTGGTGTCAATGTATCCAACCTCCATTATCTTGCCATTGTCTGCAAGACTATAGTATGTAATTGATCGCACTGTTGTCCTGGCAGCATATTGAAGGACTTGCTTCACAGCAGTCACATGCTCAGGACCATAGCAAGTAGTAAACTGAGCTAGGTGTTGTACAGGGTAAGTCAAGTCTGGTCAAATTCCCAGAGCCACATACATAAGTGCACTGATCATAGTAGCATAAGGGTAATCAGGTGGTGTATCTTTGTAACAGTCCAGAACAGTGGTGTGCAACATGGGCATGTCAATAGGATTGCAATTTTCCATACCCACACACTTGATAATCAACTTAATATATGCATCTTGTGATAGTGAAATTGTGTGTTTCATGCAATCACAAGTGATTTGGAATCCAACAAAATGATTTAGCTTGCCTAGGTCATGCATATTGAATAATTTCATTAGCTCCCCCTTGACCTGCACAGCATATCATTTTGCTGTAAATATTGCTACATCATCAATGTGGAAGGCCAGTATTGACAGATCACCTTGCTTTAGGCACTTGTAAACACAGGAGTCAGAAAATAGGTGCATATATCCAAGAGATATTAGAGCTTTGTGCAGGCGACAATTCCAGACTTGCCCAGACTGCTTGAGTCCATAGAGTGTCTTGATTAGGTGTAAACCCTTCTTTGTACCATTGCTAAAGCTGGGTATCTGCTCCATGTAGATCTCTTTGTCTAATTTACCATTTAGGTATGCTCTGACAACATCTAACTGCATCATGTCTAGGTTGAAGATTGCAGCAAGCACACATAAGCAGCAAAATGCACCAAGACAGAGAACAGGGGTGAATGTGAGGTGGTAATCAACACCCTCTACCTGTGAATATCCCTTAGCAATGAGTCATGCCTTGTATTGGACAATTGTTCTGTTTGCATTGTGCTTTCGATTCAGCACCCAGCTGCATTTTATGGCTTTCTTGTCAGTTGGTAAGTCAACTAGTACAAATGTTCCTGCCACTTTTAACTGGGCTACCTCAGCTTCAGTAGCTTTGTGCCATAGCTCCCAGTTGACACCTTTCATCACAACATGGTAGGTTGGTTTGTCATTGGGGCTAACAGTCCCAGCGTCGAACACTAAGTCCATGACTATAAGCATACTATATGTGTTGTCATATGTCACATCCTCTTCAACAACATGTGCATATTCCTGTTCTGTTATCTCTTTTGCTAAGTTTGCAACATTGCATTTACTTTCTTTGCTGATGTATGGTCCATATAGGTTGTATTTGGTGTTTGGGTTTGTGGTAATGCCATGTTTGGCAACAAGATCATACAGGACAGGTGGTAGGCTGCACTGTGAGCGTTCGACAATTGACAGTAGGGGGACTGGTTTTACAGGAGTGCTGGGGACCTCCACTTTGACTGGCATAGCATCCTTCACAGGGGTGGTAGGCTTAATTTTCACAGGATTTAATTCAGGTGAGCTTTTTTCCTCCCCTTTGGCAAGTATATGTGTTGTTTGATTGTCATTATCTTTGTCTTCCTCCTGTTTGGTAGGTGGGAACTTGACATTTTGCAATACAAGCTCTGTGTGCTGTTCATGGCTCCAGTATTGCCAGGCTTTGCCACCAACATCAATCCCTACAAAGGTGTGCTTTGAAGATTTCACATCCAACTTTGTATTCTTGCCACTCTGATCAAGTACCCAGCAGGCAAGCCAAATTCATGTAAGCCACTCAGATTGGGCTTAGTGCCATACATCAGCTCATGGGGGGTTTTCATCTCATCTAGGGCTTGTGTGTCGGTTTGATTCTTTAGGTAGCACACATGTTGGAACACCTCTAACCATAAATATTTTGGTAGGTTGGCAGCTATTCACATAGTGCACCTGCACTTGACAATTGTGTGATTTAAGCACTTGGTGATTCCATTCTGTGCAGATGAATGTGGTGCAGTGGTCTTGTGTGAGTTGCCTTGGGATGCAATGTGTGCAAGTAGGGGGGCACTGAGATATTCTCAGCCATTGTTGAATCAGATGGTGCGGAGTTTTCAGTTGTGTAAGTTGGCAATAAATGCCTTGTAGTCCTTGTACAGGGCCATGACTTCGGTTTTGTCTTGCATAAAGTATAGCATAGTAAACTGTGTAGCTATGTCTGTTAATGAAATGTAGTACTTGTAGCCTCCAATGGCCTGGACAGGTGCAGGACCCCATACATCTGATACTGTAAGATCACCAACTTTATCAACTTTGGTTTCCAATGCAGCTGGAAAGGGTGCAACTGTATGCTTTCCCTCTACACACACTTTGCAGAAGTGATTGCATGGTGCTGGGCCTTTGATTTCCATCCCCTTCACCATCTTTTCCTTTGCAATAACTTGGATGGTGTCAATCAATGCATGTCCCAATGCTCAATGCTGCTTGTCCCAAGTCTTTGCTACCATAGTGACATTGTCTTGGACTTTGTTTGGTTGCTTTACTTCCAGTAGTACTGGGTATAGGCTGCCTTCCCCAACTCTTTGTTTTACAGCCATTCCAATCCTTGTCCCAGACAAGTTAGATATATTGATTGAGTTACCTGCAGCACTAAGCTTCATGCCTGCATTGGTTACTTGGCCAACTGAGATGAGGTTGTGGGGTGCAGTGGGGACATAGGCAATGTCTTTGAGGCAAAGCAAGGTGTGTTTTCCTTTTGCTCCCTTTAGCTCTACTAAAACCCCTCCTCAGCCAGTGATTTTGGCATTTCCACCAATTCCACCAACTTGTGCATTGATGGGCATGTAGGACAAGAAATCATCAATATTGGCAACTATATGCAAGGTTGTGGCACTGTCAAGCAGCCATGCACCTTTCAGGATGCCTTTGTTGATAGCCATGCATGCCAATTCAGTGACAGTGTTTGCTTTGTCAGTCTTTCCCTTTCTGCACTTTCCATGCTTCTGACATCTGCTCCCAGGTTTATATGCTCCTCCCCCTTCAGCCCAGCAGTCTGCCTTGACATGTCCTTTCTTTTTACAGTTAAGACACTCCTTGTTTGGTTTATTTGAGTGGTTGGGGGCTGACTTAGAAAATAGGGCAATGTCAGAGCCATTCATGGTGCCTTGCTTGTGCCACTCTTCATCCATTAGGCAGGCTAGTAAGTCTGCTGCATATCTATTGCATTTGTCCTGTTTGGTACAATCAACATGCCAGGATATTGTGCCTATGAATGGTTGCCATGATGCAGGCAATGAGCCTATGACTTGTAGCACATAGTCTAGCTCATTTAGTGTTTCTCCAAGTACAGTAAGTTCATCCATCACTATGCACATGTTGCACATATGCTCTTCCAGTGATTGATCATCTTGCATAACAGTGCAGTAGAATTGATTTTGGGCTGATAGAAGGCCTAGCAACAATGATGACTTATACAGGGAGTTTAGGTGATCCCAGCAGTCCTTTGAGGACACAAATCGCACAAGTTGCACAGAGATAGCATTGGAGCAGCATAATCTAATTGCGCTAAGTGCTTTTTGATCATTCAGGGCCCATTTAGTGTCACTGGAGCCTAAGCTAGTCTTTGTTCTGTCAACATATTCATATAAACCACAGTCAACCAGTATATTGACCATCCTCATGTGCCAGACAACATAATTGTCTTGCCCAGTAAGCTTGTCAATTTTGTGCATACCAGACCCAACCAATAACAAAATTTTGGTAATGTTGGTGCCTGTTTGCAGTGACAGAGTACTTGTGGCAGACATAGTAGCAAGGCAGCAGTTGGGTTGCTTGAGTAGTTGTTATTGCAGTCAGTCAAGTTATAGGCAAGCAGGGCTCATAACCTGACAAATGTATGCGCAGTGAATGAGCTGTAGATAGAATAGATAATATGGAATGCCATTCTAATGTGGAGAGAAACATAGTATATATACAGCCAATAGGCACTGTTTGCTCATTGCATGTAATACAATAAAAGCAATGCATGTATGCATTGTGTTGTACAATACACAGTTGTGAAATGCACTTCATGCATTTCATTACTCATTGTCATATCATATGCACAAACAACATGAAGAGATCATTATCAAGGACTGCTAGGCACTGCCACATCAGGATGAGCTAATAAAGAAGCTCCAACATGCAAAGATCTTCACCAAGCTAGATTTATGCTTAGGATACAACAATGTGCACATCAAGACAGGGGACAAGTGGAAAACAGCATTCTGCACCAAATATAGGCTGTTTGAATATCTGGTCATGCCATTCAGCCTCACAAGTGCACCTGCAGTGTTCCAGTGCTTCATGAACAATATCATCAGGGACATCTTGGACATCTTTGTCATTGTCTACCTAGATGATATCCTGATCTTCTCTAACAAAAGAGAGGAACATGAGGGGCATGTCAGGGAAGTTCTCACATGTTTGCAGCACGTGGCCTCTTCTGCAACCCTGCAAAGTGCCATTTTGCAGTCTCCTCAGTTACCTGCATTGGCTTGGTGATTACTCCTGAAGGAATCTCTATGGAGAAGGAAAAGGTCAAGACAATCATCAAGTGGCCAGCTCCTGTGACTGTGAAACAAGTGTAGAGTTTCCTTGGATTTGCACACTTTTACTGTTGCTTCATCTCAGACTTCAGCTGGTTGGCAAGACCACTCCATGCTCTTACACATCTGGATGTCCTGTGGCACTGGGAGAAGAGCAGCAAGTGGCATTTGATGGCATTAAGCAGGCAATTTCATCAGAACCTGTGCTTGCACACCCAAATGAGAATGAACCCTACCTTCTGGAAACTGATGCTTCTGGCAATGCAATGGGTGCTGTGCTGTCCCAGCAACAGTCAGATGCATGCATTCACCCTATAGCTTTCATATCTGCCAGCTTCTCCCCTGAAGAACTCAATTATGATACTCATGACAAGGAATTACCATCTATCATTCACTCATTTGAAATGTGGCACATATTTCTGGAAGGAACAAAGCACCCAGTCACTGTACCAACAGATCACAAGAATATGGAGAACTGGAAGACTTCCAGGAACTTCAATAGGTGGTACATACACTGGCACCTCACCCTTGCAGCCTTCAACTTTGTTATCAAACACAGGCCTGGGAAACAATCAGGGAAACCAGATGCACTCTCGCTGTAGCTGGATTACATCCCTTCAGAGCCTCAGCTGCAGATAATGCTTCCAGAAGACCTGTTTGTTGGCAAGGCAGCAGATATTTCAGCCCTGCTTATCTCTCTGATGAAAGAAGCACTACCAGATGATCCTAGCCTCAATTTAATCATCTCCACTGTCTCCAGTACAGAGAAGATACCCTCCTCAGTGGCAGCAAAGTTCATAGACTACTCCATGCAAGATGGAGTCATGTTCTACCAAGGCAGAATTGTTGTTCCTGATGAGCCTGACATCTAACAGAGCTGATTGTCTCATTTCCACAATTCACTGGCCACTGGTCATCAGGGACATGCAAGCACTGGAACTACTAGTGCAACACTACCACTGGCTAGCTATGAAATTCTAGGTCAATCACTATATAGAATCATGTGAAATCTGTCAAAGGAGCAAGGGACATTAGAAATACTTTGCCCTGCAGCCTTACATGTCCCTGCTGGTCTCTAGGAAGATATCTCATATCATTTCATTATGAAACTGCCAAAATCCAAGGGCTTTGATAGCATCCTGACAGTGGTAGACTGCCACTCCAAGATGATGCACCTAATCCCTTGCTGAGAGGTGTCATCAGTAGAAGATGTTGTAGAGATGTTCCTGCATCATGTCTGGAAGCTCCATGGAGCACCCAGGACCACTATATTGGATAGAGGGCCCTCTTTCAATGCTAGATTCCTGAAGGCACTCTACAGATCACTCCAAATTGATCCCAAGTTCTCTACTGGCTATCACCTACACACCAATGGGCAAACTGAGATCAAGAATCAGTGGGTAGAGGCATGCTTGCCCACCTTTGTGAACCACAATCAAACAGACTGGGCAGACTGGCTTCCTCTGGCAGAATTTGCTCACAACAAGACTAGAAGTGAAGCAACTGGCAAATCTCCATTTGAAATGTGTATGGTTGCTCCCCAGTCATTGCACTGTCTCTGGAACCAACTGGAGTTGCTGTGGCAGATGACAGGGCTATGGAACTGCACTAGACTATCCAGGAAGTCAATGCTGCACTTAAATGGACACAGGAATGCTCCAAACAAGCAGACAAAGGCAAATCTCTCACAGAATTCAGCACTGGGGATAAAGTTTGGTTTCTGAGCATACATATCACATATCAGTGCCCCAACAAGAAGCTGGATCACAATCAATACGGTCCTTTCCCAATTGCCAGGTCCATAGGCTCACATGCATACAAGCTGGACCTCTCAGAGGGCCTGAAGATACACAATGTTTTCCATGTCTCACTTATATCCCCTGCTGTAAAAGATGTGTATTTTGGCTGTTCCTTTGCACCTCCCCCTCCAGTAATCACTCAACAGGGGGAGGAACATTACAAGGTTGACAAATTCCTGGATTGGAAAGTCAAGGGTGGGAAATGGCACTACAGGGTCAGATGGAAGGGCTATGGTCTGCTTGATGACACATGGGAAGATTTGGAGGAGCTGAAACACTTGGATGGGAAAATCAGGGACTTCCCAGCAAATGACCCAGATGCTCCAGCACCTTGACACCTGTTCATGTGAGCAGACTCCTAGCTAAAAGAAGGGCAGGGCAATGGATGTCATGAGCCACAATCAAGGTCTTGTGGCTAACCATCATTTTTTCTTTCCTTTGTCTGCCACATTGGTCTTGTGGCTTGACCACCTTCCTTTCATGAGTAAGCACCTCCACTGCTTACTGAGCCTTGTCCTGTTATTAGTTGCCTGCTTACTGACCACTGCTGTTCATTCTTACACATGCTACTATTCTTAGTTACTCACTGACTGATGGACATACTATTATTAGTAACTGGCTGACTGATCACTGCCATGCTTTTGTACTCATCCTGCATGTACACCTAGCCACTCCCTTGGTTAGAATCATATAAAAGCAAGGAGAGCAAGCTGGTCTACCCCAGCTTGCTCTACCTTGTCAATTCCCCTCTAAAGCAATCCAGTGTGAACAACAGTCCCTAGCTGACTTATTAACTTAAGTAACAGCTAGATTAAGTAACAGCTAGAAAGGTCTTGAGTCAAGACCACATCACAAGCCCCAGCACTAAGCATCTCACTTAGCCACTTTCCACAGTTGCTTACTCAGCAACAGGTGCCCATCAGCCACAAGAACATATGTGCATATGGTGTCAAGCCACAAGACAGTAGACACACATGAGGCAGTAAGCCAAGATGAGCCACACATCAGTAGTAGTCAGGACCTAGTCTGGGCCAATCAGAGGCACTAGCCACTTGTAAAGCAAAGTCCAACAACCACTTTCAGAGGGTGTGACAATGGAGCAGCAAGTGCAAAACTGCCTGTTTTGCACTATGACACTCTGCTACTGTCTCTCTCACTGCCAGTTCTGCTCCTCCCTGCCCCATACCACTGTTAGACCACCATGCCAATGCACCTCAAGTTCAACTGCATTGCCAACATTGACCTCTACATAAGCACCATCCCCAAGGTCTTTTTCAACTGTCTGGGACAGAAGTACACCTTCTCAGGTGACTAAATGAACCACTGCACCTGCAGAGCCTGTCTCTGGGTCAGCAGAGGTATCTGCAAGCACCCTGGCTTTGGGTTCCAATTTTGGCTGGATCTCAACAGCAAGGATGCTCCCAAGTGGCTTTGAAATGGCACCTACTACTGCTGGCTGCATTTTGATGCTGCAGACCACTCCTCTTTTGCCTACATCATGCAGTGGCACTCTGATGGCCTCAACTACTGGCAGGTTGCTGAGCCTGCCCCTCAAGACAACCTGGCTGCCTAGTTTACAGATGTGTCCCTTCAGTATCCACAAGAGGCAACAACACTGGAGGTACAAATGGCACATTCATGCACCTGGACTGACAACAGATGGAGTGGAGGGGATCACAGTTGGGCCACAAAAGAATATGCTGAGTTGACAATGGAGGATTGGGAGGAGATGCTCTCCTTGTATGAGGCTTGCCCCAATTGCTCCACCATGGTGCTCAAAAAAGGGGGGCAATGTCACAAGCCTTGTGTTATGGATTACTAACATTATCTATTATTTTAGTCTGCTCTGCCAACCTCAAGTGATGCCTCTGTAATTTTCTTGAAATTAAATGAATTTGTATGCATTTGAATTTGTACTATTTGTGTTCCATTGAATAGTACAAAATCTCCTCTTTCCAATACATATTTTATTGTGATTTTATCTTAAGAACTCAGAGAGATATAGATATTGCAATATTTCCTCTTATCAGGGGATATTGATTACAACATTGCACTGCTCATATCTTGGCAACCAATTATGCTATCAAAGCGATCTTATGCTCTATCGATAGCTAATCATTGGGGGTATCTGCTGCCCGAAGATCGTGGCGATCCACCAGATCCTTGCACTGGAATGGACCAAACATCATTAGAATCTTACTGGACCATCAAACAAGATCTAATGACTCCAGTGAGTCAGGAGAGCCTTCAAAATTGATCCAGAAGCATCTCTGACTCACTTTATGACTCACTGAGATGTAGCCTCTGTTCATTACATGTATATACTATGATAATATGATCTACAAGCCAATAGCAGGTCTCAGATGCATCTGTTACAGGTCAGGGTACACTTGGATATCTAGACCTTAAGCAAATGTAGATATGTTAGTATACACTAATTGTACTCAATACTTCTTAGACTAGAGTAAGAAGGCTCAAAGTAGTTGTAATGCAATCAAGCAACACTTGAGGTAGTCTTAATCTTTCACAGTGTAAACTGACTAATTTATAGGTATAAAGAGCAACACTACTATGGTCAGGTTCCCTTAGATATCTTAAATGTAGTTCAGTCCTAGTTGCTTGGACTAATTGATACTAATCTTAATACTAGACTTAAGCAATAGCTTATAGGATAGATGGTGGGCTGCCTAATGCATGTATTTCCTCAGCTACAGGTACTTAGATTTCCTCTAATAGCTGGTACTTAATGTCATGCTCAATCAGGCAATATTGTATCCTTATATATCTCTGTATATAAGATACAATGAATCAGACAGTATATAAGTAATATGGTACTTTATTCCTCAGTACTAGTTATATAAGAAATCACACACAGACAAGAGAAATAGAAAGAGAAAAAAAACCAATAACCAGTCTGGGTTGAGTAGGAGGGAAGGTGGTCTGGAAGGGCCTCAGAGGAGGTCCTTTTATACCCTGAGGAGGGCATTCCAGAGCCAAATAGATACATACATGCCAGTGCAATCATCAAAAGAGGGTACTGCTATACTTGGGGTACACCCTAACCGAGTATAGGATAAGAGAGTAAAGACAGGGTGTGGATCAAAGGCATTGATGCATCTGAGACCTGCTATTGGCTTATAGATAATATTATCATAGTATATACATGTCATGAATGGAGGCTACATCTCAGTGAGTCATAAGGTGAGTCAGAGATGCTTCTGGATCAACTTGGGAAGCTCTCCTGACTGACTGGAGTCATTAGATCTTGATTGATGGTCCAGTAAGATTCTAATGATCTTTGGGCCATTCCAGCACGAGGATCTGGTGGATCGCGACGATCTTCGGGCAGCAGATACTGCCGAAGATTAGCTATCGATCGAGCATAAGATCGCTTTGATAGCGTAAGCGGTTGCCGAGATATGAGCGGTGCGAAGTTGTAATCAATATCTCTTGATAAGAGGAAATATCGCAACCTCTGTATCTCTCTGAGATCTTATCGTAAAAACTTAATAAAATATGCGTTGGAAAGCGGGAAATTTGTACTATTTAATGAAATGCAAAATAGTACAATTTGGAGTGCATACAAATTCAAGTATTTCACAAATTAATTAAAGAGGCATTGCTTGAGGTTGGCAGAGCAGACTAAAATAATAAAAGGATGTTAGTGATCCATAACAGCATCAATACCTTTGATCCACACCCTGTCTTTACTCTCTTATCCTATACTAGGCTAGGGTGTAACCTAAGTATAGCAGTACCCTCTTTTGATGATCACAGTGGCATGCATGTATCTATTTGGCTCTGGAATGCCCTCCTCAGGGTATAAAAGGACCTCCTCTGAGGCCCTTCCAGACCACCCACTCTTACTAAACCCAGACTGGTTATTGGTTTCTTTTCTCTTTCTATTTCTCTTGTCTGTGTGTGATTTCTTATATAACTAGTACTGAGGAATAAAGTACCATATTAGTTATATACTGCCTGATTCATTGTATCTTATATAGAGAGATACAGTGGGCCACAAATCAAATGGGACATGTGACCATCTGACAAAGAATCATCTGTAAAAGATGTAGGATGGGCAATATCAGACACATGTATTAGTAGAATATATGGCTATATGCCATATTATTTTCCTGGCAAAATTTCAAGACAACAGCTTTACCCTATGGCAAGATAATGTTTGGAGAAATTTTTGGCTGTCCCATCTGATTTGACAATTTGTACCTGCATGCTCATGCTGGGTAAAAACAGGCTAGCCTGCTCATTTCCTGGTCAATTTATCTAAAAGGAAATATGCCAGGCATCTTTTAAACACCATAAGAGAATGTTTTCAGAGTTTCAGCAAGTTGGGATGTGCTATTAGAAAGTTATAGGCTGTTGAAGATGCTGGTTTGCATGCTCTCCCACCCCTTGTTTCACATTGATTTGGGTGGTGCATCTAATACAAATGACATTAAGACATTCAATGATCATTTATAAGCTCTAAATGCATGAATGAAACCAGCTAAGAGGCACATACAGGAGTGGAAGTAGCTGGGATACATTTCCATGCATACACCCAATTGAATAAACCAGTCATGCTGAGGGCAGGAGTTCAGCTGGAAGTCTAAAAGCTACATGGATTATAGTACCCCTGGGAGGGAATCTTTGATCTAAGTTTCAAGGGGACAGGGTAAAGACAAGGAAAGTTACAGACCATGCAGTACAAAAATTGTACTTTTTTTGATCAGATTTACTATGAGATTGGAGACAATTTGCACTGCATGGTCTGTAACTTTCCTTGTCTTTACCCTGTCCCCTTGAAACTTAGATCAAAGATTCCCTCCCAGGGGTACTATAATCCATGTAGCTTTTAGACTTCCAGCTGAACTCCTGCCCTCAGCATGACTGGTTTATTCAATTGGGTGTATGCATGGAAATGTATCCCAGCTACTTCCACTCCTGTATGTGCCTCTTAGCTGGTTTCATTCATGCATTTAGAGCTTATAAATGATCATTGAATGTCTTAATGTCATTTGTATTAGATGCACCACCCAAATCAATGTGAAACAAGGGGTGGGAGAGCATGCAAACCAGCATCTTCAACAGCCTATAACTTTCTAATAGCACATCCCAACTTGCTGAAACTCTGAAAACATTCTCTTATGGTGTTTAAAAGATGCCTGGCATATTTCCTTTTAGATAAATTGACCAGGAAATGAGCAGGCTTGCCTGTTTTTACCCAGCATGAGCATGCAGGTACAAATTGTCAAATCAGATGGGACAGCCAAAAATTTCTCCAAACATTATCTTGCCATAGGGTAAAGCTGTTGTCTTGAAATTTTGCCAGGGAAATCATATGGCATATAGCCCTATATTCTACTAATACATGTGTCTGATATTGCCCATCCTACATCTTTTACAGATGATTCTTTGTCAGATGGTCACATGTCCCATTTGATTTGTGGCCCACTGCATATAAGGATACAATACAATACTGCCTGATTGACATGACATTAAGTACAGCTATTAGAGGAAATCTAAGTACCTGTAGCTGAGGAAGTACACACATTAGGCAGCCCTCCATCTATCCTATAAGCTATCACTTAATTCTAGTATTAAGATTAGTATCAGTTAGTCCAAGCAACTAGGGCTGAACTACATTTAAGATATCTAAGGGAACCTGACTATAGTAGTATTGCTCTTTATACCTATAAATTAGTCAGTTTACATGGCAAAAGATTAAGACTACCTTGAGTGTTACTTGATTGCATTGCAACTACTTTGAGCCTTCTTACTCTAGCCTAAGAAGTATTGAGTACAATTAGTGTATACTGGAATATCTACATTTGCTTAAGCTATAGATATTCAAGTGTACCCTGACCTGTAACACCTTGCTCCTGACATGCTTAGTGATTCCAATTGTGATATTCCTTGCTCATTTCTTTGATTTTTGCTGCCTCTTGCTGCACATGCTTGTACATGTGCTTCCATTCTTGCTTGTTCCCACTTGTCTGACTTATAATTTGCTTAGATTCACTTCCTGTCGCTTGTACTGTGTTAGCCCTCACTTGTAGTTTAAGCATGTTATGCCAATATTCTGCATGCGGAAATTTCAGCATTTTTTCAGCTCTGGCTCCTGTGTTTTTGGCATTGCAGGAGCAGGAGCAGGAGCAGGAGCAGGAGCAGGAGCAGGAACAGACAAAATCTGCCAAAATCCTGGCAGGATTTCACTGGATTATGGCATTCAGGCAATTATTATTTCCATGCATTCCTGCGCTTTCTAACAGTAATTTTAGTATATTTTTAGCTGGAGATTTGAGTGAACCACAAGGCAAAAGATGCTACTATGTACAACTGCATCAGAATGAGAAAAATGACTGATCTCAAACACCACCACATTCTAATTCAAACTGTATCATTGAAAAGAGAAAATTTGCAGCTCTCAGAATATAAGGATGTGATGCTGATATTCTGGCATTCTAGCATCAAGAGTAACTCAATTGCATCAGCTTGTAAATCAGTGCTTCTGTAATTGAGTTGCCCTTGATGCCAGAATGACAGAATATCAGCATCACATCCTTATCAGAATATGTCTTCATCTTTGTACAATTAAATTTCCCTGGTTCAAAAATAAGGGAACAATATCTGAGGGGTATTTATTGATAGAGCATAAGATTGCTTTTGTAGCATAAGCAGTTGCCAAGATATGAGCAGTGCAATGTTGTAATCAATATCTCCTGATAAGAGGAAATATTGCAACCTCTATATCTCCCTGAGTTCTTAAGATAAAATCATGATAAAATATGCGTTGGAAAGAGGAGAATTTATAATATTTAATGGGACACCAATAGTACAAATTTAGACACATACAAATTCATTTAATTTCAAGAAAAATTACAGAGGCATTGCTTGAGGTTGGCAAAGCAGACTAAAATAATAGAAAATGTTAATAATCCATAACACAAGTGCCCATCAGCCACAGGCACATAAGTGCATACAGTGTCAAGCCACAAGACAGTAGACACACACAAGGCATCAAGCCAAGACAAGCCATGCATCAGCAGTAGCCAGGACATAGTCCAGACCCATCAGAGGGATTAGCCACTTGTAAAGCAATGTCCAACAACTGCTTTCAGAGGTTGTGACAGAAATGAGAGAGAGATGTTGCAAATTAAATCAATGATTATGTCAGGAGCAAGGCTCATGACAAAAAACAACAAATCATGAAGGGAATTACACTTGAAATTTGGTGATTATGTCAGGAGCAAGGCTTGTGATGGCTAGCCCCATTAGGTTGTCCTGTGTATATATCCCAACATGGGCACAGCTATAGTCCAGTCCAGCAAGATACCAGGCAAAAAGTGTCAATCTGTGGGGAATGACAACCCTGAAATTGTCTGTACCTCAATACAAACAGCCATCTTTGGGATTTTTTCACTATGCTAACTGAAAACTAAGTCGCTATGGTCCCAGGACCCCACCATGTGAGCATTGTGAATTGGTTGCCTGATGATTTCCACTTAAATTAGATCTTCAAAATCTGGATTGCAGGATGAACTGTTTCTGTGATGAGCAAAGAATCTTGACTAGCAATGCCAGAAGCTCATCCATAGGCATGCAGTATTTGCACATCATGCAGACTGAGCATTCAATTGGTGGATACCAATCAGGACAATTCAGTGTACAGTGCCCAGGGGACTCCACTGAACTTGGTCAGTTCAGTGTCCAGACTGGATTTCTCACATGTTTGGAGGACTATGAAAAGCACATTGTCACTTTTCCCTACCCTAACCTAAGGGCCTTGACATACTTTAGTCCTAATGTGCTTTCCATGTGTTGAACCAGTGTATCCTGCTTGCATTACATCTGTAGCACTTCTGCAATCTGCCTTCTGAGACCATGGCTTTCTGTCACAATGATAACAACTTGCTGAAATCTGTGGACATTGATCTGCTGACTGCTGCTCCATGCTCTTTACATGAATGGTGTGGAGAACGGAGGAGGTTGAACAATACAGATTTGCAGAAACAACACCACTTTGCACTGCCTGGTCATTGTGAACATCAAGAGACTACCTGCAAGATGAGGTTTTGCACCAGTTTTGAGAATCAACATATCCCTGATGAGGTGACACAGTCACAGGTGACTGATGTTGACTGAATCATTGTAATGGTCAAAGAAGTGTTCTCCTTTGTTTGTGGGTGTGCCTTTAGCTATTTCATGTTTCAGAGTGACAGTTGTACATTAGATTTGAAAATTCACATCCATCCCATTCATGTGCAGGATCAACATGGCAAAACCTTCATATGTGGAGTCCAAAAGGTATGGATGACACTGATACTGAAATTGTGGACTGATCAGGCATGCAACCACACCAGATACCAAACACTTGATTCCTCAAGGGTGCAGACAATAAGATAGTCTGCATCTTCTTTCCAAGGCTTCAATGGCACATGGGTGCAAGCATGGTTCTTTCTAGGATGGAACATGAGCAGCTTTACAACCTTGCACATCATAACTGACAACTTGTAGATGGTTGGGAGAATCTCTGGAAGTGTTAAGAGCTGCAGGAGAGCCTCAGGATGAGGAGAAGTCGCTTTCTGAGTAGTGGATTGGGTGAATTGACAAGGTAAAGTGCTCTAGAGACCAGAGATGCTTCACAGACTTGCTTAAATACTATTTGGTGCCAATATGGGAAGCAACATGTAAGTATAAGCAAGGGCTATTGCAGTACAAGCAACAGGAAGCAAATATAAGCATGTGTAAGCAAGAACAAGTGAGAGCAAGCAAGATAAGTGAGAAAAGGCAAAAAGGGAAGTACATGCACAAGCATATGTTGCAAGAAGCAGGAAAAATCAAGGAAATGAGAGAGAGATATTGCAAATGAAATCAATGAACATGTCAGGAGCAGGGTTTGTGACATTGTACTTGTGCCTGCTGCTCAGGAAGCATTGCCACTTGAGCTCTTTCAGATGCTGGCACCCCAACCATGCTGCTGCAGACTTTCATATGGAGGACCTGCACAACACAGGTGAGGCTACCAATGGCAAGGAAAGCAGGCTGCAAGGTAGACCCATTCAACATGCTGTTTTGAATGTCCACTCACAATATCTGAACCACTGGGTCTCACTTACAAGAACCATCATGGATGAAACACCTAAACATGAATGGGTACAATCATTCTTCTTTGTCATTCAGATATGTGGGTTGAAGAACTATGCACAGAACATCCATTTACCTTCAAAGGAGCCACAAGGGATTCACACTGAGTGAGATTTGCTCCTGACAATGTCAGCATTGTGATTTTGACTGCATATCTTGCAGGCAAATTGAAAAAGGAGGATCCCACAGTGAAAGCTATGGATAATATGCTTGTTGGATATGAAACAGCCAATTTTGACCCAAACTCCCACTTCATAGACATTGGCATGAATGTGCAGCTCAAGAAGGGGAGCAGTATTCATGAATGTCCTCTCCCTGCTGCAAATGCACATTCAGCAATCATGATACATCTGGTTGATTTTAAAGCTGATGAATATGTGGAATATGTGGACGGAAGGGGTGATTACTATCAGACAAATGACCTTGCCAGTTTGAAGACAGTTGCAGGCTTCCAGTTCCAAGTTCCACTGTGGTTTGGGATGTGATCACATACATCCAAGTCTACCTCAGCAAGAAGGCTCTAATCCACAAACTGAACCTGCTGCACCATTTGAAACTCATCACCTGCCAGCAGGTCTTCAGGAGTTTTGCCAAATGGTGTGAGCATCAATTTCAACTGTTGTGCAGGATTTTACAAGACACACCAGCCTGACATGTCATGTACATGCAGATTGAAGGGAGTGCAAGTTCTCCCAGTACCTGTTTGTCCAGCTCCACATACTGGATGAAAGGCTGCACTCTTGGATGTATATGGTGGAGCCTGGTACCTACTTGTATGTGATCAAATGAGCCATTGCAAGGAACTACACACTGATGAGACATCAGGGGATGGAAGCTCTTCAGGCTGAGGTCTATCTACTCTATCTTGTGCTGTTGGATGGAGGCTTGTAAGGAAATTGCACCCAACAAACTGTCCCTCTACTGTCACAAGCCTTGCTTCTGACATGCTCATTGCTGTCATTTGCAATGTTCCACTCTCATTTCCTTGATATTGCCTGCTCTTTGCAATGTATGCTTGTGCATTTGCTTCCATTCTTGCTTGTCTTGCTTGTCCTTGCTTATTTTCACTTCCTGTTGCATGTAATGCACTTGCTATGTGTATTTTGCTTGTAGTAGCCTAGCTGTTGCTTGTAGCTATGTGTCACTTGTCATATTGTCTCAAAATAGTATTTAAGCAAGTCTGTGAAGCATCCCTGGTCTCCAGAATGCTTTGCCTCATCATTATACCCACTCTAGCATTCTGCAACATCTCCTCTTACTCCTAGGACCTCCCCCAACTGTCTACAAGTTGTCAGTTGTGACACTGTGAAGCATTCTTATCAGGCTGTTGCCTCACATCACACTGGACTTCATTCCCCACCACCCATTCCAACATCATTTGTGCAAGCATATCAGTGACTTGCATCTCAAATCTTGTACATATCAGTGCATCATTATCACCTACAAAAGCAGGTACCAGCTGGGCCAGTGCAGATGCTACCCTGGTGGGTGAGATAGTGGGGGATAGTGGTGCTGGTGCATTGGACAGGGTAGCTGGTTCAACCAGCTGCAAGGTAGGGGCTGATGGGTTCATTGGTGTGTCTGTGTAGAGGTTGTCATCCTCTTCCTCATAGTATAATGGGTCTTCATACATACCCAGGGCCTCTCATGGTGGTGCCATAGAGCTTGGCAGCAAGTAATCCCACAAGGGGGCTTGGTGCAGCTCATCAATCTGCTTGATGAGGACTTCACAATGGAGTTGCAATTGTTCATGCTCCCTGTCAAGCATGGCTTCATCTCAGTGAGCTGCTCAACAATATATCAATACATCCTCATGGAGCTCCTTTGCAACTGACATAGCTCTTCCACCATCTATTGGGTGATGGTATAAAATTCCTACATTGTGTGGGTCTCCTCTCACAATATCTCAAGCATTTATTCAGCCTAAGTAAGCTCCATGTGTAGTTGCATGATCTCCACTTGCAATTGCACAGTCTCCAATTGCCTGTTATGCCTGTAGTTGGTTTGAGCAGTACTACTACTCACCAGGTAGCCCTGAGGGCCTGTTACATTGGCATCATTGCCAGTCCCCATTGTTATGTCAGTATCAACATTGAAGCTAGCTGGCATTGTTGCCAGAGCATTTAGCCCATCTTGGTGGGCAGTTGTCATGACTGGGGACCCAGTAGTGATGTCACCTGGGAAGAGCCCAGGTACCTGCATTACAAACAGTTGCAAATGGATTGCCAAGTCTGTGTAAGACTTTGTAATTGTGGGTACCCAGGCTCTTCCCAGGTGACATCTCTAGGACCCAGTCAGGGGGATTTGCATCAGGATCTGGTGAAGGGCATGTCATGGCTGTTGATGACAATTGTATGCTGGCTCAAAATTTGCCAGAGCCATCTTAGGTAAGAGGTGAATGAATGCTTATGCTCATTATTGCTTCTAATCTCTCACCAAGCTAACTCCTTGGGTTCTGTAACCCCTTGTAACTCAAGACATGACTCAAGTGCCTCTAATTCACTGCATTGTTGCTGCAAGTCCCATGTCTGGTCCCCCTTGGACCATTTAACAAGAAAAATCATTTTGTTCCCTTCTATGTATGGTTGATAATGCTATCAACCATCCATTCTGTTCCAGGATCTTCCCCAAAGTCATAATAATGATAGTCTCCCCTGTGTCACAACCACTAAAGGTGGTTGCTGGACTTTGCTTTACAAGTGGTTAATGCCCTTAATGGGTCTGGACTATGTCCTGACTACTACTGATGCATGGCTTGTACAGGCTTGAAGCCTAGTGTGTGTCTACTGTCTTGTGGCTTGACACTGTATGCACTTATGTGCTTGTGGCTGATGAACACCTCTTGCTGAATAAGTGACTGTGGACAGTGGCTAAGTTGGATGCTTAGTGCTGGGGCTTGCAATGTGGTCTTGACTCAAGACCCTTCTAGCTGTTGCTTAAGCTAATAAGTCAGCTAGGGACTGTTCTTCACAGTCAATGCTTTTAGAGGGGAATTGACAAGGTAGAGCAAGCTGGGGTAGACTTGCTTGCTCTCCTTGCTTTCATACTATTCCAACCAAGGGAGTGACTAAGTGTACATGCAGGATGAGTAAGCATGAATGGCAGTGATCAGTCGACCAGTTACTAATAATATTACATCCATCAGTCAGCAAGACAGCAAGATGAGTAAGGAGAATGGTAGTGATCAGTAAGCAAGAGACCAAGAATGGAATGTGGCTCAGTAAGCAAGTGGAGGTGCATACTCATGAGGGGAAGGTGGTCAAGCCACAAGACTAACAAAGGAAAATGATGGTTAGCAATGAGACCTTGATGGTGGCTCATGACAAAGCCATTCCTGTTGACCAGATGTCTGATTGGCACATGCAGCACATTCATGTACCTTATTGCATATGTAAGGTTATCTGGAGGGATTGGCTGTTGATCAGCCAATAATCTGAGCTCTTTGTTGAGCTCCTGAGCATCCTTGGTTCCCTGCTTGAGGGTGCAGAACTCATGTGCTGATATAGTGGTGCTTCACATATTCAAGAATCTACGCTGTTGTCAAGGCCAGAGCCTTAGACAGGGGCAAATACCTCAAAGGGTAACACCTGACTCTACTGCAATAAATACAGAGAGTCAACCTGCAATGTCTAAGGGACATGCAGGGAAGGAGGAAGGGGTAGAAGGCAGTGAGGTGCCAAGGATATGAGTCACCAGAGGTGCACATGTACTTAAGAGTTCTGGGCAGGACATGTTATGGCTTGGTGACCACACAAGTAGAAGGGATGACAGGACAAGAGGTTGAGTTCTGAGGCTTAAGGCTCTCAGACTCTCCCTTATATATTCAACTAACTACCATGTACAAGTTCTCATACAGCACAGAGGTGAGATACAACTGCAAGAGGATAACTGAGATGAGACAAGTACAGTACTAGAGCAAGCTGAGATGGAAAACACTAAACTAAGTGCTGTGGCACTATTACATAATGTGGCAATCTATATATTGTAAAAATAGAATAAACTTGAGTTAGAGAAAAAAATATATAAAAAGATGAAAATGAAAGTGAAATATAATAAATTGTGTTCATGATGTTGGGTCATGACAGCTGTAATCCTTGAATCACTTCCAGCATGGTCCATCCTTCAGGACCATATTCACCCTTTTCCACAGTCTTGCAGCACCAGCTTTGTGCCTTACTGACACAAAGATGTCCAATGACATACACTCAATTATTATCATTGAGTACTGTGGGGCTGCATAGGCCCCTCATTCTAAAATACTGGAGTAATCCACTCACCCATTCTTCAAAGTCTTGAAGTTTTGCCATACCATTGTAAGACAGGGGTGGGTTTAACTTCAGACATCTTTTTCCTAGATTCCTCTGAGTGTCTGCATCATTCTTGTGTGCTCTCAGCATATTGATTGTTATGTGCAATATACTGCCTGTTGGGACAGTCCCTACTGGGTACCCTGCAGTGCAGGTTGAATCTGAGGGCTACTAGTAGCCACTGGATGCTGTAAGGTGGACATTGGGATTGCAGAAGTGGTTTGTCCTATTGTCTCTGCCTTTGGGGCACATCCTTGTGCAAGCCTATTATTGGCTCAAGTATTATAACTTACCAAGAGTTGCTTGGTATAATTAATTACCTGTGGCTTTGTTATGGATTACTAACATTTTCTGTTATTTTAGTCTGCTGTGCCAACCTCAAGCAATGCCTCTGTAATTTTCTTGAAATTAAATGAATTTGTATGCATCTGAATTTGTACTGTTTTTCCGTTAAATAGTACAAAATCTCCTCTTTCCAACACATATTTCATCATGATTTTATCTTAAGAACTCAGAGAGATATAGAGATTGCAATATTTCCTCCTATCCTGAAATCCTGATTACAACATTGTGCTACTCATATCTTGGCAACCACTTATGCTATCAAGGTGATCTTATGCTCTATCACTAGCTAATCTTTGGTGGTATCTGCTGCCTGAAGATCATCACAATCCACCAGATCCTTGTGCCAGAATGGTCCAAGGGTCATTAGAATCTTATTGGACCATCAATCAAGATCTAATGACTCCCATGAGTCAGGAGAGCCTTCCAAATTGATCCAGAAGCTTCTCTGACTCACTTTATGACTCACTGAGATGTAGCCTCCATTGATTAGATGTATATACTATGATAATATGATCTACAACCCAATAGCAGGTCTCAGATGCATCAATGCCTTTGATCCACACCCTGTCTTTACTCTCTTATCCTATACTCAGCTAGGGTGTACCCCAAGTATAGCAGTACCCTCTTTTGATGATTGCACTAGCATGCATGCACCCACTCGCACTGGAATGCCCTCCTCAGGGTATAAAAGGACCTCCACTGGGGCACTTCCAGACCACCCACTCTTACTCAACCCAGACCAGTTATTGGTTTCTTTTTTCTCTTTCCATTTCTCTTGTCTGTGTGTGTGATTTCTTATATAACTAGTACTGAGGAATATAGTTGTTACAGGTCAGGGTACACTTGAATATCTAGAGCTTAAGCAAATGTAGATATGTTAGTATACACTAATCGTACTCAATACTTCTTAGACTAGAGTAAGAAGGCTCAAAATAGTTGCAATGCGATCAAGTAACACTCAAAGTAGTCTTAATCTTTCACAGTGTAAACTGACTAATTTATAGGTATAAAGAGCAAGACTACTATGGTCAGGTTCCCTTAGATATCTTAAATGTAGTTCAGCCCTAGTCGCTTGGACTAACTGATACTAATCTTAATACTAGGCTTAAGTGATAGCTTATAGGATAGATGGTGGGCTGCCTAATGCATGTACTTCCTCAGCTACAGGTACTTAGATTTCCTCTAATAGCTGGTACTTAATGTCATGCTCAATCAGGCAATATTGTATCCTTATATATCTCTGTATATAAGATACAATGACTCAGACAGTATATAACTAATATGGTACTTTATTCCTCAGTACTAGTTATATAAGAAATCACACACAGACAAGAGAAATAGAAAGAGAAAAAAAACCAATAACCGGTCTGGGTTGAGTAGAGGAGTGAAGGTGTCTGGAAGGGCCTCAGAGGAGGTCCTTTTATACCCTGAGGAGGGCATTCCAGCACCAAATAGATACATGCATGCCAGTGCGATCATCAAAAGAGGGTACTGCTATACTTGGGGTACACCCTAGCCCAGTATAGGATAAAAGAGTAAAGACAGGGTGTGGATCGAAGGCAATGATGCATCTGAGACCTGCTATTGGCTTGTAGATCATATTATCATAGTATATACATGTAATGAATGGAGGCTACATCTCAGTGAGTCATAAAGTGAGTCAGAGAAGCTTCTGGATCAATTTGGGAAGCTCTCCTGACTCACTGGAGTCATTAGATCTTGATTGATTGTCCAGTAAGATTCTAATGATCTTCGGGCCATTCCGCCGCGAGGATCCGGTGGATCGCGACGGTCTTCGGGCAGCAGATACCGCCGAAGATTAGCTATCGATAGAGCACAAGATCGCTTTGATAGCGTAAGCGGTTGCCGAGATATGAGCGTTGCGATGTTGTAATCAATATCTCCTGATAAGAGGAAATATCGCAACCTCTGTATCTCTCTGAGATCTTATTGTAAAAACTTAATAAAATATGCGTTGGAGAGCGGGAAATTTGTACTATTTAATGGAACGGAAAACAGTACAATTCAGAGCGCATACAAATTCAAGTATTTCACAATTTAATTACAGAGGCATCGCTTGAGGTTGGCAGAGCAGACTAAAATAATAGAAAATGTTAGTGATCCATAACAATAGTACTGTATTAGTTATATAATGTCTGATTCCTTGTATCTTATATATGGAGATATATCAGGATACAATATTGCCTGATTGAGCATGACATTAAATACCAGCTATTAGAGAAAATCTAAGTACCTGTAGCTGAGGAAATACACACATGAGGCAGCCCTCCATCTATCCAATAAGCTATCACTTAAGTATAGTATTAAGATTATTATCAGTTAATCCAAGCAACTAGGGATGAACTACATTTAAGATATCTGAGGTAACCTGACCATAGTAGTCTTGCTCTTTATACCTATAAATTAGTCAGTTTACACTGTGAAAGATTAAGACTTCCTTGAGCATTACTTGATCCCATTGCAACTACTCTGAGCCTTCTTACTCTAGTCTAAGAAGTATTGAGTACAATTAGTGTATACTAACATATCTACATTTGCTTAAGCTCTAGATATTCAAGTGTACCCTGACCCATAACAACTTGATTATCATGTACTATTTTGATAATTTTGTTATCTGCTGCACAGCCAGCAACATCAAGTCTATCAAGCAGGAAATCCTGGGCTTATTCAATTGTAGAGACCTCAGCAACACCCATCATTTCCTTGGCATTGCTGTTATATGCAATCATGCCTGTCATACACTGTCTCTTACCATGGAACCTTACATCAGATGAATTGTAAAACTTGCCAACCTTGAAAATGCCACTGCTGCCACCACTCCTGTGTCAAATATGATGCCAGTGCTTGAACTGTCAACTGAGAAGATTGATTTCCTGTATATTACTCAACTTGGTCAACTGATCTGGATCTCTCAATGCATTTGTCCTGATGTTGCCTTTGTTGTAGGCATGCTTGCTTGCCACTCTACATGCTCTGTAGCTGCACATTTAAATGTGTTGAGGTGCACACATTGTTACTGTGCTGCAATGGCAAAAATTAGCTGTACTTATGATGGCAATAAACTGTTCTATGAAGTGGCCTATGCTGATTAGATTTTGCAACCCAATATGACTGCAAGTCAATATCTGGCTGTGTTATCATTCTAGCTGGAGCTGCTGACAACGTGTCACTGATCTGTTGCCTGCTGTCACACTGCAAAGGATCTCAAGGCTATTTTGCAGTTCCTCAACAACATCAGTGTTAAATATTTGTTGCCAATACCATTGCCAATTCTATGTGACAATCAATTGGCCATTTAATCTGTGCACAACCCAACAAACAAGATGTGCACAAAACATATCCTCATAATGTACAATTTTGTTTGCAACAAAATCCACCAGAAAACACTTATGGTATTGTTCATTCTATCTGAAGAAAACCTCAGTGATGCACTTGCCAAATCACTCAACTACAACCAACACCGGTACCTCATAAATTCATTTCTGGGCATCCATAAGCAACACCACACCAATTAACCTGGCAAATGTTTTCCTCATGCACTTTTAGTGCAGGACCTCAAGTCCTTTTTCACTTTTCTTTAATTCTTATTTTTGCTTGTTTTAGGGGGAGTGTTGAACCATCCCATGGATATATCAAACTTATATTGGTGGTATACCATTGTTTTGTCTCTCTCTCTGATATTACATGTTCTATCCCTTTTTTACCCCCTTCCTCCTGCATACATGCCAATGTACTGCTTGAGATTACTTATTTTTTCTATATAAACCAATACACAAGTTGCTCTATCAATAGCAATGTTTCTCCCCACTCATACACAATATGCTCAATCACTTCTGTCACCTGTGCTAAGTATTATTTGGAGTGTATTTATTTCCAGCACTTCAACAAGGGGGTTATCTTCCCTGTTTTGTTATGACCTGCCTAGCAGACATAACCTAACAACCAAATATTGTACAGATTTATGGCATTTTTCCCGAAGCAGAACAAACCATAAACAGGATCACATGATCTCGGCGCTTACCCAACGATTAAGCGCCGGTGGTTACCCTGAACTCGCTCCAGCATTTCTCTCCCATGTTACCTGGAGCAAGGAGTGAGTTGTCACGTGATCTTGGTGCTTACCAACGACTAAGCGCCGGTGGTTACCCTGAACTTGCTCCAGCGTTTCTCTCCCATGTTACCTGGAGCGAGGAGCGAGTTGTCACGTGACCTCGGCGCTTATCCAGCGATTAAGCGCCGGGTGCTTAAGTCCAAAAGGTCACATGACCCTCGGACCTTGCACAGCTCTATAAGATTCAGAGCCGCACAAACTTAGGATAAACAATTACCTAAGACCTAGTACTATATAGAACCTATAACTGCTATAGATGGTGCTTAGGAAAGAGGGGCCACCGCAGCAACTGCAGTCACATGTATATAAGGGGAGTAAAGCAAGACTGAACGCCTCAGCTTGCTTTATCTCGTCAACCACCATAGACCATAGCAAAAACTGTAACTAGAACGCTCAATACATACTGCATAGCACCAAACCGTCAACGCAGCCACTACTTAAGTGTTCCACAAGGGAGCCTCCAGAGGGTCACAACATTATAAAGCAAGCTCTTAACTTAACTAGTGGTGAACATAAGTATACTGCACAGATACTAAGGGCTGAGTACATGAGAAAACCAGCTAACTCCTGTGATACATAAGAGAACATAAAGAAACTATGTCACAGAGACCACAAACTCGATCTCAAAGCAGAGTGGCAAATAGTAGGCCACAATCACCCAAACCCATTGCTTCCCCAGAGGCTGAAGGTAACCCAGATGAGACCCTCCAAGGAATGCCAGGGGGGTTGCCACAAAACCCATGACCAGTGGCTCAACCCAACCCCACTCGGGCCCCCATCTTGGGAGGGGAAATAGGGGGAATACCACTCCGCAGCCCTCAACCGCCAATTCACCTGACAAATCCAGACCCAGAAGATATCTCAAATCCAGAGAGGGATGAGGTAGAAGATATGACCCGAACCATATACAAACAAGGCACGGCCTTGGCAGAAGAGGCAAGGACACAACCCCAGCCAGGTCCTGGAGCCATAGCCACTGCCAACCCTATTCACACCATTGCCACAGCCATCAGGGCGGGGCTCAAGGAACTTAGAGACAATAATCATAGGGAACTAGAAAAGGCAATCACAGGTATAAATCAGTGTCAAATATCACTAACCCGACAAGAAGGAAACGTGGACTGGATGGTAAGGTCAATGGAAACATCCAACAAAAATGTCCTCTATGTGGCAAAGAACCAGGACGACCTAAAAGCAGAAATGGGGAACCTGATAAAAGAATTAAAGGACATCTCCATGGAAATAAACCGGGTACTGGGAATGCAAGAGTGAAAGCTCGAAAGCTTAGAGAAGAAAACTGAAAACAACTGAAGCAGGAAGGCCAAGGGAAAGGACAGAAGAAACCAGGGGAAGAACTAGGGTGGTCATAGGAAGCCCCTCACGATCCCCCTCAGCCTCCCCAGTACGAACACCCTTTCTGGGAAGAACCTTCCAGGCTGAGTCCACAATAAGACCCCGAACAGAACCTCCATCCCAAGCAAACCAACCTACCCTTGCTGCAAACCACACCCCTAAGGAGGCGAGACTAGGGAGACCCAGCAAATTTAATGGGAAAAAGGGGAAGGAAGCAGAGAACTTCATAATCAGCATGGAACTTTTCTTTGCTGACTATGACGAATCAGCCTTTGATGACTGAAAAAAGATATCTGCTGTGCTAATGAACATGGAGGATGGGGAAGCAGCAAACTGGGCACAACCTTACTGCCAGAAACTACTAGCAGGCGAACACACAGGTATTCTTGCATCCTGGAAGGATTTCAGGAAGGGATTCCTGGATGCTTTTAATGACCCAGTCATAAAGGAAAAGACCATCCGGAAACTAAGGAAATTAACACAGACCAAGAGTGCATTGGATTATGCTACCCAATTCCGGATCCTGATCCAAGAGGTAGACTGGAACCAGGAAGCCCTCAAGGACCAATTCAGGGAAGGGTTAAAACCCGAAGTACAACAAGAGATCTTAAGGATTGAAGTACTGGCAAATGAGGCTGAAGGTCCATCATATACCTTAGATCAATTAATTGACTTTGCCTGCAAAATGGACGACATGCAGTTTGCGAACCAGAAAATGAATACAAGGACCAGCAACTCATCAAATTCAACCTGGGCACCAGCAAAATACAAACAAGGGGGGAACAAGCCTTTAGGGACCAGCAAACAGGGGAATACCCAAACCAACAACATGGTAAGGATACCAAACAGTGAAAAGGACAGGCGAAGGAAAGAAGGACTCTGCATCAAATGCGGTAAATCAGGGCATGTCCTGAAGGAGTGCCGAGGCCAGTGGACCTACGACAAAGCTAAGCTACAAGGGAAGGCCAGCAGACAAGTTGAGGAAGAAAGCAGCTCTGAGTCGGAAAACTAATTGGTCCTACCACTTCCATGTTGGAGGACCCCAATATAACCCCTACCGCAGATGTATGTTACCTCAAGAAGTCTAGTAATCAATCAATAATATACACTACGGTAGAGGGAATCATGGAACCAGCTAAGACGCTGATTGACTCAGGATCTTCAACCAACTTCATCGATAAGGCCTATTCAAGGGAAAAAGGGATTCCAACCACCCCCCTCAAACACAAGAAATCAATTGTGGCCATTGATGGAAATGAAATCAAGGATGCCATAGAAGAAAGGGCAGAACTAAACATCGAAGTGGAAGGGAAGACACTAAAATGCTCCCTTTATGTAATGACCCTAGGTGATACAGACATAGTCCTAGGGAAAGAATGGCTTGAAGAAGCAGAACCTATCATAGATTGGAAAGACCTTACCATCTCATACCCAGACGAAATCAAGGCAAGGGCAGCAAGTGAAAGCCTACAAATCCCAGAAGAATTTAGGGATTTTGAAGACCTATTCAGGGAAGAGGGTTTCCAAGAACTTCCACCCCACTGAGGTAACCTAGACTTCAAAATGGACCTGATCGAGGGAGCAGAGCTGCCAAAGCCTGCAAAGAGGTACAGTATGTCACCAGCAGAAACAAAGGCGCTCAGGGAGTACCTAGAGGAGGAACTAAGAAACGGGAAAATAAGGCCCAGCCAGTCAGTTGTAGCTGCACCCTGTTTCTATGTGAACAAAGCAGATGGGGGGCTTAGGTTGGTAGTCGACTACTGTAAGATGAATGACATCACCAAGCCAGACAGGTTTCCACTTCCAATCCAAATAGAATTGATTGAGAGACTGAAGGATGCAACCATCTATTCAAAAATGGATGTTCGATGGGGGTTCAACAACATCAGGGTAAAAGAGGGAGACGAATGGAAAACAGCTTTCAGGACAGGAGAAGGCCAGTTTGAATGCTTGGTCATGCCATTTGGAGTAAAAGAAGGACCAAGAACCTTTACCAGGTTCATGATGGAAAAGTTCCGTGATATAATAGACGATTATGTAGTAATCTACATGGACGATGTACTAGTGTTTTCCAGAAACAGGGAAGAACACGTACAACATGTCAGGGAAGTGTTAAAAAGAATGAGGGAAAACCACCTCTTCCTCAAACCACACAAGTGTCAGTTCTTTGTGAAGGAGGTAAGCTTCATTGGAATTGTCATATCCCCAGAAGGGATATCGATGGAAAAGGAAAAGGTAAAGGCAGTTCTAGAATGGCCAGAACCTAACACAGTAAAAGAAGTCCAAGCCTTCCTAGGCTTTGTGGGGTTCTATAGAAGGTGGATAGAGAAGTTTAGTACCTTAGCCATACCCCTCACAGATCTCACCCAAAAAGATGTCAAATTTCTGTGGGAAAGAAAACAACAGGAAGCATTTGAAGCTATCAAAGAAGCAGTAGCAAGAGAACCGGTCCTGATCCACCCAAACCCAAACAGGCCATACATACTGGAAACAGATGCCTCAGGAGTGGCCATGGGGGCGGTACTAAGCCAAAAGGGTGATGACAACCGATTGCATCCAATTGCCTTCCTATCGAAGAGCTTCACCCCACCAGAGAAAAATTATGACACCTACAACAAGGAGTTGCTTGCAATTGTTAGGTCCTTAGAGCACTGGAGGTTATACTTAGAAGGGACAGAGGAACCTATTGTGATATACACTGACCATAGGAACCTCCAGTACTGGCAAAATGCCCAGATGTGGAATAGAAGGCATGCCAGATGGTATCTCACTCTGGCACCCTTCAATTTTCAGATTGTGTATAGACCAGGGAAACTCTCACAGAAGCCAGATGCCCTTTCCAGAAGGAGCAACCATGGGGATACCCCTATGGAACCACAGATCATGATTCCAGAAGAAAGGTTCATAGGTTTCATGGCAGAAGTACAGGGGAATTTCTGGGAAGAGCTTAAAGAAGCTCAGGAAGAAGATGAATCTATCAGATCATTAAGGCTGAGCGTGGCAAATAAAGAACAACTACCACCCTCAGTACAGAAGGAATTTAGATGGTATGAAATGAAGGAGGGCCTATTAAGGTATGACAACAGGCTCTACATCCCGGATGACAAGGACTTGAGGTTGAGTCTTCTTGAGGAGTGCCATGACGCCCCAGTGGCAGGTCATCAAGGACAAGCCCGAACACTAGAATTACTATCAAGGGATTACTATTGGCCAGGAATGAAGGCCCAAGTAAACCGATATGTGGAATCTTGTGAAATGTGTCAAAGAAGCAAAGGACACAAACAAGGCACTCCCCTGAAGTCCTTACCAATCCCATGGAAACCATGGGCAGATGTCGCATATGATTTCATTGTCAAATTACCTGTCTCAAAGGGGTACAACAGTATCTTGACAGTTGTAGATCGCTTCTCCCAGCAGGCCCATTTTGTGCCATGTCTGGAGAGCACCAATGCAGAAGAACTGGCAGAAATATTCATAAGGGAAGTATGGAGACATCACGGGACCCCAGAAACCACTGTCTCAGACCGAGGGCCAACCTTTAACAGCCAATTCCTAAAAGCCCTATACAAAGGAATTGGGACAAAGCCCAGATTCTCCACTGCTTTCCATCCAGAAACAGATGGTCTGTCGGAAAGGACCAATCAATGGGTAGAAGGGTTCTTAAGAACCTTCTGCAATTATAGACAAGATGATTGGGTAAAATGGTTACCCATTGCCAAATTCTGCCATAACAACCACGTAAATGCTACAACAGGACAAACCCCATTTGAAACAGTATATGGAAAAAACCCAAGATGGGTTATCCGAGAGGGAGAAGAACCATCTGAGGCACCTGCTGCAGACAACATGTGTAATCAAATGGAAAAGGTATGGGATGAGGCAAGAGCCTCAATGGAGTTACACCAACAAATGGAAAAGAAAGGGAGGGAATTCAAGGTAGGAGACAAGGTTTGGCTGCTCCTAACAAACCTCTCGTCCAAGAGACCCTCCAAGAAACTGGACAACTGAAAAGGGGGGCCCTTTGAAATCACAGAAAGGATCTCATCCCATGCATATCGCCTGGACCTACCTAAAACCATACGTGTACACAATGTATTCCATGTAAATCTCCTCTCGCCATTCACAGAAGATAAAGACTTCCAAAGAAGGCAGGCCAAACCACCACCAATCATAACGGAAAAAGGAGAGGAGGAATACAAGGTGGACCACATTGCAAATTATGAATGGCGGAATGGCGAGCTGTTTTACCAAATCAGATGGAAGGGCTACAACCCAATAGAAGACACAATGGAACGTGCCAGCAAGTTTGCTGACATGAAAGAGGTTCTAAATGACTTGCGAAGGCACTTACCAGACGCACCAATGCCAGTCAAGACAAGTCAGCACTCAGGTGACTCGAAAGGCAGGCCAAAGAGAACCAAACGAGGATCTGGAAAGCTTTAAAAGGAGCCATCCAGGATACCCAAGAAAGGCCAGAGTCCACTCTACCACCACACTTGCACCACAACACATAAACCCAATTTCACTATGCCTTTTGCCACTCGCCCCACGTTTCCCTCAGGCCACTTTGCGCCCCTGGTTAATAATCAGGTCGCCCGCGTCCGGTTGGCGCCCACCACAAGACGGCCAGCTCCCTACCCAGGCAAGGAAAACCGCAAGAAGCCAGGCCAGTACACCCCGAGCGTGGAGGAACACCAAATGATTGCAGAGAGCTTACTGCCAGGGGCCAACTTGGTGTACATCCCAAAGAAGGATAGGGACAAGAGGAACTGGCTTAACGACAGCCTTTACAAGGACCCCAAGTTAGGAATACTGCGGTGGCAGGGAGTCTGAAGGCCGACAACCAGGAGCGCAATGTTGCGCACGCCAATGTATGTAATCGACAACATAGTGGGGGCAACGGTGACAGGGGTGGTCTACGCCGCCAAGGAACAGAGGGAGGCGGTGGGCCTCCAGACGACTAATGCAGATTGGGAAGTAGAGCAGCAGGCCAGGGTCCTGTTGGAGCAGTGGAAGCTGGCACCAGCGGCACTGTATGTGGGACTGCTTGAGGCCACTACCACTGATGAAATGTTTACTGCCATCAGGTTGAAGGAAGCAAACTTGGCCGACTTCCATAACTGGGTGAAGGTATGCCCAAACCTGCACGGTTACGATACGGATATGTCGAGCCTCATGGCAAGCCTGGAGTCCCTGGTGGTAAAGGAGGAGGAGCCGAGAGTAACGATAAAGGAACCAACCCCGGACCCGGCCCAAGAGGGAGTCCAAACAGATTGGGCCAAATGGGAGGATGAGCTGGCGGGCGCCTTGGAGGAAGTGCCCCTGCTGGACACAGAGCCTTTGTGACTATCAGGCCTATCACAGGTTTTTTGGAATGTCTTAGGAATAATTTTCACTATCATATAATAATACATTTCAAATGTTTTTCTATTTTTTCTTGCCCTTGAGGGGCTGGGCATAGGGTTTTTTTGCCTTCTTATCCTTCCTAGTAGTACGGGCCGCAGAACCACCAGCCCGGTTCTCAGGCAACAGCCAGGGGGCCTCCCCCCCTGGGAAGTCGGCCATGTAGTTCTGGAAACACCCAGAACCAGACGCTGCAAAGGGCGAAGCCTCATCAAACAAGGGAGCAGAGCCCTCCTCGAAGAATTCGGCAAGAGCGGCCTGGTGAGACCGCTCCTCAAAGGACTTGTAGTCCTGATCAACGAGCGCCCAGACATGCTCAAGGGTGGCCTCATGGGCCCGACCATCAAGGAGGATGCGCTCTTCTACAGAACAAGTTAGCTACGTGAGAACGACAAAGAACGAACACACGTACCTGGCACCCCACAGAAGAACCAGTCCCCAACACCCCTGTAGAAGTCCTCAAGGGTGGCGTCGCAGACTGCGTCGCAATAGGAGCAGTAGTCCCCCTCAGGAAGGGACCAACAAGTACAGTCGAGGGGATTATAGTTAAGGGTGATGACATGCATAATTGAATAGAGGTTGATGAAAAGGCCCACAAGGGTGGGGAGATTATATCGACAAGGCAGGACCATAACCTGCACAAACACCAAAACAAACTTGACCGGAAGACACAACATCACGTGACCCCCAACTGAGCAGAACAACAAGATGCCACGTGACCTAGCTTGGTCACATGAGCATTTGCTATCCCCTAACTACCGGAGGGGTCGGAGAGGGGGCACCAACCGAAGTGGGGGAGCGGAGGCCCCAAGCGTAGCAAGGATCAAGGCCGACGTGGAGGAACGGATGGGAGGGCACCCCTCGGAGATGCGTCACAAGGGAAAGACATACAAGGACAAGCAAGAAAACAAACAAGTCACGTGACATGAAGCGAACATGTGTCCCAAGCAGACGAAGAAAACAACAAGGTCACGTGACCCAGACAATGTCACATAATATGGCCGCTATCCCCTGAACTACCGGAGGGGTCGGAGAGGGGGCACCGACCAGAGTGGAGGAGCAGAGGCCCCGAGCGCAGCAAGGTTTAAGGCTGACGCGGGGGAACGGATGGAAGGGCACCCCTCGGAGATGCGTCATCACCAAAATAAGGTCATGTGATCACAACAAATGAAAGACGGAGTCATGTGACGATCAAAATGGACCTTGCAGCTTATATAGACAAGCACAAGGCCCGAGATAACCCGCACTCTCATGCTCTCTTCCCAGTCCCCAAATACCTCTAAAACTGTAAACAATGCTAAGCGGAAATGGATCGAACGCGGCAACACCCCAGCCAAGCGGATCAAGCAAAGGGCGGAGGTTGGCGTCGCCATCGCCAACGCCCTTGGTATCAAGCCGAGCCCCCTCACCTGCTTCTATGCAGCCTACGCTGATGGATTGAGGGTCCGAAGAGCTGACCGAAACCGCGCCGGCCCCTTGGTTCCGCGTCCAGACCAGGGCGGTGCTGCTGACCTGGTCGAAGCTACGCGATCAGCCCTCAAGTGGGCTCGTCGCCCGATACAAGGTGTTCTGCTGCCAATGGCCAAATCATTGGGCGACTTTGGCAGTGGTGGAACGCCACAACCCCGAGGAACTGAACTATGACCCGGCCCGGCCCCTCCATGTCCACGCCCTCTCCATCAGTCAGGAGCGGAAGGGCGGCTGGAACACCCAGAACACCCGGTTCTGGGACTTCGAGGGGCAACACCCCAACATCCCCAAAGGACCTCAAGGATGGACCAGGAGGCAACCCTGCAAGGGAGGCTTTCAACTACCTCTGGAAGGATGTCGGAGCTAACAGCGAGGAGGTAGAGGAGCTGATGGCAGGGGACCTGACCTCGGAAAGGTTGGAGGAAATCCTGGTGAAGGGAAAGGGCAGGAAAAGGTCGAGGGCGGAGGCAGACCTGGAGGACGGGGCAGAGATTGTTGCCTCAGTGACAAAAAAAGAGTACTACCAGGCATTCAAGCGCCTGCGCCCCCTCCAGATGGTGACAACGTGGAACTTGGTACGAGCATATGCTGAGTACACGTATAAGGAGGACCGGGGATGCATGCCTGCAATCCCAGTGGAGTTGGAAGCCCCAGAAGACCGGGTGCACATCGACAGGGCAGACCGATGGTTCGCGGAAGAGGCTGAGAAGAGAGGGAGGGGTGTGCGCCATCGCATCCTGGTGATCGAAGGCGAAACAGGAACTGGGAAGACGGCGTATGCACGATCCAAGGGCTCCCATAGCCGGATGTGCAACATCTGGAACGTGGGGAATCTGTCGGAGGACGCCGACATCTGGATCCTGGATGACATGGTCCAGTCAAACAGGAAGTACTCGCTCAAAGCCCTGAGCCAGTACGAGGCAGACTTCACAGGCAGATATGCTCATGTGAAGTCAATGAAGGTACGACCGACGGTGATCCTGGGGAATAGCCAGTCGGCCATAATGAAGTGTTGGACGGACATAGAGGGGGAAGAAGGGGACCTATGGGTATCCAAAAATGTAGACTGGGTATACTCAGGAGGGAAGCCATTTTTTGTTTTTCCTTAAAGAATAAAAATAAATTATCTTTGTATAAGCTGTTTTATTCTCAGACCATGTGTTGAGAAGTAAGCTTAAACAAGGAAATAAGCAAGGAGAAAGTAATCTCATGTAGCGTAGAGGTTAAGGGGTCTAGCCTGACTCATCATCTCCTAGCTGAGCAATTACACATTGAACGGAAGGTTGTTGGTTCGAGTCCAGCACCCTTAACCTCCTCAATATATGAGATACCTTTTTAGAAACTTTTAGAACCCAGAAAAGAAACATGCCTCGAGATCCCCCAAGACATGTCCAAAGGGGGGGATAATGTTATGACCTGCCTAGCAGACATAACCTAACAACCAAATATTGTACAGATTTATGGCATTTTTCCCGAAGCAGAACAAACCATAAACAGGATCACGTGATCTCAGCGCTTACCCAACGATTAAGCGCTGGTGGTTACCCTGAACTCGCTCCAGCGTTTCTCTCCCATGTTACCTGGAGCGAGGAGCAAGTTGTCACGTGATCTCAGTGCTTACCAACAATTAAGCGCCGGTGGTTACCCTGAACTTGCTCCAGCATTTCTCTCCCATGTTACCTGGAGCGAGGAGCGAGTTGTCATGTGACCTCGGCGCTTACCCCACGATTAAGCGCCGGTGGTTACCCTGAACTCACTCCAGCGTTTCTCTCCCATGTTACCTGGAGCGAGGAGCGAGTTGTCATGTGACCTCGGCGCTTATCCAGCGATTAAGCGCCAGGTGCTTAAGTCCAAAAGGTCACATGACCCTTGGACCTTGCGCGGCTCTATAAGATTCGGAGCCGCACAAACTTAGGATAAACAATTACCTAAGACCTAGTACTATATAGAACCTATAACTGCTATAGACGGCGCTTAGGAAAGAGGGGCCACCGCAGCAACCGCAGTCACATGTATATAAGGGGAGTAAAGCAAGACTGAACGCCTCAGCTTGCTTTATCTTGTCAACCACCATAGACCATAGCAAAAACTGTAACTAGAACGCTCAATACATACTGCATAGCACCAAACCGTCAACACAGCCACTACTTAAGTGCTCCACAAGGGAGCCTCCAGAGGGTCACAACATGTTTCCCCCCTTTAAACTTGCTCACTTTGTATGAGAATTCTTCAGTAGACCTGAGTTTGTGCTTTGCAGCAGTATCAATCAAGGGAGTGGTGTTTGCACAGTGAGTAACACTAGTGCATCAGAGAAAACCTGGGTTTTTTAATCACTGTGAATAACTTTAAATTCATGTGAATAAACCAGTTGTGGGGATTTCTGTCCCCCCCCTTTTTCATCACCATGAATTGACTGAAATTCACAAGGGGGGGTGATGGTATTTTGTGAATTTATGTGAATAAACCCCAGTTTATGAAATTTATGAATTTCAAATTCCCAAAACTTGCCTCCAAAATGGAGTCTGGGAGACATTGTGGAAAATAAATCTGCATTTATGGAACTTACATAAATTACATATGATCCAAGAAATCCTAATTAAGCATTACTCCATATTTTCCTGATGTGCTTGGGTTGCTCTCAGGGGTTGACACCACTCCATTTCTTCTATTTCTTCTGCTAGAGACAGCTAGGTGTCCCAAAAATACTTTAGATGGACTCAGCATGTGTCTGTGCATTGATTGATGTATGCAAAGTCATCTTTAGGTGAGTTTTCAGTACCCCCAATGGAGTCCACTTTGAACTGATTATTTTCTGAAGCTTATTTGCATGCAGTTCCCCCTTAGATATTTTTTTCCAAAGCTGATATTAGGCATGTTGCCCAAGAAACCTGCAGCCAGTATACTGGCATTCTGCAGTGAAAAATACCTGCAAATACCTGCTGTGGGGTGCAGGTGCAGGTGCAGGTATGGCCAAAAACCTGTGGGTAACTGGGCAGGTAACACACAGTAACCTGCAAACAAGTGCTGCCATACCTGCAGATACCTGTGCAGCAAGAGCAGCAAGAATGGCTGCAAGAGCAGAATGAGGTGACACAAAACATTGCCACAATTGTTTGTAAATAGCACCATTAGATAGAGTGAAAATCTAGCTTTCTAACCATATATAACACATAGGCAATAAAAAATTTATAAGGGAGGATTGCAAGCAAACATGTTTGGAAAATAATCCCCTGAAAGTGCAGAATAGTTGTCACTTTCAAAACTCACCAAATACTTAATATATATTTATCATTAGATGAGCATGAGTTAGGAGAGCTCAAATATACTTGTTTCAGCTTCATAGCATTGCTGTAGCATAAGTTATAGGGGAAATACAGGGGGGGAAACCCCTAACAGTCCAAAAACTACTAGTGAATTCCACTGTGCAAATGCTGCTCCCTTGTACTAGATAGATGCAATAGGTATAAGAGATGCTACCTACAAAATTTAAGTTCATTTGGACAAGATTTAGAGGGTGAAACAGGGGAGACATACCCCTTAGTACTGAAATTACAACTGAATCCCCTCTCCAGCATGTCTGAGGGAGTTTGAAGGTTTACTGATGATCCAGATGGACTCAGAGCACCTTATTACTGTAGTAGAGTGACCTGCAATACTCAGCCACATGCCCATTTGGTGAGTTTGCTTGTCCTGACCTGGGGGAACTGGGCATCAGCTGGAAATCATGGGAGAGGGAGTGAGTTCACCTACATGGCACATAGTTATAAGCACAATGCTACATGATACAGGGGATTTCTAACATTCTGAGTCCACTGGAACCATTATATTTGCTTTGAAATGCCTCCTTGATATTGAAATCAGGGCTGCGCATTTTTGGGGATTATTTTCCAGGACAAAGGCCTTGCAATCTCATGACTGAGATTTTTCCCACATGTGATACATATATGGTTAAAAAGCTTTGAATTTTCCGCGTTTTATGAGTACATAAGCCAACAGTTGTGATGAGTTTTGCAAAAGTGTCCCCCTTTTAATGGATTCACCTCCACACTGTTTGGACTGCAACAGGCACTAGAATGTTTTGTACAGGATGTGTTATATATCATTAGAAATCTACAAATTTTTCCTATTTTATGGTATATACATTGTAAGCTTGCAGTGACACTTAATGGCAGGTATACCTGCAATGGTGGGAATGCAGGTAAAATGCCAAATACTGCAGGTATACCAGCATACTGGCTGCAGGCATGGGTGCAGGTGCAGGTAGGAGTCTTAGGGTGCCAGTTACCAGCTGCAGGTGCAGGTAACCAGCAAATTTCTCACCCAACATCTCTAGCTGATATATATTATTTCAGTAGCCTAAATTTCCTCTATTTAATTATGGCAATAAACACATTCAATTGTGGTGACCTTTTTCTCACCACAAACAACCTTTACAGCAAATCTTGCAGCTTTTGCACTTCAAGTATGCATTGGTATGGTGGCGCTTGTCTGCCAGTCACTACAGGATACCCATCCAGTTGTTCTAGATTCCTAACATTTTTCTATTATTTTAGTCTGCTCTGCCAACCTCAATTGATGCCTCTGTAATTAAATTGTGAATTACTTGAATTTGCATGCACCTCAATTGTACTATTTTGTGTTCCATTAAATAGTACAAATTTCCTGCTTTCCAACACATATTTTATTAAGTTTTTATGATAAGATCTCAGAGAGATACAGAGGTTGCAATATTTCCTCTTATCAAGAGATATTGATTACAACATTGCACCACTCATATCTTGGCAACTGCTTATGCTATCAAAGCGATCTTATGCTCTATCAATAGCTAATATTGGGTGGTATCTGCTGCCCAAAGATCATGGTGATCCACCAGATCCTCATGCCAGAATGGCCTGAAGATCATTAGAATCTTACTGGACCATCATTCAAGATCTAATGACTCCAGTGAGTCAGGAGAGCCTTCCTAATTGATCCAGAAGCTTCTCTGACTCACTTTATGATCTACAAGCCAATAGCAGGTCTCAGATGCATCAATGTCTTTGATCCACACCCAGTCTTTACTCTCTTATCCTATACTGTGCTAGGGTGTGCCCCAAGTATAGCAGTACCCTCTTTTGATGATTGCACTGGCATGCATGTATCTATTTGGCTCTGGAATGCCCTCCTCAGGGTATAAAAGGACCTCCTCTGAGGCCCTTCCAGACCATCTTCCCTCCTCTACTCAACCCAGACCACCTTCCCTCCTCTACTCAACCCAGACCAGTCATTGGTTTCTTTTCTCTTTCTATTTCTCTTGTCTGTGTGTGATTTCTTATATAACTAGTACTGAGGAATACAGTACCATATTAGTTATATACTGTCTGATTCATTGTATCTTATATATGGAGATACATAAGGATACTATATTGCCTGATTGAGTGTGACATTAAGTACCAGCTATTAGAGGAAATCTAAGTACCTGTAGCTGAGGAAGTACACACATTAGGCAGCCCACCATCTATCCTATAAGCTATCACTTAAGTCTAGTATTAAGGCTATTATCAGTTAGTCCAAGCAACTAGGGCTGAACTACATTTAAGATATTTAAGGGAACCTGACCATAGTAGTCTTGCTCTTTATACCTATAAATTAGTCAGTTTACACTGTGAAAGATTAAGACTACCTTGAGTGTTACTTGATTGCATTGCAACTACTTTGAGCCTTCTTACTCTAGTCTAAGAAGTATTGAGTACAATTAGTGTATACTAACATATCTATATTTGCTTAAGCTCTAGATATTCAAGTGTACCCTGACCCATAACACCAGTAACCTGCAGGGTTTGAGCCATTCCTGCACCTGCACCTGCACCCTACAGCAGGTATTTGTGGGTATTTATACCAGCAGAATACTGGTATACCTGCTGTGGGTTTCCTGGGTGACATGCTTACATCTTGTACAATGTTAAATGTACATGTTTGCATTGGTTGTGTAGGAATGGAATTAATAGCTAAGGCTACCACATAGCTGGTGGCTGTGAATAACAAGTATACATAACAAGTAGCTGTTGTGAGCCTGAGTAAAGGTACAATAGGAGTGAGTTCTCTTCCTTGTTCTACTATTGTAATTGCCAATGGTTTCCTTACATGAGATGTCTACCAGTGTATGTGTGTTGTATAGTCCTATGAATTGTACAGTGCAGGAGTATCTCTGAAGTGCTTGCCTCCCTTTTGTAATGGTCTTGCAGATCTTGCATGCTATGGCCAGGCTACCTGGTCTATGTTGGGACTTACTGGGCCCAGTGACACAGACAGGCAAATTTGAATATGGCAGTCACTATGAGAGAACATGAGGAGTAGCTCACTGCACAGGCTAATGGTGGAGCTGAGGTCAATGTAGTGGGAGTGGTGCTCAACAATGTCTCTGGCTTGCTTAGGCAAAGTGTATAAGAGATGTAGATGAACAGAAGGAATGATATTCAACTGTCAGAGCCAACAACCTGAATGGTAATGCCTAACACATGTGAGGTGAAGGCCAATCCAAGGGCTCAATGCCAAGGATCAAGTGTTGTGACCCTCTGGAGGCTCCCTTGTGGAGCACTTAAGTAGTGGCTGCGTTTACGTTTTGGTGCTATGCAGTATGTATTTAACGTTCTAGTTACAGTGTTTGCTATGGTCTATGGTGGTTGACAAGATAAAGCAAGCTGAGGTGTCCAGTCTTGCTTTATCCTCCTTATATATGCCTGTGGCTGCGGTGGCTGTGGACGTATTATCTAAGCACACTCCGCAGTAGGTGTAGGTTATGTACAGTACTATGGGTTAGGTAATTGTTTGTCTTAAGTTTGTGCGGCTCCGAATCTTATAGAGCCGCGCGAGGTCCGAGGGTCATGTGACTTTTGGACTTTAAGCACCCGGCGCTTAATCGTTGGGTAAGCGCCGAGATCACGTGACAACTCACTCCTCGCTCCAGGTAACATGGGAGAGAAACGCTGGAGTGAGTTCAGGGTAACCACCGGCGCTTAATCGTGGGGTAAGCGCCGAGGTCACGTGACAACTCGCTCCTCGCTCCAGGTAACATGGGAGAGAAACGCTGGAGCGAGTTCAGGGTAACCACCAGCGCTTAATCATTGGTAAGCGCCAAGATCACGTGACAACTCGCTCCTCGCTCCAGGTAACATGGGAGAGAAACGCTGGAGCGAGTTCAGGGTAACCACCGGCGCTTAATCGTTGGGTAAGCGCCAAGATCACGTGATCCTGTTTATGGTTTGTTCCGCTTCGGGAAAAATGCCATAAATCTGTACAATATTCGGTTGTTAGGTTATGTCTGCTAGGCGGGTCATAACATCAAGACCACAACATCTAGAAGGTGATGTGCAGTGAGGGAAGGGGTTGCATCAATATGCAGGAGGACTTAGAGTTGCATTTGTGCTTAAGAGCACTGGGCAGAGACTGCTTGGCCTGGTGACTGCACAGGAAGATGGTGAATGTTGACAGGAGGTCAAGTTCTGAGGCTGAAGGCTCTCAGACTCTCCCTTTATATATTCATGTCCAAGGTTGTACATCTCAGATCCAAGGACAAATAAAAAGTAGCAACAATGGTATGATCTTTAACTATGGTACAATGACAAAAGTAACTAAGGTATGATGGCAACCAGGGTGCTAATGACATGTCATCAGAGAAGGACATTCTGGAAGATACAAACCATAGTCAAACAACAACAAGGTCACATGACTTTCTATGTAAGTAAATCTATGCATATATCCTAATATACATGACTTGGTCAAAAGTATACAAAATAAAATAGAGAAAAATATGAAATAAATATATAAAAATTGGAATAAATATGTGTCCTGGTCTACACCATGACATCAGCAGCCTGAAGGGCCCTCTTTATATACATTTTGGAGGCAAGAAATGCAGGGTCTACATCCCACTGCATAGTGACTACAGGCTGCTGCACTGTTTCTCTGGACTGCTGCACAGTGAATATGGACTGATGCACAGTAGCTGCAGGCTGTGCTTGGACTGCATGCACTGCAGACTGTGCAAACTCCATGGCTGTGTACTGCAGCTCACTGCAGTGGGAACCAGTACAATCATGACCTTAAATCAACCATTTGAGTAGATATATGCATAGTTAGAAAAATGAGGGAAAATATAGGAATATTACTACAAAGTTGCACAATGATGCTTGACTCCTAAGGTTGGTAGTTTCTACATATTCTCCACATATATCACATACAAAGGTAATGACCTGCAATAACTTGCCATTACCAGTAGTTATAAGGTATTATTTCCCCTGTCCTCATTACCCCTCAGGTTTTCCCTGAGCCATCAGCTGTAGCAAACATTGATTTTGCTTTTGAGGTTTCAGTTGCCCACCTGTCAGAGTTAACATGGCAGAAAAGTTAATACATATGAAAGTGAAATGTGAAATACAGCCATTTGCAGATTAGATGAGAGTGAAACATTTTTGCCCTACCCCCTATTTGAAATAAACACTTGCAGACTGAGTTCAACTACTGTTGTGCACATATCAGTTTGTATGACAAGGAATTGTACAGTGCACACATTGACAGTGCACGCAACACGGCCCTGGACCAGCCAACACAAGTCTGCACACATCCGAACGCCGACAAGCGCTCGAAGTGGAACTTGAGTTTGTACCGCTTCTGGCACTCTAGGATCAACTGGCAGAAGGCTCTCTAATCCACTTCATTTGAGTAATTTTGGCCTTATATATGAGCAGGCCGTGCTCTTCTGCACTGAAAGTAGACTGGTTGGCCAGTTGATTTCGTCGGGAACGTATCGGCACTATATACCAAATATAGCTAGCCCAAGTCTCCGCAACAGGCGTTTGACTGGCTGTGGACTACACAGCCAACGACATCCAATAAGGATGACCGAGACTGGCCACTAATAGGCCTACAAACCCTCCCATCGCCCTGGCCATTACACACGCAGTTTCAAGCCAAAATACTCGAGACCGAAAAGATGACAGGCTATCCTTCATTGGAGTTTTAATATTTAATCGCCTTGCACTAAACGCTGCACAAGCCGAAAAATTAGATCGTGGCCAGAAATGGTTCACGCTTGGTAGTGGCGTCCCACAGGTAGGTAGCCCTGCACTTATCTGGATGGCCCATGTCAGACTCTACTTTGGGGGTGGCTTGGCTCTGTTTGGTGACTGCGCACGTAAGCGAGAACCGTTGGAGTGCAGTACACCCCAACCTGCTGTCAACATGGCGACCATTCTTTCCGAGCTTGGTGTAGATGAAATTTCCGAGTCAGATTATTTTCGAAAGAGCTCTGAGTTCCAGATATGGTTGCGAGACGAACGAGGCAAATTCTTCGATGAACTGACAGGGGATAAAGCCCGCCGGTGAGTGAGAGCCAGCCCGACCGGCTGTGGTCATTTATGTTCTCTCTTGCCTCAGATATTTTCGCAAATTTGTCAAATTTGGTGCCCAATAATCATCCTTTACACCTGATCTGATCAGTTGGCAGGCATGGAATCAGGGCAAGCTTTCCAAGTCGATATACATGGCCGACGCGGCGACAGAGGGTGCTCGCTCCGCAGCCACCCACACAGCATATAAATGGGCATTTGCCGGCAACGATTCCAAAATTAGCCAAGCAGAGCTCAAAGCGGCTCGCGAAGCTGGTAAGCCTCAGCTTGTGTTTGTCAGCTCGCTAGCCACAAGTCGCCCACAGTTAACCGCGCGACGCATCGTTCTGAGAAGACTCTTGGTCCCACAATGCCGCCGAGCCATGGTTCGGCCTCTTTGGCTACCTCTGCATCTGACCGAACCCTACAACGTGAGGCCGAAATTGACGGCGCAAAGCAAGAACGTCGGGTCCAATAAGCGCAGCCGAGAACGAATCGAGGACGAAGATGGTGGAGTTGGGCCGAAGCTACTCGGGCGCGAAGGAATGATGGAAAAGAAACGGGCCAAGCGAGAAGAGGATCGGGCGATGCGCAACCGAAAGGAGGATGGTGGATTGGAAGTCGCCGAGGATTTCTTGATGGGATCTGGGCATAGTGACAGTTTTCAAGCCGCGTCAGTAGCCCAGCTTCCCCGCACCTGCCCAAACTCAACTGGATATGTTGAATAGGATCATGAAGCGCGATGCCGCCCGGGCAAGATGGGCAGAACAGAAACAGGCTGAAGGCGGCACATCGCAGGCCCGACGAGAGGCCATGAAGGCCAAGGACGCTCAGACAATGGCAATGTTCCAGAATCTGGCAAAAGAACGGTTTGGATGAGTCGCTGTACCTACTCGATGCTGGGGCATTTGCCGAGTTTAGTTGCACTAACTGTGCATGAACTCTCCCATCCCAAATGCGAACCTGTGATGCGAACAGCCAAATGTGAGCCATGAGGTGATTCATGAGTCACGACATATTACCAACTTGCGGGAATATACACGCGTTTATTAGCAGCCAAAGCCAGACGTTCTCAACAATCTCTCTTGATCGAAACGATACATTGACTTAGAGAACGACAGCACAATATCTGGGATCTAATTCTTGCGCTCGAGTCCTCTAGGTCGCTCTTTGACGACAAACTTGTTCCCGTCGCGGTCAGCCGATTTGCGCGTGCGGCGGCCTTTGGTGAGCCAGCCCCAGACTGAACGTGGGTGCTTTCCTCCCTTGGATTTACCTCGCCCGCCTCCGTGGGGGTGATCGCACCTGAGCAACCAGGGTGAGTGAGGACGGGCCAAGTTGAATGGACACTCACGCATTCATCGCGACACCGCGGACATGCGGGCGCTTGCCCAGCCATCTGCTTCGGCCGGCCTTGCCCAGATTGCGCCCCTTCCAGTCGGCGTTGCTGACTTTGCCGATGGTGGCGACACAGCGCTGCATGATGTTGCGAACTTCGCCGCTCTGGAGGCGAACCTGGGTCCAGAGGCCCTTGTCGTCGTGGGCCACCACCTGGCCGAATGCGCCTGCTGACCGGACTAGCATCGCGCGGCCGGTGGGGGAGAGTGCAATGGCGTGGATGAGTGTGCCCGCGGGGATGAGTCTGAGGGGAAGGACGTTGCCCGGTTTGAGCGTGCGCGTGCGCAGGACGCCGAGCGAGAGGCTGGCGGATGCATTAGCGGCGGCGATGTCGCTCGCGTCGGGAGCCGCCGACAGCGCGACCTGGGGCGACGCCGGGGCGGCAAGAGCCTTGAGCGAGCGCTTGGTCGGGGCTGGCGAATCGACAAAGCCTTCGATCAGGCCAGACGGGATTCCACTCCGGAAGCTCTCGACGACGTCGCCGGCGCGCAGCCCATCGCAGGCGAGGATGTAGCTCCAGGGCTGGGCCGACCCAGGGTCCCTGGCCTTGATGAGAGCAATGTGCGCGCTTCGTCCGGGATCGTACTCGATGCGGACGACGTCGTGGGGGCCGGGCGTGGTGCGCATAAAGTCGACGATGCGCAGTCGCTGCCGGTGGCCACCCCCCCGGGAGCGGACGACGACACGGCCGCCGCGCCCTCGGCCGGCCTTTTCGCGCTTGGCGACGGTGAGCGCACGCAGCGGCCGACCCTGGAACAGGTGGGGTGAGACAGGCAGGCGCAGATGTCGGAGCGAGGGCGTGACCGGCTTGTACGTCTTGAACTGCGTCGACGAGCCCTGCACTGGCGGCGACAGCGTAGACGGCGGGCGCTTCGGGACGTTTGGCTTGGCGAGTGCTGCCGCCGTCGTCGAAAAGGCCCGGCCGAGGCCAGGCAAGAGGCGGGAGAGCATGGAAGATTGCGGGCGGTCACGTGCAGGCTCGCACGGTCACGTGTGGCGAGACGGACTTTTCCTGACCATGGCAAGTGGGTTCGCCGTCGTCGTGGGCGCGTCTGACGGTATGCACAGGACACGATTACGACGGGGATCGCCGAGCTGCGGGACGTGACCAAGATCGAGCGGATTGGGGCCCACTCGCACATCCGCGGCCTCGGGCTCGACGACGCGCTCGAGCCGCGCGCCAACGCCCAGGGCATGGTGGGCCAGCCCAAGGCTCGGCGCGCGGCCGGGCTCGTGCTCAAGATGATCCAGGAGGGGCGGATCGCCGGCCGCGCCATTCTGTTTGCCGGGCCGCCCAGCTCGGGCAAGACAGCAATTGCGATGGGTGCGCCCGCCTGCTCACCGCCGTCCCGTCCGCTGACCGCCGTCCCCGCAGGCATGGCGCAGAGCCTCGGCCCCGACGTCCCGTTCACGACCATCGCCGCCTCCGAGGTCTTCTCGCTCTCGCTCTCCAAAACCGAGGCCCTCACCCAGGCCCTCCGCCGCTCGATCGGCGTCCGCATCAAGGAAGAGACCGAGCTCATCGAAGGCGAGGTTGTCGAGCTCCAGATCGACCGCTCGCTCACCGGCGCCACCAAGACCGGCCGATTGACCATCAAAACCACGGACATGGAGACCGTCTATGACCTCGGCCACAAGATGATAGACGCCCTGGCCAAGGAAAAGGTGCTGGCCGGAGATGTCATAACCATCGACAAAGCCGCCGGCAGGATCACCAAGCTAGGCCGCAGCTTTTCCCGAAGCCGAGACTACGATGCCATGGGCGCCGACACACGCTTCGTCCAATGCCCCGAAGGCGAGATTCAAAAACGGCGCGAGGTTGTGCACACCGTCAGCCTCCACGAAATCGACGTCATCAACAGTCGGACGCAGGGCTTCATGGCGCTGTTTGCTGGTAAGCTCCATCGTCGGGTGTGCGCTCTTCACTAAACTTGTCTTAGGTGACACGGGCGAAATCAAACCCGAGCTCCGCGACCAAATCAACGCCAAGGTCGGCGAGTGGCGGGAAGAGGGGAAAGCGGAGATCGTTCCCGGAGTGAGCACATTTGCGTGCTTTGCCTATGTTTTCTTACCTGCTCCTAGGTGCTGTTTATCGACGAAGTTCACATGCTCGACATTGAATGCTTCTCATTTCTCAACCGAGCACTCGAATCCGACCTCGCTCCTCTCGTAGTTATGGCCTCCAACCGCGGCATTGCCCCTGTCCGTGGCACACGCTTCAAAGCACCCCACGGTCTCCCTGCAGATCTCCTTGACCGCATTCTTATTGTCAGCACACGCCCTTACGAACCGGAGGAAATTGCCCAGATCATACAGATTCGCTGCCAGGAAGAGGATGTGTCACTCGAATCTGACGCTCTCTCGGTCCTAACGTCCATGGCCCAGCAAACCACACTTCGATACGCCCTTCAGCTCATTGCCACCGCCGCCCTTGTTGCTCGCCGCCGATCAAGCACTACAATCAGCGTTCCAGACCTTCGCAAATGTTATACCTACTTTCTGGATGAGAAACGAAGCGTGCAGTGGCTCAAGGAGCAGCAGGGCAGTTTAATGTTTGACGAAACACCTGTGGAGGCCATGGACACTGCCTGAGGACCCTCAGCCTCTCTGATCTGTCAGATCCACCAAAATCATATACCATTCAGTTGGTTACTACCTTGTTGTCCATTTCCTACCGAAACGTTTGTGATTTTCACATCATATTGCTATATCACTCACTCTATCGGTCGTTCACCTACTCTAAGTCTGCTCCAAACATTCGCCCCCCCAGACAACCTTGATCCGAACAATGTGCACCGTGTCCTAAACAATGACATCCTATTGCTGCAAACCGATACGCTTGCGCATTAGACAGACTTTTAAGCCCGATGTCCGACCGTAAGACTCAAGAGCAAACACCCCCCGTTGGGTGGATTCCCTTCAGACCGCGTTGGCTCTCATAGTCCTTTGCATATGCCGGGAACTAGCAGTTTGCCATTCCCTCGATTTCACAATTTCTCCCGCTCCGAGTTGATGATTTGCTTGCGTCGTCGGAATCCTGTAGCATATCCGAGCCCCATTGATTTCGAGGTCAGATGAATCCAACCAATGACCCATGATTTGCCAGTGACTTTCAAAGCTAGAATTTTGAAGAGGTCGTTGTCTTGCGCAATAATTTCTATGCATCACCCGGGATTAAAACATGTAGAGTGGTATCGCCTATATGTACGGCTGGTTTAACTAACAAAAACGCCTCCACCACAACGCCCACATCCCCAGCTCCCTCGGCGCACGCTTGAGACCAACTCGGTTGTTCGTAAAACGGTCCCCGTCGATACAACCGCACGGCCTATTTCACTCAACAGCCCTCCAAATCATACACACTTTCCTTATGGCTTGGTCTGACAAGTATCCCATTCAGATCCGAGCTCGGTCATTCTTACGTTTCGAAGGTGATAAGAAGGGGTCGATCAACAGTTGAGTATCCTCAAAGGCACATTGAACCAAAGCGGATCTCCAGCCCAGACTTGATTTGATTTTCCCTAAAATCAGAGAAGACCCTGCCCGGCTCTATTCGCCCACTGACATACCGATTCTTCTTCTAGCCAAGTACTATCTTGCGACACGGTAATTTTCTTGTACAAATTAAATTCATGCGCATATAATGGACGTAATCAGTAGAGTCATATAGCTACTGCCCATATATTTCACTTTTAAAATAGTCCAAGCTACGATTTCTATCTTTAATCTAGATCAATCGTGGTCCCGCGCCGTACACTACCCCATCCAATAAGACGCCAATGCTAAGAACGGAATTGAGCCACACTTCTTACTCATTAAATTATATAAACATACCTTGTCGATTCGCCGACTGAGCGCAACCTTCTCTCCGACCTCGGTGCATGCGGGGCTGGTGAGAAGAATCTTTGCGAGGTCACCCTAGAAATATGCTAGTATCAGCACGGGTGCAGTCGCTAAAACGATGGGTCGCACCTTGGTATTCATGACACGACCCCCAGTCGATGTCGAGCCAATGTTCACCATGAGCACGTCGTTCTTAACTAGCTTCGACACCTTCATACGATCATATAAGTCAATGAAAAGCCAGGGGTTGCAGCACACACCTTGGTTTGCTTTTTATCCTCAGTTTTTACACCAAGCAACCGTCGCAGAAGGAAGAAACTGATCTCCAACTCTGAGTGGAGCAAGTCAACAAAATCTCAGCGGCATTTCATCGGCGTACCAGTATAGACGCTTGGCAGCTCGCCCACTGCTCCCAAAACTTGCCCAACCAGCCGATCAGCACGACAGATTGTAGGGTCTATGCGTGTGCCGACACCTATTAATCCACCCGGAACAGCAAACTTGAGTTCGTTTCTCTCTGCAAGAAGAGAAATTATTTGGGAAAAGATTGGCCGGCACCGAACCTTTCCCTCGTTGTCCTTTGTGATGATCCCTGGGCGGATCTCGACCTGTTGACCGACACGGAGGACCCCTTGTAGAATGGATCCTCCGGCAACACCGCCCCGAAGCTCATCCACCTCTGCGCCAGGTTTGTTGACATCGAATGACCGAATGACGATTAGCCTGGGTGAGGATGTAAAATCTCGCGTTGGAGTCGGAATAGTGCGAAGGATGTATTCGTTGACGGCATCAATATTGTATTTTAGCTGAGCAGAAATTGGGACAATGGGCGAGTTTTCGGCGATTGTGCCTGCGCTCGAGTTGAGTGGAGCCGCGCGGACACAAGATCCGACATACCTTTGACAAACTGCACAATGCTATTATGATGCTCTATTGCAGCTTGCTCTCGGATCAAGTCAACCTTGTTTTGGAGGATGATAATGTGGTTCAGCTTCATTATTTCGACCGCAGCCAAATGTTCCGAGGTCTGTGGTTGAGGGCAAGTTTCGTTGCCGGCGACAAGTAGGAGAGCAGCATCCATGACGGCGGCGCCGTTTAGCATGGTCGCCATCAGAATATCGTGACCGGGGCACTACAGGGAGCAGCTTAGGGGGTTTGGCATGGTTGAATAGCGAGCGACTCACATCGACGAATGACACATGACTGCGGTACAGTGAGTCAGTTGGATAAATGCGGTATCAAGACTCGCACCGCATGAGTTTCATTCGCGAGCCACATCCTGGGCGCTCGCATGGTGGACGTTCTTCCATGTCGGACCTATACGATTTGTAGCAACCTGGCCGAGGGCATTTTTCGTTTTCGCATTTGTAGATCTGTAGAAGGCTCAGCTTGGATGCCCCCCGATAACTAGGCCCGAACCTTGGCGTTTGCGTATCCTGGGATAGAGTAAGTGCGAATGTCCAGACTTCAACTGCTCACATACCTAACTTGATCGTGATATTGCGCTCCAGCTCGTTCTTGAACCTCACAGTCATGACTCCGGAAATCGCCTTGACCACGGTGGATTTGCCGTGAGCGACATGGCCGATGGTCCCGAGGTTGATCGTGGCCTGCCGAGTGTTAGGTAGATCGGTTAATATATGCATGTATTCACCTGATTTCTTATGACCTCGGGCGAGTCTGGGGTCAGCTTGGACACATCGACTTGGTATTCGTCGGCCATGGTCAAGGGTGAGTCAAAATTCATCATATGAGAGCACGTGACTAGGGATACACTCGTCACGTGAACATTGTTGACATTGACACGACCACCACACGGGCGATGGAGGTGCGCTATCGTTTCTGGCATATGCACTCTGACTGACGTCGCCCAGGAGTACATTGACGACATTGCATATGACTACCAAGACGACGGATACCTCCCGGGCGACTTTGAAGCGTATCCCGCTGACGACTGGAACAGTGCCGACTACACTCAGTATTATGGAGCCGCGTCAGTATACACCACGTGGAACATTGACTTTAGGCTGACATCCACATAGCGAAAATGAAGGATTCGATATCTTCATCCCGTTGCTGTTGTTCACGTTCTTGGGCATATACCTCGTCTACAACCGTTACCACACGATCCGCAACCGTCCCATCCGGTTTTCCATTCCCGCTCCCGACGCGTCCTTCATCAACTGGCGCTCGCTCATCATCCCCAACCCACATCTGAACTCTCACCTCGATGACCCCATGCTCCTGCCCGCTCACAGCGACCCGGCCTGGCGCGACACCGCCCAACCCGAAGGAACCGAAGCGGAGATTGTGCATGAGCGGAAATTTGTTACCAGCTATGATCCCAGCACAGGCCAGCACATTGCCACGATTCCTTGTGATCGACCGATTGAAATCCGTAGGGAGCATTGTCTGTTCTCCCCTTTTTTCACCTGACGCACGCTCGATTTTAGACCACAAAATTCAGCTCGCTCAACGCGCCCAAACTTATTGGGCTCGCTCATCCTGGGTTGAGCGCCGTCGTGTCCTGCGCTCCCTCTTACGCTGGACAATCGATGAAAAGGAAACCATCGCCCGTGTCTGCTGCCGCGATACCGGAAAGACTAGTATGTGCCTCTTCAGTTGCTCTACTCTATGTTAACAACTCCCCAAGTGATCGATGCTGCATTTGGCGAAATATTGACGACCTGCTCCAAGGCCACCTGGCTAATCAAAAACGGCGAACGTGTTTTGCGTACTGAACGACGCAGTGGCAACCTTTTATTGGCTCACAAGATTGCTACTGTCCAGTATGAACCATTGGGTGTTGTATCGGCAATCGTATCTTGGAACTATCGTATGTCCACCTAATCTCATCCACATCAACCTGTTAATTTTTTTTCAGCCTTTCACAACGTTCTCTCTCCCATCCTTGCTGCCTTGACCGCTGGAAACGGCATCGTGATCAAATGCTCTGAGCATGTAGCCTGGTCCTCGCGCTACTTTGTCGCCGCTGTTCGCGAATGCCTACGTGTCTGCCGTTGGGATCCCGATTTGGTTCAGCTAGTCGTATGCCTCCCAGAAGACGCCGAAGCGCTTACTACATCTCCTTTGATCAGGTTCGTTGAGTTCTTTCCAACACAGTCCTTGATAGTTTATCAATCCGTCGTTTTCCGTTAGGCACATTACATTCATTGGCTCGGAAGAGGTCGGACGCCGCGTCGCCCAGGCTGCGACAGTGCACCTTACGCCATGCACACTTGAGCTTGGAGGAAAAGATCCGGCAATTGTACTTCCGGGCACTGACGTTCAAAAATGGGCCAGCATGTGGATGCGCGGTGTCTTGTAAGTTGTCGTGCGCAAATGACAGGCCACCATGTCTTACCCTCATCCCAGCCAGGCCTCTGGACAGAATTGCATTGGCATAGAACGGTTTATTGTGCACTCATCCGTCTACCCTCAGTTTATGGCTGAAATGGACCGTCGAATTAAGTTGCTCCGTACCGGCAGCGTTCTCAACGCTTCAGCGGAAGGATTCGTTCAGATCATGATACTGGCGCCATGATATCTTCAGCCCGATTCAACGAACTCGAGCGACTTGTCCAGGCAGCGGTTGAGGATGGCGCAGATCTTGTTGTTGGCGGCGGTCGCTGGCGCAACCCCTACCTGGAGGAAGGCCTTTATTTTAGCCCCACACTGCTTGGAAACGTTAGTGATCAAATGGAGATTGCGCAGACGGAAGGCAAGTTATTCCCGCTAATACTAGTTCCACACCAAAACTTCAATTTGCTGACCTTGATGTAGTATTCGCCCCGATCATGCTCGTCATGCCATATGATACGGTCCCTGAGGCAATTGAAATTGCTAACAGCACTCGGTATGGACTTGGCGCGAGCGTTTGGGGACCAGACGAAACCTTGTGCGCTCACGTCGCCCGTGAACTGGAATGTGGCATGGTTTCTATCAACGACTTTGGCGTTTTTTATGTACGCCCTCTGCGCCTGTTTTCCTGTTCATACTTATTGACCCGTTCATAGCTCAACCAAGATCTGCCGTTTGGTGGTGTAAAAGCTTCTGGTTACGGACGATTCGGCGGACCCGAAGGCCTGCGCTCACTGACTAATCCCAAAGCAATGATCGTCGACAAATGGCCATGGCTCGTTCGCACACAAATCCCGCGTGTGCTAGATTACCCGATCGGCAGTTTAGTAAAGAGCTGGTGCGTCTTGGTTTACCAGAAATAACAGCATACTCACGTTTCTTGCGCAGGGAATTCGTAAGCGGTTTGGTTAATTTCGCATATGGCGATAGCTACAAGGAGCAGTTTGATGGTCTGGTTAAACTCGCAAGGGCAGCACGAGCAGTGCCCGCACCTGCATCATAGTGTATTCCTGCATTTAGATTTGTCTTCCTATTGGATTCTTTTGAGTGTATGCGGATTTCATTGGCGTACACAATGTAGTAATCGCTTGTTTGTCACACGGTTTTCTTCTACAATGATTAAGTACTGTAAAGTCCAGAGTAGTAACATGACGTGGGTCAGTATCACAGCTAGGTTCAATGGGGGTTCCTGTATCCACTAATGTCAGTTGGAGCGTTGGGTCGGCCACGTCCGCAACAACCATTTCACTTCGCACTAGGATCGTAACAAAGCTGTCGCACTCCACTTGATCGTTGCTGAGGGTTTAATCTGTATATGAGGGACAATCGGTTTTATCAACACATAGCCTGTGTCAACAAAGCTGCCGGCCGACGGACCCGCTTGGAGCGGGAGAGGATAGGTTGGGGATTGATTTAGATGTTGTGGGAAGCCATGGGTCTTTACAAACCCCTCTCGTGTCTTTTCAAACCTGCTACTGTCATGTGCATGAACTCATTGCGAGTGCATTTATCAATGATAGATGCTGCAGCTCAGCATCTGCGTCGTAGAGGTTGGGTGTTGCCGAGATACGCTGTACGATGCAGGTTGAGTTTCAGTTTGGGGGAAATAGGTGATGTTTTGGCAGCTTTCTGTCGAGGGATTGTTGCTTTCTACACGGGCTTACAAAAGTTTTGTAGCACTCGCGTTGATGCTCTAGACTAACAGAATCAGTGGGAAATTTGAATATTATTCATTATACACATAGTACATCATGCAAGGCATACTTTCAGAGCCCCAGAATAGCACTAGAGCATATGGATGTGGCAAGAAGGGAGCCACGGCAAAAGGGTGGTTTTACAGATCATCAATCTGGGAGTCCCCAGCTGAGCGGCGGTGGTACACATTTTGTAGCGCTATGCTGTGCAATCGCAACGAGCATTTGATTACTACTGCGTCCACTACTGTTGCAGAGATCCGGTAGCCTAAGGTTGGCACTTTCAGCGCCTTTTGGCCCAAAACTCCTCCAAAACGGCACTTTCAAGCGCTGATGTCTCTGCAACAGCAGAGCACGCACTAGCAATCAAGTGCTTGTTGCAATTTGTCGGCACGGGCTACTAAGCTGGGGGCTGCCCGGATTGATGACCTACAAAACCGCCCCTTTTGAGTGTATCCCCTCTCGCCACATCTATATGCTCTAGAGCTGTTCTGGGGGTCTGAATGTATGGATTGTATGGTGCACTATGTATATAATGCATAAGATTCAAAAATTCCGCTGATTCTGTTTGTCTACAGCACCAACGCGAGCGCGGCATGACTATTGTAAGCCAGGGCAGGCGTTTCCCATACTCCAAAAAGCACACCATGTCACTCCTTATGGCACAGAAGTCCTAGCAAGCGCAACAACATTGGATGGGATCGGACCACCGTACCCTTTGACCGCTCTGAAAATCCCCCAATTTCTAGTGAGCCCACAGTGGCACATCACAGTCTCAACAGGCTTTGGAGCACTCGCTTAGCACCTGCTGCTGGCACTACCGGGGTCTCGTGAGCTCTCCAATGCTTACTTTGACATGTAGAGCTTCTTTGTGCTGGCTCGATTTTCGGCTTTTGGCCGAGGAGAGTGCCAGAGTACTGGTGTGATGGGGCAGTGGAGAATGAGCAACGATTGTGTTGCGTTGCAGGCACGAGACAGATTTGGCATATCCACTAGTGGGATGTAGGGTGTCTCTCTAGCAAGTGCAAGTAATTACGCATTTGTGCCACCAAGCGTATTTGTCCGTGTGTGGGAGCTGCTCAGTACCGGACTTTTTACATCCGTCCAGTCCCGCGTCCGCATCCACACGCACACCAACCTCGTCGTCGCCATGTCAGTCGATCTTCAGTGGTACTTGCTGCGTGTAAGTATTTTGGCGTTCTCGGAAAACGGCTTTTGAGCGTTGGTGCAGAAAAACAATGCATTTATTGTCAAGCGCGTGCCCGAGGGTCCGATCTTTTCCAAGGAGCCGGGCAACTTGAAAAACATCCACTCGCGCAAATACTCGGGTCTCATTGGCGACAAGGTGCGTCGATCAGTGTTTTGACGAGGTGAACGGGCCAAGATGTATGATGACAGTCGCTGCACATTTCGCAAGGCGAAAACGGGATCAGTGTGACAGCCCGCAAGCCCAAGTCGACGTTGCACCAACACAAGACGGCCCAGCACAGCACGACGATCCGGCCTCGGTCGGGGCCGCGTCGGTCGCACGGGATCGTTGCGAGCCAGGCTCGGCTTGGGTACCGACCGGACTTGCGCAAGGTGGGTGTGGGCCTGGCGAAGATTCGGTGTTCTCTGTGGATCGCGCGGAGCATAGCAACTACGTTAGAACCTGCTGGGCGACCTTGGTCGATGCCCTGTCAGGCGTGGACATGATTGCGAGATGAACTGAAAGGCAGGGCTCAACGATCAATACGGCCCGAGCATCCTGTCGCTATCGGTGGCCGCTGCGGTGCTCCCCGCGGTACCCCGACTCGTGGATGCAGACATCCTGTCGTCGTGCTGCCTGTTCTCGGAGATGTGTGTCCGAACGCTGACGCTGTGTGTGTGTTTGCCAGGCCGCGCTGCAACGGGTGACTGCGCTGACGCTTGCGCAACGAGAGAAGAAGCCGGCGCCGGAGAGGAAGTTGCGAGGGAAGAAAAAGGTGTCCGAGTGACCGATGTGACTGTGTTGTGCATGTATCCCCCAGCCTATGCATGTCATTTCATTTTGTTCTGTCGGATGCGGCCCTTTGTCAGGCACAGAGGCGCCCCGCGGTTGGAGCCCGCTCCCCACCACACCCGCTCCATCACATGTCCTCTCCTCTGGCCACGCCCAACGGCGAGCTCGAGCCGTTTCCGTCGCTCGAGGCTGCTGCCGCGCCGCCGCCCGCGACGACCGCGGCTGGGGAATCGGCCTCGTCCCGGGTGGTGGTGGACGAGGCGCGGCGGAGATGCGAGGACCGGTGCACGGCCGACGCCGATCTGCGCGAGTCGCTCGGAAAGCTGATCGAGCTGTGCGAAACCCTCGTGCGCATTTCCCGTCCTCCACGCGTTGCCGCCGCTCATGCCCGGACAGACGTCGCGCGTGCAGACGCTCGAGCCGCAGATTGTCGATCTCCAGACGTCGCTCACGCTCACGCAGTCCAACCTCACGCTCTCCCTCGCAAACACCGAGATGCTCGAAGACGCCCTCCGGTCCAACGCCCAGTCGCGCGACGTCGGCTGGCGGCGGTCCGACTCCACCTCGCGTCGCCCAGTCGCCGCCAGCATGTCCTACCCCTCCGCCGCCGAACACGCCAAGATCGTCGTCTCCGCCCCCACCCCTGCCACGCCTCAGAGCCCAGCGACGACGCCCACGTCGCCGCCCATGCCCTCCGAAGGCCGCTTCTTCAAGTTCCGCTTTGGCGCCAAAACACCCTCGCCCACCTCCCCCGCATACTCCCAACAACAGACCCAACCCGGCCATCTGACATCCGCATCGCTCCCCTCGCTCGGCCTTTCCATCGAGGACGAGGCCCGGGCCAAGCAGCTCGAAGAGCTCGCGAGCAAGCAGGAATCCCTCAAACTCAAAGCCTCGGAGATCGACGCCCGACACCAAGAGCTCATCGAACTGGAAAAGAAGATCAAGGCCAGAGAAGAAGAGGTTGAAACCCTATTGAAGGAACGCGAGGCCGAGCTCGAAAAGGTCCGACAAGAGCTGCAAAAGGAAAAGGAGACTTGTCGGGAATTGGAACAGGACAAGGCCCGTGTCCAGGATGAGATTGAAACATTGACGCAGTCATTGTTCGAAGAGGCAGGTCGCCCGCATTTGATCAAGAGATTGGACATTGAGTTTGATAGCAGGCAAACAACATGGTTGCAGTCGAGCGCAGACGTATGGCCGAAGTCGAGGCCCTGCTTCGTGAGACTGAGGAAGAGCGCGACGCGGTACGGGGCGCGATGCGTGTCGTCGAGGGCGAAAACGGCCGTCTCCGCGAACTGTCTGCTCAGGGTCGGTCCTCAGGCGAAAGCACACGGCCATCTCCCGCAGACGAACCTGCCCCGAGCCCCATCACCCCACCCCGCCCTGGGTCTAGCCACTCGAGTCACGAAGGTGATCGGTCGATCCTAACAGACAAGGAAGCCGACCCCGCACTCTCCAGCGGTGTCGGGTCTATAAACATTTCGACAGACGTCCTCCCGCCGGACCTCCCTCTGCTACCAGAAGGCACCCCCGACCCATGGAAAGCGCAGACACCGTCCGGGGCTTCCCCCAAGACCCCTCCCCGCATTCATGCGCTGCCCACCGAGACATCACCCTGGGCTGAAAGTCGGGCTTCGTCATGAGATACCTATCTATTCATTCTCTGTCATCAGCCCACGTATGTATCGCAGCTATCCTGTAGCAGATTATTTTCCCTCGAATTATGTCAAGTCACAATTAGCGCAGTCACGTGTTTTCGAGCTGTCCAACATCTGCCACAATTTCCATCCGCGATCACCACAGAATTGCATCTGAGACCTAATCCATTCACGCTCGCCTACCCACCCACCCCTACTCCTGGCAAGCAGAGAAATCCAGAGAATTTTCCGGGCACAGGGGGCCAATCTCCCAAGCACACAATAGTGCATATCCTGGGACCGTGCCTCAGGGCAAGCTCTGTTGGTTCAAGACGTTGAACGCGTTTGACGCCATGATATAAGTGGAATCATGCAAGATAGATCCGTAATACGCATATATGCGGAAAAACGATCACATTAGAGTCTTGAATGCAGCCCACCGTCCCTGTGTGGAGACAGGGACAAGTGTATCGTCTAGAGACATGGCCACCCTTGACCGGGAAACGGTGGTACTGGTGTCCTGTATGTTCATGTACTGTCGTCATCATGGAGAGCCTTGTTTCTTGGGTTGGCATTGGCCAGACTAGCTGGTTTAACGAATCAACCTCGGCGTTCAGCTTTCCAACAGCAAATCATCCTTCCATTCGCCGGTAAAACCCAGCGTGTAACATCAGAGTGTTTGATATCAATGGTGCAATAGGTAAATGTCAAGTGACGTTGTTTCATAACCATAGAATGTTTCATCCTCGGGGCGCTACCTGCATCAGGATCAACAAGCTAGCTGCAAAAGGGAGCATACAATCGAACCTCAGTTTCTATCCCGAATGCCTGAAAACGCGAGCGTATTATGTGGACGATTTGTACCATCGAATGGTGCCTTCAGATTCGTTCGGGCAATAAAAAGAGAAAAGCGTTGGGCAGGGGGTCCTTGCAAAACCCGAGATCACCCAGACCATAATGAAGTGTGAGTCAATGTCATTCCATTAATTGTGTTTAAATATTACAAACTGCAAACGAGAATATCTTGACACGGGTATAGGGGCGTACGAACGCCACCCTGTGCGGTTTCTTCCCGTCTTTGCAACGTCCGGGGGTAAATTTCTCAAAGTACGTCAGCGAATCTCGCCAGGTAAGCTATTTGCGGGCAACAGATATTCACCAAATCATTCTCCTGGATAGCGTTCTTGTGATGGGCTGGCGCCTGTTCCCTCCGAAATTCAGACAAATCCAGCGCATCGGGGCTGTGTCAAAAGTGTCAAGTACCCGACCATGTCTCGGCCACGCGTTGACTCTATATTTCACCCAGCCCCTCATCTATGGGCATCAAACGAGTGGCTACGTCCCTTGCGACTCAGAGCAATGGACGCTTCTGCTCTCCCTCCACGTACTTGGTATTTCATTCTTGAGCTGCAAGATTCAGTCAGCAAAATCCAGACTATTTTGAATCAGCTCGGGACCGTAGTCGACGATTTGAATAATACCAAAGACGAGATCCAGACGTGGGTAGCCTTAACATTGTGCGAGCGAGCATTCCATTTGACCCCCTCGTCAGCCATCTTTCTCAGCCCGTAGCTTGTCGCATAGATTCTGCCTGTGACGTTTGTGTCCGCGATACCCTCCAAGCCCTGGACTGTGCCTCAGCGCTCTTGTCAAAGCACCAGGAATTAGCTCTATTTTTCAGTCAGCCGGGTCGGCCAACTCTTATCGCTCGGATCCTCATCCAGGAGCTCAATGAAATTTCAGACGACTTTTTCGTTGCCATTTCTGCATTGAAAGACTCTATTCATGCAATTCACGGCGACATCGAACGCTTAGGAAACACTCCTGCCCCTGAGCCCTGGTGGTGGAGCGCCATGGGATGGCTCAGTGACGGCCTGACGGTTGCTGGGGGTATCCTAGCACTTATACCTGGCTTGAACGTCGTCGGTGCGGCATTGAGTCTCTCGTCCGCAATAGTTGGGGCTGTCCATGATCACCTCGGTACGAAAAACGCGAACAACGTCTTCCAAATGACCGCTCACCGACTCTCGGGGACCGAGGAGACTCTTGAGAACATAATTGCGTTGCATATCGGGCTGGAGCAAACCACAGGTCGGGCTATATATATGCTGGACGACGAATATGCGATAAATCGTGTCATCAGGTCAGCCTCTCCTTTGCAACCTCCAGTTCAATCCTTAGTGATGTTTACATGGCAAGATATAATGCTACAGAGGGTCCTTGAGTGAGCTTGGGACTGGCTGATTCCGCCGAGCTAATCTTGGTGGAAAAACTCGACGTTCGAGTCAAACTGTTGGTTTTCTCCAGTGAATTCAATAAATGGGCTGAGGATACGTAGGCCAAGCCACACAATAGCCACAGTCATGTTTACTACAAGGCACTTAATGTAAATGGTCTGCCTGAATGTTCCCGATATTCGAGGTGTAAGGATTCGCCAGCCTGGTAGGAATGTAACCCAAATTGCGTAACTGGTTTGTTTGACGCATATATGAACTGCATCAAGGCGAGAGCGTGCATGGGATTTATAGGTATGATTACATAGAAGAGCAAAGGGACACGCCTAGATGGTTGTCTCGTACGGTACGGGCACGAGTGTTTGGGGGGTGTTGTCCTTTGTGGACAGGGTGTATCCTGCACGGGGCAGACCTGGCACTCGCTTCATCGAGATCTTCTCTGCAGGGGGCTTAGTACAAAAAAAAAATGGAACTAGCAAGGCAGCCACGTACCGCCCTTTTCCTTTGCCTCTTTGGATGTGATAGCGTTGGCCTTGACGCGGGTCAAAAAGTCCTGTCGCGAATTAGAATGGCGGATGTGCTCGACCCGGAGGTTCACCCTCTTCTCGAGGTACCTGTTGCCGACGACCTTCTTCACAATGACCCCAACGGCGCGGGGGGTGACGTTGTAGATGATACCGGTTCGTCTGTCCGGCCATCATCAGCCCGAGTTGATCGTGTAATGTGACAGACGCACCCATGGTAGAACTTGTGGGGCATGCCCTTTTGCTGGGCAGCATTGGCTTTGATGTCGACAATGTCGCCGATACGGTAGGGCACGACAAATGTCGAGAGCTTTACGGGGCCATGCTCTGCGCTGGGTCAGCCAAGGTCATGACACGCGGAGATGAGCTCACCCTTAAAGCCCCGCTTGAACATATGGCGGGTGCGCGCGCGGTAACCAAACGAGTGCGGCATCTTGTTGTCTGGTCGCTGTCAGCACTGGCTCGCTCCCCGCGCCAGACAACTTACTTTAGGGATGTCGAAGAGGCGAGGGACCGGATGCAATCCGAACCCGGGCTCCGGTCGAGTGGCGCCTGGTGCTGCACAGTACCCCTGAGCGAGTCCGGATCCAAATGTGTGTATCCGGCCACTTTGATTCTCCGTCGCCGACAATCCGCAAGACACCATGCCCAGGTGAGACCCATGTCTGCACGGGCTGCAAGACGGGTGTGAGCTCACTGGGCCGCCCAATGCCGACACCACAACACACGATGCTGACCGTTTAAAAAGGGCCCCCAGGAACCACAGCAAGACGTGAGTGCACCTGATTTCGGTGCAGACGAGTGCTGACTCGGCTCCAGCTACAAGGTCCCCCGGCGTCCGTTCGAGTCTGCCCGCCTCGATGCCGAGCTCAAGGTGGGTAGCCCTGGACTCATACGAGCGATGGCTGACGGGATGTAGCTCGCCGGCGAGTATGGCCTCCGCAACAAGCGCGAGATTTGGCGCATCTCGCTCGTCCTGTCCAAGATTCGTCGCGCTGCCCGCGAGCTTTTGAAACTCGAGGCCAAGGACCCCAAGCGTCTGTTCGAGGGTAGGTATCTCCGCTTGAAGCTATCACATCGCTCACTGGAGTGACTCAGGTAATGCTCTCATTCGTCGTCTGGTCCGCATCGGTGTGCTCGACGAGACACGCATGCGTCTGGATTACGTGCTCGCCCTCAAGATTGAGGACTTTTTGGAACGCCGACTTCAGACCCAGGTCTTCAAGTCCGGCTTGGCCAAGAGCATCCACCATGCGCGTGTGCTCATCCGCCAGAGGCACATTCGGTTTGTTCATCCTTGTCATAAAGAATTGATATAATAATCTGAATCGGCGGGCAGTGTTGGAAAGCAGATCGTCAATGTTCCCTCGTTTGTCGTTCGCCTAGACTCGCAAAAGGTGCGTTCCTTGAATAATTTTCTTCACTCTTCGCTCACACGATCCCAGCACATCGACTTTGCCCTTACTTCACCATACGGTGGCGGACGCAAGGGTCGTGTACACCGCAAGCGTGCGGCAGCAGCAGCCAACAAAGAGGCTGGTGGAGACGAGGAGGAAGAAGAGTAGACATCTTGTCATTCGATCGAGGTCTGGCCGGGAGGCGCGTCGAGTCTATGTTGTACGCTCGAAAATGTATCATCTTATGCATTTTATCATGCTCGTTTACCTTTTGAATTCAACCTGGTGCGGTTTCGTCATCCATCCTGTTGGGCGCTCATCAACACCGATCTAGTCTTATATTTGAAGAATCGTGTATGCACTAAAATAAAAGAACCCAAGACAGGATCCTTCCTATGTGTCCTGGATGAGCCATTTTCTTATTGTATATTCCGGCCGTGCTATAATTTTCATCGAAATGAAGATCCGTGAGGTACTCGTTCAAGTTAATAAGACTCTCAATTTGGATGTACCGCGTTCCGATAGCATGTTGTTGACCCTCTGTTGGTCTTTTGTGCGTTCTAAATGCCAGAAGTTTATACCTTGCCTCTAGTTCAGGGACACCTTAGGAATATCTTCTTTGAAGACTAAATGCGCAAGGATGCTCAAGAGTGCCAGAACTGGTGGTAGCTGGCGGATTCACACTTCCTATCAATTAGCTCCACAGCTACTTGGGTCCTTGAACGCTAACGTCAGTTAAATATGCCGAGGCGTACGGTTTATTGATTCGAACCAGCTCAGCAACGTCAAGTTCCCGCCCCACCCCATGACGATATTAAATGACCGTCTTGTAGCGTCTTTATTGCCTGCTCACACGTTGGGTTTTGTGCGCGGGCTTGGACACATGTAAGCCGCAAGGAAGGGTTGAATTATTATTACTACCTATCCAGACCAACATCAATAACTTGCGTTTGCGAGATTTTTTGACTGATTACACATGTCCAGATTATCGTTCCGATGTTGTTGCACACATCGACGAGGAAGGAATGATATGAAACAACTACGGAATCTTGTATTGTGAATAATCCAGAGATAGAGCACTTGAGCCTGGTGAGTGTTTGACGCCCAAAAGCCAAATTCCAGGTATTATGACACGTGACCTTCGATCTTTTTGCATCTACGCAGTGATGGTGAGTAGATCCTCGAGGGGTACACAATGGATTAACGTCCTGTAATATAGATGAAAAAATATCCCAGCCGCATGCCGGCTGCATCTGTGATATCTAGGCGAACATTGACGACTGCCATCCCTCTATCTCCTCCGAAGCCTCCAAAGCCGCCCCCACCACCTGCAGACCCCAACAGAACATACACTTCTCGGAAGTCCGCACTGTATTCTGAATACGAGCGCGTTCTGCGCGGCTCCTCTCTTCTACTTGTTCTTGGCTACGAGAACTTTAGTGTGGCTAAATTCACGGCGCTCCGCAAGGAACTTGCGAGAGTCAAGCCTAGCCATAACGACTCTGCTCCAGTCAAGCTATCCGTCATCCGTCACGCAATATTTGGCGCTGCTGTTAAATCAATCGAACCTGGCGCGAACCCGCTGCTGTCTACAGTTCAAGGCCCTGCTGCTATTTTGGCTTTCACGACACTTGACCCGCCCCAGCTCAAATCTATCCTGCGCACCCTAGACCGAGCATTGCCAAAATCTAAACCAGCACAAGATTCTTTGCCGACTCCCCTCATTCGGATCATCGGGGCGTACGTTGATGGCCGAGTACTCAAGCCTGAGGCCGTTCAGAGTCTTTCAAATTTGCCAACCTTAGATACGCTAAGAGCACAATTGGTTGGCTTGTTGAGCTCACCCGCCGCTCAACTCGCTGCCGTTCTCGACCAGGCAAGGGGTGGGAGACTATCAAGAACATTGGAGGGACTAAGGGTCAGCCTGGAGGAGGGAATAACAACAGAAGAAGCATAAACTATATTCAATAACTCTCTCGTGATTCCCGTCAAGTGCATTAATTGATATCATAGTCATCCCCTACCATGTGCCAAATCTGGTATCTGCCCAATCACGCGAAAGGTTCTCATCCTTCCGATCAAGTATTTCACCCATGAAGGAATCGTGAGAGTATGCATGGCATACATGAATACACCACCCCTGAGGCATCCTGGTCCCTCTAAAACATTTCTCAAAAATCAGGCTAATTGAATGCCATAGAATCTTCATGGCCACCACTTGAACACTCGCCAGCTAGGTGACCTAGTGATGTCGATTCCTGTCGTCATCTCCGTATATCTCCGTCAAAAGTGGAAAATCTAACTAGCTAGAACTAGCCCCATATGTCCAAGTAGGCTTTGGAGCACGCACTAGACTCAGAGCAGCGCCAGCCCCCGGCGCCGCTGGGGTCCGCTGAGCGCTCCGGAGCTCGTTTAGACACTGATGCACCATCGTGGGCTAGCTAGAGATTGGGGTATTGCACAGCGCAAACCGCAAATCGAATACTTGACCGTGTATACGTGAATAACCACATGGCCGTAGCATATACATTGCTGGATACTATGCGCCTTCGCTCCATCCCTCTCCCGCTTGACCCATCAAATTCGCCATCCTTACTGCCTTTTACTCAGCATAGCACCAAGTTTATCACTGTCATGCGCACGCCTTCTATTCAGCTGCCTTGTTTTCCCTCCCGCTAACCCAAGCAAGCTGGGGTGGCTCTTGCATAGCTCGGCCGCTCGGGCTCGCGTGACCTTCTCCCACACCGCCCCTGGTTCCCCCACACCGTCTCGCCAGCCCTACCACTCGCATAAAAATACACCAACAACTTAAGCATTATTACTATGTTAGCCACTACGTCGTTACAGGCTTAAGTCTGTAATTTTCTGCGATCGCCAATTACATGTTGGCGGTCGCGAAGAGTTTTTGCAACTAACCGGACGAGCACATACTAATATCCCAATGGATCGTTTTCAAATATTCCAATCTTCCGAGGCAGGAAGCTCCACTTTAGCAGGGCAAGCGGTCAAATTTGCGAATGAGAACCGTAAAGCATCTTCTCACCGGTATTTTATTACTTCTGTTTGCAGGGTACTTGCATTTTGTCACGGCCCGGTATGATGGAGACCACCATCCGGAAACCGAGGTATCATATGTGAACACACATGCACGTTATGCTAGCAATTCGAGTTCCGTCATTTGATTTCTCTAGCACTGTATAAAAGGTGAGCCCCATTTTCTCCCTCCAGTAGTCCTCATACACAATGAAAGGTCTCTGTGTGCTCTTGGTGGTTACGATTGTTTCGGCTACGGCTGTCACACCGGCTCCGTACGATTATGTGATTGGTGAGCTTTGCGCCGCCCAGATTTCATTTGAAATCTTCTCATTGATGCTGGCACCTGTTTCAGTCGGAGGTGGAACCGCCGGCCTCGCAGTTGCAGCTCGTCTCTCTGAGAACCCAAATGTGAGCGTGGCCGTATTAGAGGCGGGGGGAACGTGCGTACACTTCATCATGTGAATGCCACTACACCAGCTCGCTAGGCTGACGCCGCATAGTGGGATTGGAAAGTGCGTACCATGCTTCGTGTTTGCATAATCCTGACCTAACGCGGAATGGAAGCGCAAATATTACCGACTTGCGCAATCGCTATCTTCCGTTTGGCACTCAGGTCGACTGGGCGCTTCCAACAGTTCCCCAAACCGCAGCTGACAACCGGATTTATACTCATGTGCAAGGCAAGGTGCTTGGCGGCTCTTCTGCAATCAATGGCGCAGTCTACATCCGACCCTCCAAGGCTGAGTTTGTCGCCTTCGAAAAACTTGGAGCCAGCGGCTGGTCGTGGAACGCATTTCAAGCTGCTGCAAAGAAGAGCGAGAAGTTTACGATGCCATCAACCAAGATCGGCGGGGTTCAACCCGACCAGAGGAATCACGGATCCAGCGGGCCGGTGTCTGTTACCATCCAGAATAATGTGTCAAGGTATGTATCCCAACCGCGCCGGACGTTGAAAGCTTGATGGAACATGGCACGTTAGCTTCTTTGAGAACACTGTTGTACAAACGCTAAAGACTCTTGGTCATTATTTAAATCCGGACAACAACGGAGGCTCTCCCAATGGTGCTTCGCCAGTGCAAGTGGTGTGTATTTCTTCAGTAATTCACGACTCGCACCAATAATTTCCGCGTTAGTCCGTCATGCCCAACAGTTACAATAGGTCATATTCTGCCAATGCATACTGTAAGTAACTCATTGCCGTTCATGAACGGAATATTGACATTGCGTTCAGATTGGCCAAACGCCGGGAGGACTAACCTGCATGTGTTCACCGACTCTCTGGTCAGCAAAATCATTTGGAAGAATAGCACCAGCGACGAGAACATTGTGGCTTCTGGGGTCGAATTTCTCAACGGAAACTCAGTCCAGACTATTGTAATTCGTCTAAGTTCCGATTACGTTTACCGATGCCCTTACGCTGTTCTCACAGGGAGCGAAGAATGTGATTGTATCAGCCGGCGCCCTGCACACGCCAAAGGTACTGGAATTGAGTGGAATAGGCGACTCAGCTATTCTACAAAGGTAGATTTTCCATACCACTTAACCTACTACGCTTACCACATTGCAATTCAGCCTCGGTATTCCCGTCATCGTGAACCTTCCCGGAGTTGGCAAGAACCTGCAAAATCGTACGTGTGCTTTGCACCCTGCATATATGTCTTTTTCTCACGCGAATCTCATGTCAGAGCTTGGTGTCTACGTACAATACAGGCTGAAAAACGGATCGGTTACTTGTAAGCGTTTCGCGCTGATATTCGCTGGGCATGCTGATGACTTGGTCCCAATATCAAGTGGGTGCAGAAACCCAAGCCCCAATCATCGAAATCGAACCAGCTCAAACCATCCTTTCTGCTGCCGACCTTGCACACTCTGACCGACTGCTTGCTAATAAGACTGGCGAGATATCTCAGGAGCAGTTTGATATTATGAAAGATTTCATCAAGAGTGGAGTCGCACAAACCGAAATGAACTGGGTGAGCGAGGATATCCGCATCGTCTTAGTCATCGGCTCAATGGTCTTGAGGCGTAGAGTTTGGTGAAAAATGCCGATGGCACGTTCTCGGTCCAGTTCTACACTACGGACTTGCACACCTTCTCCAGAGGTCAAGTAGTAAGCCATATCATCCAACCAGGTGGTCCGCTGCTAACCGATTTATCATAGCACGCTGCCTCGACCGATCCAACCATCAAACCCCGTCTAGATCCTAAATAGTAAGCCATCTAATGCTCTATTCCGAGATTTTCCTATCAACTTGCTTCAGTCTCTCTGTCGAGCATGATCTAGTGAGTCGGCTCATATTCTTGGAGCTGGGCCCGTGCCTAATATTTACATAGTGGTACCTGTCTCGCGCTGTCGCATATACTCGGAACATCACTGCCGCGGAGCCGCTGGCCAGCATTATTGAGTGTATGTACCGCGCTCATATCTACCCTATTTTGTCTAGAAAACCGATGGCACTGCACTGTAGCCGAGGTACTCCCTGGTAAAAACGTAACTACACCAGAACAGTTGGAGTCTTGGCTAAAAACCAACTTCCGGACCATGTACGTAGCTCTTTAGACACTACTCGATCGACTATGCCTGATTTGATAGTCTTGAAGGTCTCACTTTGTTGGGACTAGTGCAGCTGGTATACCTATCTCCATGTTTAGACTAGATGTCCACGCGCTAACAGCGGCTTGAAAACAGTACCCAGAGAGAAGGGGGGTGTTGTTGACCCCCAGACATTCAAAGTTGTAAGTGAATTATGATCAAATATCCTCCACGTATATACTCATTGAGGTATCATTATATAGTACGGGACTCAGTGAGTTGGTGTCCAATATTGTCTAGGCTTCACATTTTCATCGTATTGGTTAGAAACGTACGAGTCATTGATGCTTCTACGGTCCCGCTCTTACCAGGAATCCACACCGAGGTAAGTAGCCGAGTTCTGCAAGCTGCAAATATACCCCGTCTCACAGCGTTGACTCTTCAGTCGTTGGTATATACGATCGCCGAATACGCCTCGGAGCGCATCAAGTCGGGATAGCTGTCAAGCGAACACTGGCGGTTCGAAACGCCAGAGGATCCAAACACACGGCCCTGAACCCTCTGAATACAAAATTTCAATTCTTTTTGCTTGCATTAAAAGAGGCAGTGAGAGGCAAAACGTCAGCTCGGAATAGAAGAGCGAAGAAACCAGCAAGAACTAATTGTTGAGGGGAGAGAAACAATCTCTGAGTGTTTTGACTGCCTTCTGAGCGTCATACAGTATAAAATGACCCTGTAGAGCAGCCATACTCGCTCGCCTGCCGTGGCCAATCTCATCCTCCGCGATCGTTTTAACCTGTCGAGTCAATTGGTCCAGATCGGGCGCCTCTATTGGTTCATCCGAATCCTGCCTGTAGAACCGAGCAAAGAGCTTTGCGGCCTGGTCCGGTTGCGCGTCATCGAGGAGCTGGATGAGGTCTACTCGACCTGGGCGAACGAGCGCCGGGTCGAGCTGCGAGAGGTGATTGGTAGTCATAAACACAATCCGCTCTTCGCCGGATGCAACACCATCGAGCGCATTTAGGAGACCCGAGAACGTGACCCCAGATTGGTAACTGCGATTCCTATTAGTAGAGGGCTATATGCACGTAGGGCGAGAAACACAAACCCATCATCACTCGTTTGGACCCGCTTGTTGAACGCGGCATCAATATCTTCGAGAAGAACAAAGCTCCGCTCTGGGATGTGTGCCAAAAGATAGTTGATTTTGTCGTCCGTGAGTCCTCGTTCGGAAAGGTTGAGAACACATATATTGTATCCGAGAGATCCTGCGAGCGCTTGGATGAAGCTGGATTTGCCACTCCCTGGTGGGCCGTGCAATAAATAACCTCGTCGATACGGGATGCCTAGGGGTTGGATTAGTCTTGCATATAGCCAACGTGAGAACTGACCAAACCTCTTTCGGCATACCATTTCCCTCGCTCCATGAATGCTCGTATGTCGCTCAATATCCGATCGGCCACGCCCTCGGCAAGCACCACACTACCTATCTCGCGCTTCCTCCTTGGCCGGCCGAACTGGGTCCATTCGATCCCACGAGCAATGTAGACCACAGTGCGGCCTTCGTTTCCTCGCAACGCAAGATCTCGAGCCTCGGATAAGAGCTCCGAGAACAGCGCACGATCGCGAGCGAGCGTGGTTAGTGTTACGGTCTCCCAAGGTACGCCAGAGTTGAGATCGAGCAGCTTTCCTTCGCGCTCGCGTTTGACCTGACCACAGATTAGGGATTGCATTGCGAGCGGCTAAGCTCGAGCTCACTTGGATCCACGCCCCCCGATACCTAAACCAGTGTGTTCCGGGTGCGGGCACCAAACTAAACAGCACATCGGACGCGCCATTTGAGTGGGTTGTTTTGGTGGTTTCGACAGCGAGCTGATGGCTGTGTATCTTGATGCCGGTAGAGTGGGCCGCACGGTTCTTGGACTGATGGGCCATCCACTCCAGAAACCAAGCGTGCGAGTGATCTCGGATGGGGATCTCCAGCGACACAAGCAGCCGGCGTTGAGCGAGCATGTTGAGCAGAGTCGCGCCTCGTCGCAGCGCTGTGAGACCCACACCCACACCCTAGCAGATCATGTCGGTCAAATCCGCCGCAACACCGAGCTGCACTTACCATCAACCCGAAACCAGCAGAAAAGTAAGGGCTGGATCAAATTTTCGTCAACAATAGCCATTTGATGCAAGAAATCGCGCAGCTTGCTTTTCATCCCCGAGGCTTTTCACAAGTCCGAGCAGGCCGCCTGGACTGGGCTCGGACGCCGCCTGTGCGAGCTCATTTGGGGCAGAGGTCGGCAGGGAATCGGTCGACATCACGTGACGCTTCTGGTGGCGCACACAAGGGTTGGTCGCGCCACCCGAGGTCTAGACCGGCATTCCGGCTTGCTCCCCTTTCGGATTCACCGCGGTTTCCCCGCTCCGACGGCCCCCGATCGGGCCCCCAAGAATAATCTATTATTCCGCCCGCCAGGTGGCGTGAATTTTGGCCCATCGCGTCTGCTACAAAAGCGAACCAAAATCCCTGTCAAACTTGATCCACAATGGGCTACCACATTCCGACCACCGAGCTCACGCTGGCCGCTGCTTGCATCTTGATTTATGCAATCGTGCAATCCAAACGCCCGCGCCTTCCTCTACCTCCTGGTCCTCCAAAGCATTTTCTGCTAGGAAACTTGAGGGACCTTCCTAAACAGCACGAATGGGTTCATTATGCTGCAATGAGTGAACACTACCAAAGTTGGTCAATTGGCGCAGCTTGGCTGTAGGTTCTTACAGGCGTCCTTGAACCCCAGGCGACATCATATCGTTGTCGGTACTTGGAAAGACAATCGTCGTCCTCAACTCGTACCGCTCCGTCACGGACCTGCTCGAGAAACGGGCTATATACGCCGACAGGCCACACATTCCGATGATATCCGAAGACAAGCTGTAAGTGTAGTGCCTCATTCCAGTAATCGAGGTATGACGTTGTACTGGGTAATAAAGCATGGGGCTCGGTGACATTATTCAGTTTACGAGATACGGGCCTCATTTACGAGAGCTCCGCAAAGCAATCCATAGCGACATGCAAGAGTCGGCTGTCCCAAATTATTGGCCATCCCAAGTGACGGAAGCACAGCGACTTGTAGCCAGGCTCAAAACTCACGGAGACGAATGCCTGCTCCAAGATATCCAGCAGTACGTTCTCATAGCGTATAGTTCCGAGCCATCGCTCACGAGAACCAAGTTGGGCCGCTGCGTCGATCCTTTCAGATACGTACGGGTACCGGCTATCGGATGACACCGGCGGTGACCCACTTCTTCAATCCATCGAGGAGCTAGTCCGATCAGTCGCCCAAGGCGTGTCTTCTGCCAGGTACCTGGTGAATGTTTTCCCAATCCTTAAATACGTGCCCGAATGGATGCCGGGCGCCGGTTTCCGGGTGTTTGCACGCCGTGGGAGAGAGTTAAAAGAACGGGCCTCAAATGTTCCTTTTGAACTCGTTAAAGAAGAAATGGTATGCCGTAAATCTATAATATGCTGCGCGATTGTTTTATCCCGCATAGGCGCTTGGGATTGCTTCTTCGAGCTACGTCTCGAGGTCACTCTCACACTTGGAGCACCAAGCGCCCCTATGCGTAAACGATGAAATGGTGTTGGATAGAAGCTCATACGAAGACATAATACGCTCCAATGCTGGCGCTATGTTTGGGGGTAGGTCCTCCTCGTTTCCTGAACCTCTGCCACTGACTAGGAATGCGCCATAGCCGGATATGACACCGTAGGAAGCTCTCTCAGTGCATCAGTCAACTCATTAGTACTAATTCTGCTTAGACTGTTTCCACTTTGAGGACCTTCTTCATTGCCATGCAGCTCTACCCAGAAGTTCAAGACCGCGCCCGAAACGATGCTCAACTTGCAGTGGATCCAATCACAAATATGCTGGACCCTTCGGCTGTTTTGAAACTCGAATACCTACGGAACGTATTGAAAGAGTTGCTGAGATGGATGCCTGCCTTGCCACTAGGTTTGTAAAACATTGTTCCTCCGCCCGAACCCGATGCATTATTACCACAGGACTGCCTCACTCTGTCACGGAAGACGACGAGTACCGAGGGTTCCATATACCTTCAGGAAGCATCATGTGAGATGACTTTTGGCCCCCAATTGAACATCTAACTCGCCTTTTATACAGCATTCCGAATCATTGGTAAGGTCATATAACTTCGCCTAACCTGTATGCTTGATTCATTTTGCCTAGGGCAATATCGCGGGACCCGTCTCTATACCCCAAACCCGAGATATTCAACCCGGATAGATTCAACGATGCACAGACACCACATGAGGTGCCATTTGGGCACGGCCGTAGGCAAGTTTCATAATTTGCCATCGTTGAATCGAGATGTTGATCCGAGAGGCAGGCAGTGCCCTGGTATGCATATAGCCAACTCGAATCTGCTCATTACGATGGCACATTTGTTGCTAGCATTTGATTTTGGCAAGGCGGTGGCGTCCGACGGAACTGTGGTAGAACCCAGTCTTGCTTTAAAAAAGGATGAGAGGTGAGATGCATTGCTTTGGATCACATTTCGCACTCATCACTCGGCATACCTTTAGTAGCTCGGCCCGCCTTCAGTGCAGTCTTAAACCAAGAAGCACAGGGGTCACCGGAAGGTGACCAACCTACGTAAGATCACCACTCTCCATCAGTAATTTTTGTTAAACGCAAGAGCAGATGGGGTTGTAAATGCCAAAATGGCACGAGATTGGCCCTAACTGTGATCATCACTTTATCAAATTCGTATTTAAACCATATTGAATTTTGTTACGCATGGGGAGCGATCGGGGAACGAAAATGCATGCAACATTGTTTCCTCACTATAATTTGTACTGTTTGACAAAGGTCCAATTCAGATTCGTGCTAAATATATCCTCAAATTGCAAATCTTGATCAACCTGCCGAGGCGCCCTTGTTCAAACTATGGCCGATCTCGCTGACGTTGCCACGGTGACCCTGAATTCGTGCCTCTATAAGTGCTTCCAACCTGTCCTTGCCCATCATTCTCATCCACATCTTTACAAGCACTCGGTCACTCATTCCACGTATTTTATCTTTGCGTCATGAAATTCTCGTTCATTATCACTACCCTCGTTCTTCCCCTGGTCGCCTTGGCTGCCCCAGCCGCTAATCCCAGACCAGCTCCTGGAACCTATGGAGGTGTAAGAGCACCTCCCTCCTTTTTGAAAAGACTTCATCGAAACTCACACACCTCGTAGACATGCAGTAATTCTATTCCATGCGAAGTAGATTTGTGCTGCTGGACACCCGACACGGATGGTGCCAAGTCGTTGTGTGTCACACCCAAAGGACAGAGCGCAGGGAGCCAGACTTGCAAACCTGCCTGGATTTGGTCGTACAGCCTCGTAAAGCCCGCGACCTAGGCGCGCCGACTTGCCCTGGTTTATGTATGATTCGTTCTCAAGACGTCAACCGCTTATTTTGTATGCCGCAACACCGCGGTCTTGTAGTCCTTAGGGTCCATTCTTTACTCGCTCTGAGAATTGAGTTGCTAGTGCCCAGTTAATCACGAGCTTGAATCCCCACCAGACTCGGACACAACAGCGGAAATAAGCATATGAGTGGTATTTCATTAGGCCGAAGCGTGGTCGGTATTTTCTCCACTAACACCGTCTTCCGTCAAGGTTCAGCGGGTTTTGTCCAAAAGTCAGGATTATGTATGCAGGTCGTGTAAGGGTTTATACCCCGGGCTTGATATCGGCTCTCACAGGGCGCTATCTATGGGCACAGGAAGCTTCCGAGGGGATGAGTTCATGCCCATCAATGTTGCCTTTAAGCGCCGAGGATAATGGCGAGAGATGAAATCATCCAATGCGACGCCAGATTGAAGTCGCTCGACTGGCGCTTATCATTCTGATCAACACCGCAGGAGATGTGGGTGAACCAAGGTTTCCCAGTGTGCGGTCATTGGCTGCAGGTTTGTTCAATTGGATTGATGCCGTACCTGACATGATCGCAGATCACGACTAAAATAGCAATGGAAACCGTAACCATCGACCCTGCGCGCAAATCGCTCGGTTGTTTGGTTGAAAAAAAAAAACACCGTTCATGTTCGATCTCTTGTCTCTCCTTCCTTGTCTTCACCATGAGCCCTCGCGCTGGTCGCCCTTCGCATCTCAAGCCGTTTTCTAGCTCTCGCGTTCCTTCTACGCTCGCCTACCAGGCTGAATCGACCCCTGGATTTACTCCGCGAACGCCCTATTCATTTCGACCCGCAGAAATCACAGCAGAAAACGAGGAGGAGGATATAGAAATCAAGGTCCACCGAAGCCCCAGCGCGCCTATAACACCAGCCGTTGGTGACAATGCGCGACACAAGACTCGATCAACCAATCGTTTGGGTCGTTCGGAATCGAGCGTGCGGCGATGGCGATTTGTGACATGGTCCGCCTTGGTAGCACTTGTGGTCATCATGCTTCTATCGTTGTACAACGTGGATCCGAGGCATATAATTTTGCCCCAGGCGCGATCAGATACGGTGGCAGACTGGCTCACGAATGGCGGGTTTCCTACAACGGATATCGTACATCTCACGAGTACGGGGAACGTCATGCATCCGACCACAGTTATGGATGGCCACGATGCACAAGAAACCACGCGATAGGTACGTTCTGCCAACTCTGTTCCTCGCGCCAGCTGGAATGAAAACTCCGTAGATCGGGATCATGTTGTTTCCTGCGTGTCGTGCTGTTTCCTGTTTCGTACTTGTCGTCGTTGTGCTTGTAGCTGTTCTGTACTTCACGTGACCGGAGAGAAGCACGTGGATATCCGGTGGTTATCTGGAGACCGAGCCGATCTGTGTGATCCCGGGAAAGACATGATCTTCCACAAGAGCTGTGATCTCGCGCCGCTAGCCGATACCCAAGGTTGACCCTTCAACCCTGTGCCATGACGTCGTGGTCCAGAATGCGTGTTCAGAATGCTTAAATGTTGCGTGGCGAGACCGCGACACCGAATAACCTCCCCCGCTGGATGTCGCCCAACACGTACAAGACCAACGCGGACAGTCCTTCGTACGAGGATCTCAGAGAGAAATTCATCGCTGTGCGCGCTCGAATCCGCGAACTCGAACTATCGAACGATGCTGCCCAACGGCGCATTGCCGAGCTGGAGAGTGAGAGGCGGTATGCTGAGCTGAGTCAAGGCGCGGTTGCAGCGTAAGTGTGTCGTATGCTGTGGTCCATGTCGTAACCAGATCGAATTTCTGGGCACAATCTAGATGTGCATGGCACGCTCACCGCGGCCATCAGCCAACCCAACCTGCGCAACCTGGCTGTGAGTCTGGCTGCATGGCGACATACGCTTGAGCATGGCGCTTATCTAATTGCTCGTCAGACCTCGAATGTGGATGCACGATTCAAGAAGCACTGTTTGAAGAGAGCCTGGCGAGGCATGGTGTTGGGTCAATACACCCCGAAGGACCGATGATGGTAAGCAATCCTATGCAAAATGCACAACAGGATTCACCATCGATCGGGAACAGGAGCCTGCTATGCGAAAGCCACTGCTGCATCTCCTTCAGCAGAAATACAACTACGTCGATGGCTCACTTGAGGCCGGGCCGCAGTTGACGCATGATCTCGATCAACCCGAAGATGACGACGAAGGGAACTTCATGTTGGCTCCTTCAAGGTTGGATAACGGGCTAGGCGGTGGCCGAATCAAAACTGCGATCGCACCTCAGGCCTGACTGTTTTTGTATTGATACTCACGCATTCATGACTTTTGGGACACCTGCTGTTTTTTTATCGTTAGATTTGTATCTTATATAGCTTGTGTAGACCATTTTTCTGTGAAAGAAGGGGCGAACCCTACCAGCACGATTCGTCCAATGAAACGGGCTAAGCAAAGCACAGGACTCCAAGCGTGACAAAGACTCATCGCCTAGGCGCGCGTTCGTTGTCGTGTCCTCATGTACTTTAGCTACCCGTCTCCATCCACCTGGCCTCGTTCTTCGTCATCAACTGTTTGTTCAAACGCACATATAGCCGAGCCATAGGGAGCATAACAGTAGCGGAGGGTCCCCGAGCTTGTATGCCGTTGCGAATCCGCATATAGTGAGTTTGATATTTCTAACCCACCGTGTACGCCATGTCTGGTCCTTATACACCGCATACATCAAGGGGTGGGCCGCCCGGCCTCAGACAACTGCCTCGAGCAGATGATAGCCAAACTGACGATTCACATCCAAAGCAACGTCGAGAAACGTCAAGGCTCGGCGGGGAGCATACATGAGCCTATCCGGATCCTTCGTTGTTGCTTCTACAGTCGCTTTGAACTCAACAAACCGGCCGGCCTCTGACCTGGAATGTGTTAGAGTAGTGAATGCCTCTGGCCCAGTTCTCGCTATGGGTTTCTAGTCTGCAGTGTGACTCGACTCCATTCGATTACTGACAAAAAATGACACTCTGGTTTGGTTGTATGCTAGGAGTTAGGTTAGGTTCGGGTGACGAAATTGGATTTAGACATGTAGCTGGTGCTCCCTCTCGCCCCTAGAAACCCATTCTTCCATGCAGTCCTAAATAACACGATCTACTATCACATTCACTTCCTAGGAAATTTTCAAAGACATAGCCGCCACCGCTCACATGACACAGAGAGTGTACGAAAGCTGATAAAGGAATCAAGTTTGGGGCAAGCGAATATAGTACATTATCCAGCTCGACCAAAAATCTACTGCTTTTTGCATCTGTACGGATTATCACAGTACATGCAGACGCCAGCCGCATCGGCAATCGAGATATCGCGTTGGTTCATGTAGCAGCATAGCTCTTTGCCATTGCATGGGAACCCTCCGAATCCCCCACACATCTGGCGATGCGCATTCGTTAGTGATGGGGAAATTTTGTCAGGATATCAAAAATACTCACGCCACCCAGCGTGCCAATCGCAGGGGCAGTTGCATCGGGTTGAGAAGCGGGCGCAGCCCAGGCTGCCAGGGGAAGAGCGATCGCAGCAACACTCCAGATCAGCCTCATGGTAAGCAACGATGTTTTATAGGATAGTGGTTAAATCAGGAGCTTGATAGGACGAGTGATGGACTCGCAGCAGGTGGTGAGTGGGAGATATTGACCAAGTCGCCACAAAAGTTGACTTTTATACCACCGTAGAGCAGGTCAGGTTGGGCGCAACCCTGAGACAAAACGGAGCGGATCAAGGAGTACAGCCAAACTGATATCAGACAGTGCCTGGACAAACTCCATGGAGGTCTTGGCGCCAACTCAAGGCCCCGTGAAATGGACATCTATAGAGCGTTATGGAGGCGCAATCAGACTTGACCCTGGGCGTGATCGAGTGATTGACCGGGAAATAACCGCCGAGGTCCGAGTAAATTGGTAAGTTGGGCTTTCAGCCTCAAACGTTGTATTTCCAGGCAGAATGCCTACACGTAAACCGCCCCTATGCGGATTCACTAGCTCACGAACCATGCATAGTTCATTTGCGCCAGTTTTGTTCGGGGTTGCGATGCAATTGAAGTCGGCAACGCATCATCACCAAGCCAGGGGTAGAGGGGGGAAACGGCGGGGTAACGAGACATATCAGCATCATTGGTGATCCCAGAGGGTCAAATGGGAAAATCCCTTGGGCCGGCCATTCATGGGCAACGGCATATACGATTCCGAGCCACTCCGCAAAGGGTCGGATGAGCCTCGAGGCCTTGACGTGGCCGAACGGCCACGCCAGAGGCCGCTGTTACTTGTGAGCAGGGAAGCAGATCATACCGACGCATATAGGTTACTCTGATGGCTCAGCCGCAACCGCAGCCTTTGCTCTACTGTACAATGGATCCTATACGCCCAACTCAGATAAAGTTCCCTTGCGCCTGTACACGTGGCTGAGCCTGAGAAATTCACTTAGTAACCATTCACATGCTATAATGACAATCCGGTTCCGCGAGCAGGTGGCTATACCTATCCTCATGCTGTGCGCATTACAATTAAGCTGTGTCAATAACTCCAACTTGCTCCGATTCATCTGGGCCGAAAACAGACGTCTTTGATGTGGGGTGCGGAACTCCTATGCCCCGGAGTTCCTGAAAGATAGTCGCCCGCGATTTGACAAATGCGTTCCTGAGTGGAGGTCTAGGTCATATGACAACTTTTAGGGATATCCCCGGGACACATGCTCCTTCGAGGTTTATTGACCCAGGGGTTGGCGCTTTTACTGCTAGCCTTGGTTATCTAAATTTCAACTGTTCTCGGCTACTAATGATGGGACTAAACTCGTCGGGCAACCATCAATCATGGGCCTGATTTATCAGTTCGGAACATGGGGGCAGCACAGTCGGTTTGCGCTGTGCAAAAACATCCCGAGAACATCCAGTTGTGTCGTTTATTACGCATGAAGACAAAGGATGGAGTGAATATCGAGAATCTCAGCGAGCGCGCTCAGATATTTTTGAGCTAGACTCTTGCTGCCAGTCTATTGTCACGGATCCTATGGCATTGTGCCTCCAAGTGCGTTGAGAATCAAGTGCGCTAGATCTACTGGGATAGGAATTATTACCGCAAAATCGCGATGTATCAAGGTAATGGGAGATCAGGGGCAACTCGGAGGAACAAGCGGAGGATCCGTTACGAACGGGTGTAAGATAAGCCTTGAGTCGGGAGAAAACTGGCTGATCGGGGCGGATTCATCACTCGACAGAAAAGGGACTATTAGGTTGATTGTCGGCCGGTGGGCACGGAAAGTATACCAAATCGTTGGCAAGGACTGTATCATCTCACATCCTCTCCTGCACGGACTTTGAGATACTTCCGAATAGAGGGAGGATGTATCATTCCGTTCGCTAACGCCACAGTTTTCGGCGTTCGTATTTGTGTCTTCCTGTGCCTTGGACGAGGCACGACTGCTGCCGTTATGTCTCGAAGCCAAAGTAGGGGGTATCCAGTTCGCTTGGCTGGTGAGTTTAGTGTGGGAGATCTCAAAAATGCCGGGCAAAAGACTTCCTTTCAACCGCGAGGACGGTGTTTTCGGCCTATCCGAATGGGATAATCTCTCGCTGAGGATTCCCTTCCAGACTGGTATCAGGGGACTATAGCATAATGTAATTTACGTGAATTCTTGCCATACGAAAATGTCAATTACAAAGAGATGAGATGCGCATATATTCGATGTATTCGGGGGAGCAGATACACATGCAACATAGAAATATTGGCATATCCAATTTCAGAAGCGCGCCTAGTAATCTAAATCTTTCACTACATGTCCTGCGTGTTGTCGCCTGAACGAGCTGCTAGGAACACGGGTCGATTCTGGTCTTCGCAAAGCTGGACGGCGTCGGACTGATCCTATGGTGTAGACAACCACTAATTAATTTGACTGTTTCTATGTAATTATACAAGACGTACCGGACCCCTGAGGGCTAACGGGTAACGTGACGTTGCGTTGCAAAGGTGTGGAAGTGCTGAGTGGGGGAGATGTAGGCGAGAAAGCCATTTCGGTGCTCATAGCAAGCTCAAGCTCGGAGATAGAAGAAGAATCTAGGCCGGGTGAAGAAGACGTCCCGGGCGTTGTTTGCTCAAGAGGCAACGAGACGGCCCTGGGGGTCTGTGCAGAGACTAGAGTAAGCTTCGGGATATCAACTGGCGCTGGAATCGGCTCGGGGCCTGGATCCTGACTCAAAGCTGGGCCAAGAGATTGAACTGATTCAGACAGAGACGGATTGGGCAAGAGTGAAGCCGGTGCTCGTTCGGTTATTCGGTTCGATATACGAACTGAGTTCTTGTCCAAATCGGTCGTCCTGAAGCCACGGATATTGCCAATGGTCGCGATCACGTCGTCAATGGCCGAGATCGCCTCGTCGAGAGCCTGGGTAGCATGGTCGGCGGGTGAGGGTTGGTGCGGAGTTTCATTCACAAAGGTGGCTGCCGGCGCGAGGGTGGAAAGCATGGCTGGTAGCGGTGCCGAACCGCGGACAGAACCTTTGCTAAAACTGTGGTAAAGCATTTGGGATGGGTTAGAGGCTCGACGAGGTGTCACAGTCGACTTTGGCGCGAGTTTTCCGCCAGTGGATAGTGTAGGCGAAGGAGCAGGGCCAGGAACGGGCACCAAGGTTGTGACAGGCGGTGAGACTGGAGTTACGGCGGGTGCAAACACGCGAGCGGATTCTGGTGTTAGCACTGGTCCTGGTGGAGGAGGGCCTTGGGCGCGGGGCCCGATGCGCTTTGGCCGATAACGGGAGTTCAAACCGAGAGGTAGACCCGGGGTGGGAGGCATAACAGGAGTCGTGGTGAGATCAACACCAATTGGCTCGGTCTGAGGAGCCGGAGCTAGAATTGCCAGGGAGTCCGTCGGCTGGGGACCGGATATATGCGCAGAAAAGGGAGGCACATGTGGGCTAGGTGCCCCCGTGAAGGGCGGGATCGCATCCAATGCATGCCCCACGAGAGGCAGCGGACTTCGCGCAGGCGGATAGCGGGGTACGGTCGGCGAGTCCCAACCATCAGCCGCGTCAAGGCCAATTCGCTCTCCAGTCGGTTGTCGCGCGTCTGATAGCTCTGGTACTTTTGCATTGGGAATTCCGATAGAAAATTGTTCCCGATCTTCCGCTTTGCTTTTCCTGCCATTGGGACCTTCCTGCCGGATGTCTTGAGTTGGGTTTTGAACTGGGTCATTTAATTCCACGTCCTGAAGCTTATCCATGGTAGGCTCTTTCTGGGCACCCTCTGCATTGGTTGGGATGGCGCGTGCGGCTCGTTGGTGCCACTCGAGAGCAGGGGCGGGCTGGGCTTGCACAGGAATGGGCATTCCTGGAAATGGGTTGGTTTGGATTGGCGGAGCAGGAGCTAGGGTCGATGGACCTGGTACAGCGACCGGGGGAAGGGCGAGATTGAGCGACGCATCTGGATCTGGGGTGGAGGCAGGAGCAAGGCCTAGCATCTTTTCTAGTGTAAGCTTGAACAGCAGACCGGGTGACAGCGGCAGGGAATTAAAATTGGGCGTTGGTGGATCTGAAGCCGCATTGGGAGGAGGGACTGGATCAGGCAAAAGTGCTAGCACTGGAGCGGATGTCGGGGAAGGTACTGTCGCAAGTGAGATGGATGCATCCGCTTGCTCGGGCTCTGAGACGAGTTCTGTACCAGGTTCAGCATTCCGAGCGCCTAAAAACAATGAAATACGCACGTTGATCTTGCTCAATTAATTCCGCGACTTGGTTGAACACTGGGCCAGCCGCTGGTGCAACAACACCTGGCCCACCCAATGGCCTTGAGGCAATGTCAGTGTTGGAAACCACAATAGCCTGCGCATCTGCATTTGTCACAACTAGAGCCGGAATTGCGCCTTCTGCCTCCACCCTGACCTCGCCACCTTGAAGCCACACTGGTTGCTGGTGGTCCTTGGCTTGGCCATCGACGGCGTGTGTCCTGGGTGCGGTTACCCTGGGTACTTCCTCTTGCTTGCGGGTCCTGTCTCCTTTGCCCTCTGACCATTGTAGGGGCGGGGTCGAAACCGGGGTCGCCTCAACAGCAGGGGCTGGGATCAGGATCGGGGCCGGTTGAGGGCCAAGCTCTGAGATCAATACGGGCACATCGACCGGGACGGAAACAGGGTCCCCATAACAGACGGCCTCATCTTGGCCACGAGCCGAGGTCGGTGCGGGGGGCGCCTCGCGTGTTGCGCCAGGATCGGGGCCGGATGTGGGGATCGGGATCCGGTCCGTATTTGCTGCCAGAGCCAACAACGCGGGAACGTTGTCCTCATCGTGGCTAGGGACTGCTACTGTCTCAAGACTTGGGGTCGGCACGCGCCCGTGAACAGCGGCTGGGGCGATGGTGGGGATGGGGGCGGGTTCCGATGTGGGGGCGGGAGCTGAAAACTCAATGAGCGTGCCGGCATATATTCCGAACGGCGGGACTCACCACTATTGCCCAGCCTGGATGCACGAACAGGTTCTGAGTCGATCTCAACGTTGGGTTCGCGTGCTGGTTGGCCCACTGGTGCCAGGTCGCGAATACCTGATTGCTCAACTGTCTGTGGTCGATCAGCGGGCAGCACTGCCGTCGGTGTAAGCTCGGGGAGTGACACAAGACCCGGCAAAGTGGCTCGGTGAGCGGCAAGGTGAACAGACGCTGAGGCAGGGTTGGTCCTGTCGGGTGCAGCCGCGACCGGCACAGATTCGAACAAGGGCTGTGTGCTGGATGGCTCGCTGGTAATTTCTGGACCAACAACCGGCGCATCGTTTGCGGGGAGGTCTCCCATTGGCGTCGCAGTCGATTCCTCGGGGTTGCTCCCAACATGTGAGTCATTTTCCGTATTCTCCTTGATCTCCCTCGATAGCGCTTCGTCCCTACTTGGCTTGCGCGCTCCGACCATGTCCGATCTCTTCTCCGCTGGTATCGGTGAGACGGTTGGATCCTGTTCATTGAGTATTCGTACCAACTCCGAGGCACGTTCGAGTGTTGAATTAAAGAGACGGGTTTGCACATGTTCAGAGTACCCTTTGATTTCAGAGGTGACGCTTGCTGAGGTTACGGGAACCACAAGGTTATCGCCGGCTAGCACAACGGAAGGCTCCTGGCGTGGTATCTGGCCACCACTGTCCGCCAGACCAGGGGTAAATTCAAGAGTGGGAGCTAGGGCCGACTCGGATACAATAGGCATGGAGGCAGAAGTAGGAGGACGCTCGACATCCGCAGTCACGTTGGAAGTAGTGGGTCCTATATCGAATCCAAACAATGAGAAAATCTAAAAATATATATGCAAAACTCACCACTATGGTGTTGAACTATCTCGACGACCCCCTTCGACGAGAGACAAGCATTGGCAGATGCTAAAGGTTTTTCCGCGACGGAGGCAACCGTTGGTTTAGTAGACTCGATCTTGGCAGTAGGTTCTGTAGCTGGTTTCGTTTCGTAAGATGTCTTGGGGGTATCATCCTCTGCTCCCTCCTTGCGGTCAACTGGCTGGGGGTGCTCAGGCTTGCTGACTTGGGCTTTGTGCACCTTCGGTGACTCGAGGGGAACGGCTGATTTTACCGCCAGAGATGATGCAACAGTCGGCTCGATTGGAGCCGAAGCAGGGCCTCCAGCCGGCGGAGGGGATCGCCTACGATTCGACCGGCGAAACATGGACCAGCTGTTGGCGTTGGACTGGTAAGTGATCGAGGCAGGGGTTGGGGATCTCTCGGATGAAGATGTTCCAGAAGTGGCAGGTACAGCAAGACCAGTGGATGAAGCTATAGTCGATTCAATGGCTGGGATCACCACTGGTGCTGTTTTGGTTCCAGCATGAACAAGACGAGGGAGAGGAGGTTCTACGTTGAGCGTTGGATAGGACCGATTGGGGATGTCTGAAATTGGTTCAGTTACAGGGACGGGATCTGTATCATGTCTGAATAAGTATTGTGGTTAGCACAGCAGGCAGCTGAGACTTACTACTATGCGGCGGAACTTGGGGTATTGCCTCACCAGAAGGGGGGGCTGTGGGGCCAACAGGTTGTGCCGGTGGAACAGGGTCTCGAGTATTCGATACTTCTGTAACCCGACTACCGTTTGCTGCGTCGCATGACAATACCAACGCCACGTTGACCTTTTCCTCGGATGACACCTTTTCGCGAACCGCAGCCCGGAGCTCCTTGCTAGCTATGGGATGGTTCGCATCCACCTGCGGGATGGCCGTTTCCTCAGTCTCACGCGTAGTCTCTCCAATAACAGTCAGAGTGGCAGTCTGCTCGGGCTGTTGTGAAATTCGCTGAGTTGCATCTTCCAGAACCGAATCTGAGCTGAAACCAAGAACAAAGGCGCCAGAGGTGGCATTGGGCTCTAATTGAGGCTCAATCTTGGGGCCCGGGACCGACACAACCGTAGCAGAGGACTCGTAGCTCGACTCGGAAATAACGGCGGCCGTGGGATGGATAGAGGGGGCTTGGTCTGAGGGGTTATGAGCCTTTCCGTCAGGAGTTGGCTTGGATTCTGGGACGGTCCCGGTAGGCTTTTCTAAGTCTTCCGCTGAGGATTTGAGGACCTGAGGGAGGAGGGCGGCAGGAGTTGCATCGCCGATTGGCATTTCCGTTGGTTCTGGCAAAGACATAGGAGCTGGGTCGACCTCTGGTTTGGCTGGGGGTTCGCACGCGGGATCGGGAATCGAATCTACACACGTGGATGGCGCCGTCTCTGGAGCTGGAAGAGGATCGAGGGTTGCGCGGCGCATGGGGATAGGGTCTGCAGTAGCGTCAAGATGATGAATTATCCAGAACAGGGCGAACATACCAAGCTTTTGCACCGAACGAACTTCGTTGGGCTCGACTACGGGACCAAGCGCAGGAAGAACGCCCCCTGGATGCTCTTTCGTTCCGAGGGTCGAACTGGTGTTCACATTTTCATTCATCAAGACCGGTCGAGCGTTTGATATATCATTTGCATCCCCAGAGCTACCGTGCATCACCTTGGTTGGCATTTCGTGCTGGCCAGCTACTCCAGGATCCACATGTATCGATTCAACCGTGTCTCTACGCTCGGCATCGGCAGGTGTTTCATGTTCTAGTTTCTTCAAGGATATTAGGCCTGGTGTCTCAACTGGCTTCCGCTCATTAGGAACTAGCTCTGGAGCCAGAGCTGGATTCGGACCAGGAAACTCTGGTCGAGTACACTCCGATTCAGGCAGTGATGCAGGCGACGGGGATGTGAAAAAGCGAATAAGGGGCAACTGTGGTGGCTTGGGGACGTGATTGGGACTGGGGGGGCAGGAATCAGATTCTGGTGCTGCTTCGTTGGAATTTGGCGCCGCCGCAGGTATCGTTGGGATTGTGGGAGCGGGCTCGGCGGTTGGAGTGAGGGAGGGAGCATCGGTCGTCTCGGTTATTGTCACGAGCGATTTCTCTTTGGCAAGAAGAGGGCTAGTTGTAGGATTGGGGGCAGGAGTATCAGAAGCCCTTCTTGGCCAGGACCTGCTGGATCGAGCAATGGCCGAGAGAGGTGAAGCTTGAGTCGACTGCAGAGTCGGAGCGAATGTTCTGCCTATGGACGGGGAGGGCGCAGTTGTTGGGCTGGTAGTAGGTGTCGAAACAGCGTTTGTACTGGAGGAATTCTGGGTAGGAATAGCAGCCGGAAGTATCGGCTCAGTAGACTCTGTAGGTTTCATAGGAGTGGGACTAGGTGTTGGTAACACGTAGGCTTCTATAACTCAATGAGTTCTGGTGTATAATGCGGATATGGGCTAGGCACCCACCTTCATCTTCCTTTCTGCTCTCATCAATGCTCTCGATCTCAACTGGGGGAAGAACCATTTGTGGTGCACCCTGCTTTCCACTGGCCACATCCTTGACACCCTTATCGTTCTTTGCATCCTCGTCCAAGTGACACAGCGTTATATTCTCACTTGCTTTGCTCGAATCGGCCGGTGAAACAGTTGGCGTAGAAACGGCATCGCCCGTGGGGAGTTCTTCTTTGATCGATACCTCGTTGGCCTGAACGCCTGTAGGAGTTGAATCGACGCTTACATTAGACAGAACGGGGTCCGCAACAGGTAGTTCCTCTGTGGGTGTAGGCCCTCTGTTTCCCTGCTGAGACGTAGACGCCGGTAACTCGTTTGGCGCTGCTCGTACAGGGACTGGAAGAGTTGGGCTAGAGTGGCGCTCTGGCTGCAAATCGTTTTCAACAGGGTCGGCAAGAGGAGGGTCTGACGAAAGCTCAGCAGATACTGGGGCGGGGGCCGATTCGATGGTGAAGGCCACATCAGTTTCTAGGGGTAGCATGCTTGTGGGACTCAGAGCGACCGTTTGGATGGTGCTCGGAGGTGTAGCAGAAGCCGGGACAGCTGGAGGAGCTGGGCCACTGCAAGGATCACCACTGCAGGGATCACCACCGCAGGGATCACCACTGCAAAGATCACCACTGCAGGGGTCGGGACTGGGATTGATGGGTTGTGTGCCAACAATTTCGGAGCCGGGGCTATGACCTGGGACTGCAGTTGGCTCAGGGGATGCAGGAGACTTCAACGCAGGCTCAGCCGGGGTGGAATCCGCAACTAAAGAGGCAAGCAGCGTTTCCTTTGGGTTGGTCGGAACCTCAGGCTCAGGCTCGACGAGAGGCGAATTCTGTGCCACGTGGTGGGTTTCAGGCACCCCAGGAGCTGGCTTGTGCAGAGACCCAGCGCCGTTTGCGGGGTTGTCCGCCTGCGACTCATCGAAGATAGGTCGAGGAACCTCGGGCTGACCAACCGGTCGTTCCAAAGGGGCAGTTAATGAATCACCTCCCTGCTTGCCCTTTGGATTGGCAATAGGCCAGGTCGTTGCATCAGAAGAACGAACGGCGGATGATGTGGGAAACAACGCCGGACCGGGGGCTTGCTCAGGGGCCGGAGCCGTGTTCGCTGGACAAGGCACACCCGCAGGAACTAGGTCAAGAGTTGAATCGGTAATAGGTTCGCTGCCTGACACGGGCACTGCGGTTGTCGTCGAGAAGACGTTTTCTGATGGGTTGGACGTCGGAATATTTGCATCAGCAACTAGCTCAGGCTGAGATTCGTGTGTGGGCTGCGAGTCCTGAGTAGTAGTCGTAGCGGGTTCCGTGCTTGGCGCCGTGGGGCTCTGAGCCGATGATCGACCTGACGCGCGGGTGGCTTCGAGTCCGTTCGACTCTAAAACAGAATGGTCGAGTGGCGATGGATTGGATGAAACAGAAGAGAGGGTAGGATCGGGATTCGTGGCTGGTGGCACCGTTAAAAGCTGCGCGGTATGAATAGGAGCGATTTTGTTCGGTGGGGGTGTAGCTTGAGGCGCGGGCGCCAAACTGGAAGGAGGGTTACTCAGAGAGCCGAGGAGGACAGCCGGCGGGAAGTCTAATGTCTGAGCTATTGGCTTGGGGTAGGGGGTTTGGCCAAGAATTGGAGTAGAAGAAGGCTTGGATGTAGACGAGTTGACACCTAGCGCGTGTGTTTAGTGATATTCATAAATTTATATCGTAGCAGCGCACCAGTATCTTCAGTAATGAACTTCCTCCCGGAATCGTTGCTCGAAATAGGGGCGAGTCCATCGGATTTGTTCGTCGATTCGCTCAACTTCTCCATTGAGGCAGCATTGTTGTCTCCGCTCACAGAAAGTCCAGAACGTAGCGAGACGAGGGGCTCAGCAACTGCAAATAGTACTGGCGCGGAATCGAAAGCCATGAGGTGTCGTGATGGGGAAACTGGAATCGAGTCGGTACCCGGTTCAACGACAGCAACTGACAATGGTATACCTACAAATATAGGGACTTGCTTTATTAAGATGTTACAAGGTGAGAATACTACTTTACTCACTACGCTTTTGAAACGCGATCCGTGGCATCTCCACCAGGGGTTCTCTTTTATCCTTACCCTCCTCCGGTTGGTCTTCTTCAGGGCTCCTACCCACGATGTCGGCTCCATGCTTATTCGGTGTGTGGACGACTGAGGCAGCTGGTTGCTCATGATCATTAATTCCGCTATCCCCTGTAGTATCAACCTGGTCTTTACCTGTTACAGGGGCTCGTGGACTAGAACCGAGAGCTGCATGGAGAACTGCCGGCACAACCTGACCTTGCTTGGGCTCAGCAGGCGAAGAAGCAGGAACGATGGTTTCATTTTGCAGATCGCCGAGAATAATAGTGTCCCCCGATGGAACAGGCCCAGAAGCGATAGTAGGGCTCGGTGTCAAATCCAGGCGAGAGGGAGCTACGGAATCAAACGAGACGGAAGTGCCTTGATCGACGATCGGCAGTGGTGCCTGATCGCGATCGACAACATGATCGGCGCCTGATACGTCATCATGTGAGAGCGGTCTGTCCTCTGGGGTTCTCTTGCGCTCAAGTACAGGAGTTGGATGTTGAACCGCGAACGATGTCGCGAGGGTGAAAGAAGCGACCGCGGGATTGGCATCTGCGAGCAGGGAGGGAGCCTGAGCGAGCGAGGGACACGGGATGGCAGCAGATGTGAAGCAGCTTGGCGAATTTGGGGCCGCTCGGGGTGCAATGGGCGATTTCTCGGGTGCTGACTGCGTGTCTGGAATCCGGTTGGGAGCTGCAGTAGGAGCTGGCTTAGGATGAATCACCGCGATTAACGTATCTTTGGGAGCGTCGTCATACACAAGAGCTGCTTGTGCCTCTGTGGGGGTTGATCCGCCGAGAGCCGTAGTTCCATGCCCAGGAGCTACTTTCGTGCTGAGTGGATTCAATGAGCAAGAACAACTAAACTCACCAGAATCTTTCACGTCATTTCTATCACCCCCGTTTGACTTGCCATGGGCATTGACAGGTTCGCCGATCCGCTGCTCTACGGGCGGCTCCTGTTTCTTGATCTCTATCTCCATTCCAGATTTGTCCTCGAACTTCTTCTCGACAGCAGGTACCTCAATATGAGAGTCGATCAACTTGGGAGGTGGGGTATCATTGGTCTGCAATGCAAGTGACGCCAGAGCGGGTTCGGGCCTGGTTGGGGGATCGAGTTTCGGCTGAGATAGCATTGGAAAATGGGCAAGAGTGCCACTCGAACCAGAAGTGCCGATATCGGGAACTGCCAAGGGCACAACCCTGGACTCCGAAGGTGACATAGGGCGAGCGACGGAGAGAGCCGAAGAATTGTTCAGGGCAGGCAAGGGGGCGGATTTGGAATCAGAATGAGGCCAAGGAACTGCTTAAACGTTAGTCTAAATGGACGATATCAATCACTATGCCGAGGCGACTTGCCTTGCCTCTCGATATCTACCACATTAGTCTCATCCAGCTGGCTGGCCTGGATATTTGGGTCGTTTGTCGGCTGCTTGCCATCCATATCTTCAACCTCGCCAACATTTAGTGGAGCTACCACTACAGCCACTCCCTTGGACACCGGCGTGGTAATCGCAACTTCTTTTTGAACCGGGTGTTCGGTTTCCTTCTCGTCACCCGGCGCCCCTCCGAACCGTGGAGCGTCCGCGCCGCCCTGAATTGCGGAATCAACCTCCCCTCCCGAACTAAGTATTGCTTCAACACCTTGAGCGCTCACAGACTCGGACAGCTGTGCCACCGCTTTCGGAGAGGGAGGACCCATGAAAGTTCTATCCCGAACCGAAGTAGGCTCGACCACAGGAACACCGGTGACTGTAGCGGCCGCCGTCGGGACGACCTGGACCTGCACTTGCTCCGGTTCCTCGACGAGCGTGGGAACCGTAGCCGGGTTACGAACCGATGGAGATGCCTGGCTTGCATCCGACATACTTCGAGGTTCAGCGGGCAGAAGGTTCTTCGCAGCTTCATTACTACCCGGCCATGCAACAGGTTCAACGCGAGGCAAAGGCACAAGCGGCGGGTTTGTCGCAGCGAAGAGCATAGCGGGGAAGAGCCCATGTGCAGATGTTTCAGCCGAAGGTGGGATGAAGCGATCTGCTACGGACATTGGCGGGGGGGAAAAGCCAGTAGTTAAGGTCGTTTGTGGTTCAGGATCGAATTCGTGGCTGGGTAGATCCGCGACCACTGGTTCACTGTCAGAGCTGGGCTCCACTGCAGAATCTTGGGGCGTTGGGATCAACTTGGGAGCTGACACCAGCCTAGATGTGGAAAATGCGTTGGGTGATTCGGAGGATTGTCTGGGAGTGACATCGACTTCGAGAGCGCTGGGACCGTGTGTCGGCATGCGCGTGATGTCTAATTCCGACTCGTAAAGTTGAGAGGACAGAGTCAGAACCGTCGAGTTATCCACAGACGATAGTGATGGCTCGACGAGGGCGACATGGGATTCTGTCGCAGCAGCTGACGAAGCGTCTAGAGCGGGCGCTGCCAACACTTGATCGGGTTCAACTACATGGACTGTAGCTACATATGATTTCGCGGGTTCGGCGGAAGAGAGTGGTCGAGTTGGATTAGAAATGAATAGAGGGGCAGTGGGTGCGCCTGGTACTCGGTCATTATGGGGCGGGGGTGCGGGGTTGTGATTCTCAGACGACAAAGGTCCAACTGACGAGGGGAAAGAGGTGAACGAGACAGGGGCTGTAGCAACAGACGGCCAGGTTAAACGAATCGGGAGCTCTGCCAATGAAACTAATGAATCCACGGGAGGCTCAGTATACAGATTCCACCTCACAATTCTTGCCACGTACCAGTATTTTCGCCAACAGTTTCAACCTCTGGTTTCTCAGGCTCACTCGGCGTCGAAAGTATATTAGTGCCGGGCGGGGATTTTGTCTCGTTCGAAATTTGGATGGGTCTGTCTGTTTCACCCCCCGCACAGGCACCAGAAGGAACCAAACCCACATCAACAGACTGTGTATCGTCCGTTTCCCCGTGGCCCGTATGCTCATTCAACGCGGCTTGTGCATCCGCCTGATCTTCACCGAACTCGATAGTCTTGCACAACGGCTCTTCACCGGGTTCGCCGGCCGATGCCTGTGTTGGTACCGCTCCAAGATGAGTCCCATCGCTTGGCTCTCCAACCACAGGGAGTGGATTCGGGGCGGGTTCAGATTCCGCAGCTCGCTCCCTCTTCAACGGCGACCCGAGTCCCGAGACCGCGTTTTCGTTTGAAACTACAGCGGATCTGAACAGGGTAGATTCATGTACAGGAGGTTGCACCAAGTGCTGCTCGGTTGTACTTGGCTGGACTGGGTCGGACAAAGATGTTGGTCGAGGTGAGGGGATAGTGTTGGAGTTAAGCGCCAATGGTAGGTGCGTTGGTTGGTTAGCCGGAACCATCTCGGCCTTTGCGCCACTCCCGAGATCGGGTAACCTCTGGGGGATTCCCCCAGCCGCAACCAAAGGATCAGCGCGAGGTATTTGCTCAGGGCCGGAAGCAAGCTGCTTGGGATCGGGTCCTTTCCACGCCTGCTCTCCCACCGCGGCTGATACATGGGGACCTGCGGTCACCGGAACGTCGACGGCAGTAATCGTCCGAGAGAGCTCAGTCGCCCGAGGTGTTACTGTCTCAGTGGATGCTCGTAGACCTGGTTTAGGGGGGGACTGCTCGCCTGGGGCTTCGGCTTTGAAAATAGCATAGGTGGGTGGAACAGCAGCGGGTGCTGGCGCCGAACGATTCCAATAAATCGGATGGGATACTGGTCCGGCACGTCCAATCGACTTGGACTCCTGGACCGACAAAGTTTCAGCTCCGGGATCTAGAGCTGCGACCGGAGCTAGGGGCTGGGCTTCTTGAGGCTTGTCCCCTACAGGAGGTTCGGAACCCGGTTCAGGAGCTTCAGTCGCATCTTGTGGGAGAATCGGGTGTGTGACCGGCGGCACCGAACCCAGCCTCGTGCCAACAGCATGAGGGGTTGGGAGCGGCATAATTGCAGACTGAATAAGAGCAACTGGCACGAATGCTGGGGCCATGGCATCAAAAGGAGTCTCGTGAGCAAGCGTGGACTGTGCAGCGGGGGCGATTTCTGGGAGCTCGCCATTTGAGCGCTCTTTACTCTCAGCCAGCCTTGCTCCGGAATCAACAGCAGGCAATGGATATCGAACACCAGTCCCCGGCCCGGCAAGAGATGTCGAAGCCGAATCCTGGTGATCATCGGCAAGAACCCCTCCAACAACACCTGAAGGGGCGTCACCGGGCGTATCGTCCGAAGCAAATGAAGTTTTGAACAACGGGGCTCGAGAATCAGACTCTTCGTCCACTCCAGACTCGACGCTGGTCATGGCAGGAGCCTCGGCCCCACAGGACGGCACCATGACCTCCTCCGTCTGAGAAGCAAGGACAGGCCCAGGTATGGACGAGGGCAGGACCGCCCTTTCAGCTCCAGACTCGAGTGGATCAACAGCAGCTTTATTCTCCGTCACGGGTTTATCCTCGAGATGGGCTTGGGCTTGGGCTTGCGACCGTTTATCTGGGGCCAACTTGATCGAGTTTTTACTCGGTTCGGTGTCAAGGATTTGGTCGCTCTGAAAACCCTGTTTCGGTATATCCTTGGCCGGCTCCCCAGGCAGGGGGTTTTCCTGTCGCGTCGGCTCTTTACTAGGATTCGGGGCCTGGGGGTCAGAACCGGCCAACGGCTTGGGGCTAGTAGAAGCCTCGGGTTCTGTTGGTGCCATCGCCTTTAGCGCGCCCACAAGCGAGTCGGCAAGCGCCTTAATAACAGCCTCATCTGTAAAAAGCTTGACTAGTTCGTTCTTCACAACCTTGCGAACGTCCGATTCGGTCAAAGCCTGTATGCAAGTCATTCATTCAGCCGATTCGGATTTGGTCTCGATACTTACACGCCCCGGAGCTGCTCCGGACTGGTCTTGCGGGCTCCCGTGAGATTCAGGTTTCGACGACGGGCCAGGGCCTGACGCTGCAGGCCTGGACGAATACACCTGGTGACAACCATTGCAAACGGGCGGCCGCCTCAAAGCTTCCTCAGTACAATTCGGGCAGAGGTGAATCGCAGTAACCGGTTGGGGATGAGCAGCCGGAGGATGAGGCAGAGATCCAGCAGGGTAGGCAAACGGAGGTGGCCAGTACCACTGTGCCGGTGACCAGTTGCGATAATCGTACGGGCCATTGGGAGGTTCACTTGATCGATTCTGCGGTTGGGGGATATGTTCGTTTGAAGGTTTGGATGAGTCGGCGTCTGCCGCCAGTCCCTCTGGTCTCACGGTCGGCCTGTCGACACTCGGCTCCTCGATAGGCTCATTCTTGGGTACTTCTTGGCGGCGACTCTTGGGTAGCTTGGGACCCTTTGCTGGCGTCTCGGTTGCCAGGTCGGTATCGACGGACACGTCCCTCTCGGCCATGATTGGCCCTTCGGATAATCTGAGCAAGTATTAGGAACAGCAGCAAGCCGACGGTTATGACTACTTGCTCTTCAGGTTCGGCACGCACCGCCTTCCTGCCTCTCCTTTCCACGATGCTTGTGCCCGGGGCGGCTGCTTGAGTTTGTGATCGCTTCGTCTGTTTGGCGGCCTTTGATGGAACAGGCTCGTTGAACGGTCTGGAACAAATGTCAGTCAGGTTGTATGGACTCTGGTTGAAAACACGCACGTTGTAATGGGCATGGGTCCCACCCTTGTTTTCTTCAGCTGGGTCTTTGGTACGAACTCCTCCTCGGGGTAACCGTCCTCGGGGGTACCTGGGCGTGGAACCTTGGATTGCTTTGCCGTGAGGGATACGCGAGGCAACCCAGAGCTCTGATACCCATCGTCAAAGGCCAGCTCCGGGCTAGTATCGAACGCCGGTCGCCGGGTGCGGTTAGCAGGGCGATTTCCCTGCCGGCGACTGCGAGGCGGGGGGGACGAGTCGCGTTGAGGCATGGTGTTTGCACGGCGAGCTCTGGGTCCGCTGTCCATCTCTGCAAACGGGTTGAACTCTGGGAGAATGGTGATATGGCGCCGAGGCTCGGGCGACGGGTCACGGAGCTCGACGGTGTTTCCAGACGTGCGAATCGACATGCTGCTCCAGTTCATTCAGGTTGGGTCGGGGCAGCACTCAGAGCTGCTCTTAAGCTGGAGCGCTGCGCATTGCCGCCGCCGCCCTGCCGGTCCGGGTCTGAGCGCTCCGGCCATGTCGTCGTCAATTCGGGGCGCAACTGCCGCACATCGGAACAAGCCCGCCAGGCACAGCTGTTCCTCCCAGCGCTTAAGAGCAGCCAAACACATACATACCAGCCACCTGGTTTGCCACACATGTCGCTCGCCTCGGCTGGGGCCGCATCCACTTTCCAGGCGAGACGCAACTCCACCACGCGTGTTGCGTCAATCGCCTCGTGCCGCTTGAATTTCCCGTCACGTGTCATAGGGCTGGACTTGGCTCAGGGCTGTGAAGCATATACATATGCCTGATCTGGAGAATGCTACTAGCGTTTTGTCAGATAAGTTCCCAACTATCCTTTTATGCATCACCCAGCAATCCTCGCCAGGAGAGACTACCGTGTATCAATTATCTTAAACTACATCACTAGACTCATCGCGAAAACATTGCTTACTGCTCGTCAGAGCCCTGACCACTTCCGACACCATCATGGGTGCACATATTGCGGAAGTGTGAACTCAGCAGCACTTTTGGACATGCGGCTCCCGGCCGAGACGATGCCGGGAAAAGACATAGTTATTGCCACCGGGTCGATCTAGTTCTGTCGGACATGCAAATATGCTTGTGTGAGATTTCGGTTAGATGTGCACTTCCTGAGCCAATATGGATGAGTCGACCGTGCAGTACCTGTCGCTTATATACGTGGGTGCAATTTCCGCGTATGTTGTGCTCTCGTCCAATCCTACAGTGCCTCCCACCAGGTCACCGCCTCCCGGATGAGCTCACGGAAGCAAATTTTTCGACAACTTTCAACTCTCGATGAGATACAAATTAGGCCTTTATTTTAGTGCGAACCGAGCAAACATGGTGCGGAGAATCGGAGGTGTGCTTTTGGTTTCGATCAGAGAACATGTCAAAAATCCGCCCCCCAAAATTGAAACATCACGTGTTACATTTGAAATTAGTGACAGGTACCTGAGCGCTTAGTATATTCTGATTACAAATATTCCATATTAAGTATCTATGATAAGCTTGCATCTGCCTTCTTGAGTGTGATGCACCAATGAGATTTGTACTTTTTGACTGCCTGCTCAGCATCCTTGCCTGTAAGCCCAACCCTTTGCACAAACGTAGGTCAACTCATATGCAACAGTGATCTTCAGCTGATCACTTACATGTATGCATCCATATAGCACCATGACTTCCACCAATAATGGTGAATCGTCTCCACTTTGCACCTATCCAAGCATTGTGGAACAAGTACACAAGCCTTTGTAAGTGTTCCATCTGCTTCTTCTCGGAAGACTTTGTATTATATGAGTCAAAGTATCTGTATGGGTATTGGTTGCACTCACATCGCTTTGCATAACCCCAGTACATTTCAATAGGGTTCAGCTCACAGTGAAACTTGGGAAGAAACAGACAAATGTGACCAGCTTGTTCAAGGATAAGTTGAATCCATGGCTTTTCATTGAGGAAATCTTCCTGTAACAAGAGGGATTGCTGCATACAGCAGGTGGCGGATTGGGGCTGATGTTGTGGATGATCTTCATCAAGCCCAGTATCCTCTGTATACTGGTAATTAGGCAAGAGAAACACAAGAAAAGTGGATGTATGCATACCTAGATTTCTATAAAACTCAGGATCTTCCTCCATACGCTTGTGTGCTTCCTTTTCAGCTTTGGTGCAGGCTTCATCCAATTTCCGACACTCAGCACAGGTTCCTATTGGCTGCCCATTCCGACCATGGCTCAAACTTTCGAGTAGCCCATGCTCTTCAAGCACAACTCACATACCCTTAGGCTGGCCAGCATTGGGATGTCCATCCTCAAAGACCATGGTTTGTACCTTTCCTTGTAAGTGGGGATGTGGGTTATCCATTGGGATTTTTGTAGGGTGCATCGGCTTCATATTCTTTCTGCCTGGTGTCACATTCATCCTTTTCACAACTAATGCATCGTCTGCAAATGCACCGTGGGCAGATGACTGGTCGAAAAGAAAGACTCCAATACAATTGGGATGCAGCCGCTCAAAAATCTTTATTGCGTCACGAAGCTTTTGGCTTGTCAGCTAAGTTTTTATGTAAATGCTTTGGATCACAACTCACCTGCTCGCACAATTGATCCATATCCCACCATCAGTCCCAGTTCTTACCAGGCTCAATGATTTTTCATGCATCTGTCACCACAAGCTGCTCGCTAGTTGGTAAGTTATTATTCTCTTCAATCAGCTCTGGAGAGAGCACCAATCTCCCAAATTGCTCAGTTATAAAATCCGACACATGTATCAACCGCCCTTTACCCTTCTGACAAAGCTGCTGTTCTCCTTCACGTAGATAAGAGAATGTTTCACGATCGTTTGCATGAAAACAACACTCGTCATGAGCAACAGGGACCAGTCGTTTTTGTCCGGGTGGTAATATAAGCGGGATCGGTTCATCGCTTTTGTCATCGTACTGTTGGATGAAGCTAACTGTTGATTAGGAGTGGATTAAAGTAAGATTGTCAAAAATATACTTACAGTAACATTGCTTTGATATCCTTGAGGAATGTTTGACGGTATTCAATTACGTCGCTTCGTTCATGGCCATCCATATAGACTCCCTTCCGGTGTTCAACAGGTCGGTATCCAAGTTTATCAAGCCATCGGCAAGCTGTGTTTTCGCATATTGGGGATCCTATCCCGAGCTCAGGTAGGATAGTCTGATTCACCTCTTGCCTAAGTTTCTGAGGGGTAATCTACATCTCTGGGTGAGCATCAGCATCCAGTGGATAAGCTACATACTTACTGTGCCAACCTTCAAAGATTTGAGGTATGAGTGGATACTCCGTCTGACATCGTCTCGGTTTAAGAGTGATTGGTGAGTTGCCTCTTGCCCTCACCTTGTAACCGGTAAGCATCCAAATCAGACCAGGTGATTCGCCTTTGCACGCAACTGACGTGCGTGCCAGCTTTCGTACTGATAGATTGGTTTCTCCGGTGTCGGGACAAATTTTGCTTCAGCAATCTTATTGCTTGCTTGGGTGCTTGGTGCATGCTTTCCTCTGTTGCGATACGCCTCCCGGAGATTGTTATAATCGGATAACATGGTGAGCTCGATCAAAACCTTCACGTTCGGTGCTTTTGATTTCTTCTCTTCATTCAATAACTGATGCAGGTATTGGTTTACTGTAGGCAACCAAACTCAACGTCGGTCCGAGTCACGAGACCTTTCGACTCGACGTTTGATTTTGATCTGTCCAGTGTCCAAGGGAGGTTCGACGCAGGAGACAAATGTTACTATATATAGAAATAGACTAAAGGTCGCCTAACTACATATTCATAACGGAAATATGACAAAACACTAATAAGTGAGCCAATCTTGCGCTTGATAGCAAGAGCAAGGACGGGTGGCCCGGCCAGATCGAGTAACTGAAAATGCGCTACTACGAGTGGATACATGCACAAAATCATCATCCGAATCATCAGAGTCCAGGTCAGGTATGCTCGTCAATGGTTGCGCCGCCTCCAATGCTGTGTTTGCAGCTAAAACTACAGCAGTGACCTCATTGACTGTATGGTCAAGATCGCTCTCTACTTCCACCCACGATTCTTCGCCAGTGTCACCATCCGTTTCCTCAGCGTCAGCTTGATCCGACTGCTGTCCCGAGTTGCTAGTAGCCAACAAGGTCGAACCAGCCATGATTTTGGTGTACGCACTTGGATCGGTGGTAGAAAGACTCAAAATCGCCTGGCGTGCATCACGGCTTGTCAAGCTTTCGTAAGAAAGGTTGAACTCTGTTTCGGGGACAGCGCATAATCGAAAAGCCTAGCATTTGTATTGCATCACTTCTGGGCCTGTCCAATTATAAAAGATAAAACGTACCTTAGTGACAATTTCTGGCTGGTTGATTGCGTAGAAACCTTGCAATATCCAATCGATGCTACAGTTGCGGAGGGTTGGGCGACTCTGGTCATTTATGACATCCTCAGGTGAGGTTCCATCAGATAAAGCTGCTAGAGTCTCAGCCACAACGTCGCTGTGAGCTGCCTGGCGAATCGCAAGCTTCAATATTCGCTGTAGCCCCACGTCGCACGCTTGAAATAGCCCGGTGCAGCCTCCGGGCACATACAAGATGATGATCCAGGGATAATTCTTGGCCATCCAACCACGAAATTTAGCTGAGCGGTGGACAGCCCAGCAATCGATCTGAAAGATACATCGCTGGCTTGGTGGAAGACCGTAGTGCTCAATCTGAGTTCGAAAATATGGAGCAAGAATTTGGGAGACGAAATGCTGCATTGTTGTTTGAGTCGACCAGTATGTATCTGAGCCCGAGAAATCAAGCAAGAAACCAAGCCTGAGAGCTTCAGAGTATCCTCAAGCTGTTGTAGTAGGTAAAGAACGTGCTGTCTTACCCTCGTAGACTGCCTGAAAGGGCAAAATTTCCCCAGAAAGCGAAGCAGCAACAAGGAGAGTAAAAGCGCGTTTCTCCTCAAGACCTAGGATGTGTACCTGTCGCTCGCCTGAAGTGTTCCAAGTAGAGCTACCCCCAGCATTATAAACAACCTGTGTCTGGTCGGCGTTAACGATGCATGCAGCTGGGACGTCCTCATCACAGATAATGCGAGCGAAAAGCAAAAACGCATGCAGAAGGACGTTGTTGACATTTGAAGGGTATTTTTGGGCCGCACGAGTGGCCTTCCTAAGAGACCAGCCTAAGTTACGATGCAAGAAAGTACGCACAAACTGTCGAGAACACTGAAAAGTTCGCCCAGATGCGTCGCAGCGCGTAAATGCGTCAGGAATTGCATGCCGAATGACACCACACATGTATCCTCGAATAGTATCAACATCCAACGCAACCCCCGCCTTCCGGAGATCGGTCAGGCGGCTCATAATGCTGCGAACAACATCAGAATATCCTTGCTTTAAAATACAGACGATTAGTTTATGAACACAACTAGGCAAAAGGATTACATACCAAAACACCTGTGCGACCAGTCCCTGTACGATTTGGGTGATCTCCAGCCTTGATAGATCGCATATGCGATTCAGTCCATCGTAGAACGTCGGTAAAGCGATGATCACGCCACTGGCTGATGCGTTGTGGGCGTAATGAAGCAAACATTGTCGGATTAAGTAGCTGAAGTCGGTGGACAATTTCGCTTGGGGACCACGGATAGCCCACAGATAGAGCAGTGCGTTCAATTTGAGGCCAGATAAGAGGGTGCGTCCAATTAACTCGACGATTACTAGTAGCACCAGAATCAGCAGTCCGAGCAGAATCCTCTGTGTTACGATCCAAGCGGTAGGCAGTGCTATAAGGTCGAGAGCGCAAAGCAACATTTTGACGAGCAATATGCACATTGTCACCCTGTTTGTCATATGAGTATTTGTATAGTGAAGAGAAAGATTTAAAAGACGAACAGAGTTGCTGCTAGGTGCATGTATAACTAGCTTTGGGAACAGTCGCTGCCGTAGTGTCTTCTTCTGAGCATGCTCCACACGTTTTCGATCCTGGTCTTGCTTGCGTCGAGCCATTTTCTTCTTCTCAGCTGCTAATTTGAGTCGTTCTGCCACTTGCTCCCTCTCTTCCTGCCGCTCATGAAAACGGCAAGAGTCTTGAGCATCTCGTTCAGCACGCAAGATGGGCTTGAATGGAAGTCAAGATTGGATGAGTTGTGGCTTCGAAATAGAATGGCAAGAGGGAGCTACTGTGTTGTTGTATGAACTCGAACTATAGATTGAGCTATTGAGTGCAGTAGGGGCGTCCAGAGTTGAATCTATTGTCAAAGTGCTATCGACCGAGGGGGTATATGCACTCTCAAAAACAATCTCGGATGAGGAGACTTCGCATTCGCCATCATCCAGATCATAATCAAGTCGACTCAAAGAACTTCCTGTTATCTATACAATATGGTGAGTACAACAATTCTCATGTACTATTCATAACTCACATTGTATTCGCTTGCATGAACTAATGCAAGTGCCCAGCGAAGTCGGTGCAACTTGGCAGACTCCTGAGACCAAGGCTGAAATTGTTTCCCCCCTAGGGCGTAGTGTGCGATGGAGGACAATACTGCAACACCACAAGAGTGAGAATCCTGTTGGGCACCCAATAAAAATGGCCGAACTCCAGGGCAGAGAATGAGGTCACGATTGTATACTCCAGATATCCAAGCATTAATTGGGTTGATCACCGAGCTAGGAACATCGCTCATGTTTGGGCTCTTGCTATCAATATAAGTGTACTGCCAAGTGACCAGGTCGACATATAAGAGTGCCCAGTGAGATGGTCGATGAACAGGAATCAAGAGCTCTTGAACAACACTGTCAGCAATCAAGCCATCAAGAGGGAGAGGGTGGTGTTGTGATCCAGTTGAGCGCTCAAAGCGAAGACGAAGAGATGGAAGAAAAAAGGAATGCAAAACTCGGATATGACTAGGACAGCTGGGATGTGCGTTAACAAAGTCACATCCAGCGTTGATATGATCATCTGAGAGCCAGGAGTCCATAATCAGTTCGGGGATATGGGACGAGCGAAAGGGATCAAGCGCAGAAACAACAGCATTGAGGGGAATAAAGTCAAGCTCTTTAAGTATTTCCTGCGCAAGCCGACCTGTCTCAACTCCAGGAGAAGCAATACGACGAAGGTGTGTCCGAGCTGAAGCCCATTCACAACAGTGGAAGGTCAGAGTACCAAGGGTTGGCCAAATATCCATTATCCACAATGGTAAATGTACAGTGCCCAAATGATAAGTAACTTCAAGCGAAATCTCCATGCCTGGAAACTCCTTGGAAGCCTGAGCAATTGCGTCGTGGATGGCAGAGCGCTGAAGTACATCTGGGACTGGAATTTGAAGCCAGATATCAAATGAAGAGTCGATGTTGTCAGGCGACGTGAAGAGCAAGGGAGGAATGTCGCTAAGCTTGATATAATCACTAGCATGGCTAAGCGAGTGCATAAACTTGTTAAGAGCACTAGAGACCAGTATGGACGAAGCAAGGTTGATACGATTAAGCACGAGAGCACAAAGAGCGTCCTGCGACGAAATAGCTATTGAGTCTACTAATGCAGTGTGAGTGGTCACCCTACGCTTCAATATCTATTTACGTACCCATTGTCATTGTGACTACAAGGATAGGCGCGTTGCGAATAAGTGTGTTACAGTGATGAATGAAGCAGCTGGTTGGGAAGAAGAACGATGCTGTTCTTACATGTCTAGCTTTACACATTTTATACTGGATGCATGACGCAGCTAACTTAAGTTGGGACACCCAGCATACCATGCAGCAGGCCTGTGTGATTTCAAGTCTGCCCGACAACGCACATGTGTTCCACAAGTCCAACAAGAATTAATTTGAATTAATGCGTATTTCTGTACGCATATACTCATCTATCTTCGGCATGATACCGAGACTAAGACTCTTACGCTGAATAACACATGGTACATGGCACACTTGACGGAGACCATCAAAGTTATTTTAATTTAACCACACAGTTCCTCCATGTGGGCGTACAGGATTGACAACTTGCTTTGTTCATATCTGACACGACCATGCTGTTCGACGTCCACATGGTTGTGTCCCGCGGCTACTCCTCCCCGACGCCGAGGGACATGGTGTACAAATACAGCACCATAAAGCCAAGCGCCTGGCGCTATTACGTCAGCGACGTTGAGTTCGGTTGCCTACAGTAGGGTGGCATAAAATGATTCTTCGCCTTCATCATCATCGCCATCCAACTGCGCCGTCGAATCTTGTAGGTCGATTTCGACAGCTTCAGGGGTTGGCTCCTCGTTTTGTGCAGGCGTTGGTGCCCCAGTGTCTGTGCTGTTGGCCACCTTGGCGTCGGTTATTGTAATGTCAAGCTTCAATTCACCCATACCATCTTCAAGCAACGTGAGTGCCTCGAGGTATTCTTCTGTTGACATCACATGCTCCATCTTGTTTGAAGTTTCTGCCGTATCTGGTTTGTTCATCATACCTGCTCCCTAAATCGAAGAAGCAAGCAAAAATAGAGGTGAGACTGGTGGTTTGAATCCTCAAACGACGACTCACCTCCAAGACAACGCAAGAATCTGCCCTCAGGCCTCCGTCATCAACCCGAGCCAAATCCTCTGCACCCGATCGCATTATCCCTTCTGGGACATAAGAGTTTTCCCTAGGTACTTCCGTTTCAATGCTCAACCGAGTTGTATTGTCACTGATGAGCTCGATTTCACCCTCGGAATCGTCGCTTTCAACAATTATTGCCTTGTGCTGTCCTTGCACGCCCGGTTTTGACTCCTTCACTCGACCAAAAACGCTTGGGAAAAAGCCACGAATATCGCTAGCATTTCTCTCAGCATGCTTGCGATTTCGCCAAGCCGTGGTGCGCGAGCCCCCTGTGTACGATCTGCGTGGGCCGTATTGGTGCGCCTTCGCTTTTTTTGGTTCGATTGAATCGACAGGCTTGCCAGTATCGTTCAGCGTAACAGTATTGGAGCGGTTTCGCTTGGTTCCTCGCTGTCATATTATCCCGTAAGGCTATCTCTGTATCACGTTGTGAACACTCGTACTGACATTTTTCGATATAATTCTATTATAAAAGTGCTCGTACAGCGTTCCTTTGGTGGTTTTCATCCCGATCACCAGCACACTGCTTTCGCTCTCACTCCGTTCGTCTGATACACACTCATCGGTCTCCTCGTCACTTCCAGCTTCATTATCCAGTGCGTGTGTATATTGGCGAGCCAGTTTGAACCAATGCCATACTGTGGCAAATGTACTTCGGAAACAGATAAGTATAACATTATATGGTACATATCGAAAGTACTTACTTGCCAAGTCGGTTCGCTATAGTGCGACACTCGGTTTTTGTTGGGTATGGGTTTTCGTAGAACTCATCCCAATACGGCTGACAACCAGGATTACTGGGCCGGTACTCATGTGGAGAAAGGCATTCGTGGGCCCCAGTACTCGCCACTGCTGTATCTGGTATGTCATAATTCGCGTTTCATAGAATCAAAACTTACGTCTTTGGGCCTTTCTCGCCTCGCGTTGCTTGGCGGCCTGGCTCTTTTTCGACCTCCGTGGCATGCGCAGGTGGTGGTGTTCTGGCTGAAGTTCTCATTCGGCTTACTTTTTCATGTCTCCCGACTAAACATCCACGCTCACGCCGGACTTTGAATATGACACTAGGCTGGCATTTTTAATGTAATTGCTGTCTATGTTCGGAAAATTCATCCTCCAAAATTTGAAACATCACGTGATATGGTCCCTTACGGCGCCTATTTTTGCTTCCGGGACAGGCGGTGACCTGGTGGGAGGCACTGTACTCGCTTACCCGGTTTTCCGCTCAACTCGCAAAATATTGAAGAGTCTATTGTATCTAAATAACGTAAAAGTTCGAGTGGATGTCCGAGCGCGGGATAGTAGAGCGTGATGGCTGTGCTTGAGATGAGTCAGCACAGCAAAGCACGCAGCGCCTCGTTGCATTGAGCAGGACCACCACACCCTAACCACTTGCTATCGCACATTTGCTCTCAATATGACAACTCAGCATATCGACAAGCCTCCGGAGACCTTGAGGTATCGCATTCAAGGTATTCACTGGTTCTTGCGTGTGCTCGTCACCCGGCTCATCCTCTCGACCAGAAATCAAGCTACAGCCAGCCGTTTCCAATTACGACATGAGTCTCAAGGTCCTGGCTGACGGTAATGAAATGTACCGCACGTCTACGGTAAAAAAGGGAGGTGTGCTACACTGGAACAACAATATACCCCATATGTGAGGCCGCGGTTCATGTCTCGTCTTAGCGCGCTAATGCTAATATCCTATTCGCAGCGATGTCCACCCTAATTCCCGAATCGAAATCCGCGCATACGAGCATAACTATCTCGGCCGCAAACAGCGCGTCTGGGTCGTAGAGTATGGCGTGATGGAACTCGATGAGTCTCTTACTATCAATCGGGGTAAGTTTCTCTTAGGTCGCGCTGGTCGGTTGCGAGTAAACAACGCCTTTGTAGATTGCAGCCAACCAGGTGTCTCTATAAGCATCATCCACGCTGCCCCTCAATCGGTGAGCCGCTCATCGTTGGCAAGGAATACATCTTGACTCACAGCTGGATCGCAGAACGAGGATCTGGCGGCCAGGGCGCTATCAAACGCAGCAGCTATCAACCGACAGAAGCGGCTTCTCAAGAAACTTGGCCCGGCCAGGAGCGTGATAAAAACCTTTCTCGAGTTTGGAGGTGCGGTGTCTGAAGTGAGTCGACCTCGGAACCGGGAACCTGAACAAAGCGCTGAGCGTCACTTAGCTGGATCCTCGCGCCAAGGCTGTGTTTGCTATCTTTAATGCGGCTTGGGGGGTACGTGATCTGGTTTGCCAGCCGTTCCTATGAGATTGGGTTTGAAACGCATACATCGATTATAGAAACTGGAAGCACAAGAAAAGTGCGACGAAAGCGTAGAGACACTGGTCGACGAGCTGGCCGATATTCTCCCCTCCGCTGAGGCTGTAAAAAAAGCTGCAAGATTGCCCCAGCTCCGGCAAACCATAGAGGCCATATGGAAACTAATTGAAGAAGCTTCACTGTTCGCAATCGATTATAAGTCCACCGGCGAAATCGGTAGGATATTCTTGCCTCATTTCTCCGTTCTTACTGAGTATTTCGTCAATAGCTTCCACATGGAGAACATTTACAGGCTCCAGCGCCCAGCAAAAGGTCGATGATATGTTGAGCAGGCTCCGGGATCTCAAGGCGACATTTGATCGGAGTGTGGGCATTCAAGCCCTCCAGATGTTAGACGAGAACGGTTAGTTCGACGTACAATTGCATCGACTTCCGCGATGGTGACCATGATGGTGCAGCTCGAAAGATGCTCCTAGAAAAGCTAAGGCCGGTAGGCAAGGCACATTACGATCCAAGTCGTGCCTGCTGGCCTGGGACCCGCGCGGGGATAATCCAAGACCTCATCCGCTGGGCCGGACGCCCCATCGACTCCGGTGTCTCCACAGGGGGGCAGCGATTTATGTGGGTGCACGGTCAGGCCGGCCTCGGCAAAAGCTCCATTGCGACTTCTGTCTGCCGAATTCTAGACGACTCCAAAACTCTTTCGGCTAGTTTCTTCTGTAAACGTGACGAACCAGAACGACGTGACCCACAGCGGATTCTCTCAACCGTTATATATATGCTGGCTATTAAACATCCCGAGTACGGAGTTGCTCTTCAGAGAGTGCTAGAACAAGACCCGATACTATCAGACTCGCCAATGCAGATACAGTTTGAAAAATTGGTTCAAACGGTTCTTGGATCACCAGAACTCTCACAGGACAAAATGCCGGAGACGGTTGTATTGGATGCACTTGACGAAAGCGGTCCTAGCGACGAGCGCCAGCAGCTTCTTGGATTTCTCTTGAGTCTGTCGAGAATGGTGCCATGGCTGAGGATCATCATCACCAGCCGTCCGGACTCCGATATCAAAGAATTCTTTGACCGTAGCGATCAACAATCGTTCGCCATTCGCGACGTATTTTCCCACGACGCGTCTGACGATATACGCGTGTATGTCAAGCATGTTCTTGATACATCCCCCAAAGCAAAACTACTGTCTGATCTTGCGGCGGAAAGGATCGTCGCGAAAGCCTCGGGGTTGTTCATTTGGGCCCGAACTGCGTGCGACCTTGTGTTATCCGATCATGACCCCCCCAAAGCCTTGGAGCTCGTTTTGGATAGCGCGGTGAGCAGTCAGTCGTCCCAAGCACTCGACAACCTGTACACTATGGCTGTCGAGGCCAGCAGAGACAGAAGACAGGACCCAAATCGGGCAACAGATGCTGTGCGAAAATGCTTGGGAGCAATTATCGTATGCTCTACTCGTACACCCTTGTCGATTTCAGAATTAAGCAAGCTATACGGGGGCCAAATGAGCGAGCATTTCTTGCAATCGGTGGTTAGTAGCTTAGGCTCCGTACTGTATATCGACCATGGGTTAGGGGATGCTGTGCGTGTATATCACGCCTCGTTCGCCGATTACATCCTCGATTCTAAGAGATCCAAGAAATACAGCGTGGACCTGAACGAGCAAAACGCACACTTCGCGACTCGCTGTTTATTCGTAATGAAGAGTGCGCTTAGGTTCAATATCTGTGGACTTGAAACCTCGAACAGGCGTAACAAGGAGGTGGAGGATCTGAAGCAACGGGTAGATGAGAATATCCAACCTCACCTGAGATACTCTTGCACGTATTGGTCCAACCATCTGACCAAAGCTGGGGAGCAAGAGAGGCCAAATCTGCAGAAAGTGGCGAAAAGATTTCTGTCTGGGACAACTGTGCTGTATTGGATAGAGGTCCTAAGTCTTCTAATGCGACTTGACGTGGTATCGTCAAGCATACAAACCCTGCAGGCGTACTATAAGGTGCGTACACGTGCATGGGTTCCACGAGACCCACAGAGAGGTGACACAATGGTAACAATGGGTTGCACCTGCAGGAACTAGATATGGAGATGAATGAGATCATGAACGATGTCGATCGTTTTGTGAAAGCATTCTCCATTCCCATCAGACAGAGCACACCGCACTTGTACACATCAGCTTTGGCCTTTTTACCATCCGCCTCTATGCTTGGGATTGTCAAATCAATGAACTTTCCGAACACGATCCGGATTGCGCGTGGCACGAGGCAAAAATGGGCTCCATGGTCCCAGCTTATACCTCACGATGAGCTGGTTTTATGTGTCGCATACTCGCCTGATGGTCGTCACATCGTCTCTGGCTCAAGAGACAAGACAGTGCGAGTGTGGGATGCGCATACAGGTGCTGCAGTTGGTCAACCACTTGCTGGTCACTCACGATCGGTCAACTCTGTCGCATACTCGCCTGATGGTCGTCACATCGTCTCTGGCTCATCTGACAACACAGTGCGAGTGTGGGATGCGCATACAGGTGCTGCAGTTGGTCAACCACTTGCTGGTCACTCAGACTGGGTCTGGTCTGTTGCATACTCGCCTGATGGTCGTCACATCGTCTCTGGCTCATCTGACAACACAGTGCGAGTGTGGGATGCGCATACAGGTGCTGCAGTTGGTCAACCACTTGCTGGTCACTCAGACTCGGTCAACTCTGTCGCATACTCGCCTGATGGTCGTCACATCGTCTCTGGCTCATCTGACAACACAGTGCGAGTGTGGGATGCGCATACAGGTGCTGCAGTTGGTCAACCACTTGCTGGTCACTCAGACTCGGTCAACTCTGTCGCATACTCGCCTGATGGTCGTCACATCGTCTCTGGCTCAGATGACAAGACAGTGCGAGTGTGGGATGCGCATACAGGTGCTGCAGTTGGTCAACCACTTGCTGGTCACTCACGATCGGTCAACTCTGTCGCATACTCGCCTGATGGTCGTCACATCGTCTCTGGCTCAAGAGACAACACAGTGCGAGTGTGGGATGCGCATACAGGTGCTGCAGTTGGTCAACCACTTGCTGGTCACTCAGACTCGGTCCTTTCTGTCGCATACTCGCCTGATGGTCGTCACATCGTCTCTGGCTCATTTGACAAGACACTGAGAATCTCAAGTGATCGCAGCTCTTCACTCAACCCTTCACACGACCAGGATCTTCATCAGATCACGCGGGACTCACCGGATTGGTCAGAAGCCCTGTCTCTCGGTGTGGCACCCAATCCCATTCTTAATCCAAATGTTTCGCGTATGATGCAATTTTGCCAACCTGATGGATGGGTCTCTGTGTCACCTGATGAACTGCTCTTCTGGTTACCTCCCGAGTATCAACGGCCTGATCTCGATGACTCGCTGATCGTCATTTCTTCTGAAAACATTCCTCGGCCTGTGCGGCTTGATTTCTCACATTTCAGACATGGCACTGACTGGACCAGCGTGTACATAACCACGGAAGGAGCGAGTGGCGAACAGTAGATCGTTTATTTCTGAGATTGATTTTGCCTGTATCTACCTGTTGACTTGGCCTTGATGGTCTACTTGAAATTTACCGTGGTCAAATTTATTTCAGATTTTTTATTCATGTAGACGTCGTCGAATTCCACTCTCCGCGAAGTGAGGCTTCGAGAAAATCCTCCTTCGTTGCTGCCAAGGTCGGCCGTACGTATCCGGTGGCAAAAGCCACTGGACCTGCAAGCGTCGCACTAGTGCTGCCGAGCAGTGATTCAAGTGTCAGGGGAACATGCGCGAGCTGTTACAACTTTACGAAAGGCAGTGTCCGTTTTTTGTAGCATAATACAGCGGTATCGAACCGAGCAAAGCACTTCTCAGTCTCCCAATCAATTATTTACACGTGTAAGCCCCGCCCGATTTCACGGTACGTGGCATATGCGCGTGAATTGGATGTGTCTGCATTTGCCGTGTTTGCTGAGGATCATTTCTTTTATGCGCCTCAACGCGTGGATTTCGAATGTCAAACAAGGCGCTGGATGGACTAGTTGCGCGTTTAGGTATGCTCTCGCAAAATTTGACCATAATTCCTAAGTAGTATTGCAGAGGGCCCGAACGGGGGAGGGGGATCTTGAGAGCTCGCCAAGGGACGCAGCCACGGGTGGAAGATGGCACCCCAGGCGGCACAGCCACTGCCCCACTGGCGACACTCGACCATGGCTACGATCGCCCAACTGCGCCATATCCAGCAGCTTTCGGGAAACCCCCTTGGCATCGCCTGTTGGATTTAGAAGTTGGCATGATTACGTTTGCATCACAATTGTGTTGGATGTCACACGTGGCTGCACGCATTGAGTCATGTGATTCGTATCTGTGTATTTAGGCATCGCAGTAGAAAATTTTACAAGAGAGAGAGATTTCACCTAACCACCATGTAGCCTGCCCGCTACCTCGAGTTTAACAAATTGTTCGCCCGATACGGCTCTTGACTGGTGGATTGGATGCGAACCTGTTACCATGCGTGGCACCGGTTCACGGCTCGCGATGGTGCCTTGTTTGCCCGGCACTGCCACTCGCATAGCCACCACCGCAGCCTTGGAGCGCACTCTCCACACGCAGTCGAGGCGGGGAGGTGCACCTCTTACGTCGTACCCACTCAGCCATGGATGCTCGTTTCCCTCCACCGCGCCTAGCCTTCCATCTGCCAGGTTGGAGATTCAATCGGGCTTCGGATTGACGTCGGGCGGTTTCATAACGGGGATGGCACACCGGTGCCCACCATGTGCGGCACAGGGGCAAAGTGAACATCCTCGTGTTAGCCACCTCTGTGCCCAGACAATCCTAACAAAAGGTCTGCCGGTTTGCCCTCCCCTTTACCGGCCCATTACTTCCCGGTTTAGACCTTTATTCGCCTCCATCTTTCATTCTCTATCGGATTGAATCAATTCTTATGCTGAATAGTGTCATTTATTTTCTAGCAATATTCTCGGAAAACAAAAACTGGCGGGATATACTCGAACTTGGATATGGCAAGAAAGTTCGAGCCCGAAGCACACACGCCATTAATCCTGTGAAGAACTGGGCGATGCCAAAGGTACTACTTCTTGCTGGCATATTGCTGGTCAGCAACTTCTCCCTGCGCTGGCTCTACGGTTGTATTTTCTCTTCTGGTCGGCCCATTCGACGCTTGCTTGGTGTTCTAGCAATCATATGCTCGCCGCGCTCCTCCCTTGCTTAGCCTTCTTCTTCACTCCATTCCTACCTCAACCCTCATACTCGCCTATCTAGCGTCCAAAACGAGCCTTCCTCTCGCCCAACTGACCTTTTGTCATCGAACCGCTTTGCACCTGACCTCGATGTGATCTACGAACCCGCCATCCCGTGGTCTCGATTATGCGATTCGACACGACACCCACAGTTATGTACCCGGGTTTTACACAAGAATCATGGGATTTCGAAAATTTCACGGATGCTTTTATTGCATACAGCCGCCACGTCGACGCGTATCGCGTCGTACAGTGTAGGACAAACAAGGTGCCCGTTCCAGCGCGTCATCAACTGTCGTTCTAGCGGGTCGTCTCGCCTAACGCCAAAGTCCACCAGCACTGCTCTATCTTCTCGCCAGCTCCCTCGGTATCCAGCACACGAGTCATATTGGCCGACTACTGAGCACCCAACGAATCCAATTGAGCTAGCTCGTACCACTCACGCAGCTACAATTCATAACGGACCCCACTATCGAACCTCCAATGCCTGGGGAGTATTGGCTTATTATTCTAGTGATTTCGCCGCATTAACGGCTATCCTACATCGCTGGGCTCGCTTCACGGGCCCCAAACTCGGTCGAGCTCGTCCCATTCGAGCTGGTTCGCATGCGCTACAGTTCCCCTCACACCAACAACATCTGTGCGAGACGCCGAGTCATCCAATCCTTGCGCCGCTCACATGTTCCAACACATACTTTGTCAACGCGTGAGATCGCAATAGTCACCCAGCCTAGGTTGCACTGGTTATCAAAGCTGTTCGATCGAGCCGATATTCGATCGAAGAACATCGCGGTTCGATCGAAACAGCCGAGACGTCGGCTGGCGAGGGGCTGCAGAGCGGCGAGCAGAAGAATATCGCCCTTATGTTCCACATAAGTCAAGCGTGGTACACGATTGGGCTCACTTGAGCGGACATGACCAATACCACCCCTCCACCGTGGTGGTCTGAGCACGATTCGAGGACACACAAATGCGTGCGCTTAGTCAACGGTTTCGCGATCATGTCCCAGCATGTCTGAATCTGGGTCGGGTGGCAGAAGCTTATGAAACGAAATTTCGAGACTCCTTTGTTGAAACCGAGGATTACTCACGTCGGGTTCCTCCCATATGAAATGCTTCATTCCTCCGCTGCCGAAGCCCCGTGTGTCCATATGTGAGTTTGTCCGACTGTAACTGTGAACTTTTTATGCAAACATTCAACCGCCTCGCATCTCGAACACAATTTTCGAAAAGTCGCGTCGTTCCTGAGTGCCTTCTATTGAATAGGATATGATAACGTTTGACAATGCCCTGATTTACTACGCTGGAATCCCTTGGCAGGACCTCTTAATAGAGCGGCCTCTCGGTCTGTGCCTTGCGTTCTTGCATGGAATGGCGGCCAAGGAACGGCTTTGAGCAGTGGTGACATATCCATCATCAGACATTCCAACGGGCGTGGCCATACGTTCTCATGTCCCAGGCGATCCTTCATGGCTGTTGCGCCGAGCTCTCTCACTCTGGCTCCTAGGTAAGCTTCATTCCTACTTCTGTCATCGCAACGAAGGCTTCAACACGAATAAAACACCGATTGGAGGAATGATAGATGCTAGGGCTGTCAATTGGGGCGCCTGGCATGTTTCAACCAGCTTCTGCCGCACGTCGCTACATAGCACATGCTTCGCCTATTCGGCTTGAAAGCAGCCCAGTCTTAGCTTCAAACCGTGGGCCGCCGCGAGGCGCGTCTCCCGGTACACAGGCACGATCACGTGTCCGGGAATGTGCTCGCCGACATCGGTCAAAAGGCCGGATGATTGCAATTGATTGCAAGACCTATAATGCCGGAAATGCCCATAAAATTTCCGGGGGGATTGAAATTACACAATACGGACCATCCGATTCCGAAATCGATTGCAATGTTGTCGTAATCATTCTGGTGCCGACCATTCTTACTCTCCCTGTAACCATCAGGCCACGTATGTAACCTATTACAAGACACGCTATATTATTCTCCAATCCAACACTAATGTAAAATTGAACAATAATTACCAGTAGATAAAATGTATGGAAACCCTGTTCTAAACTTTGCATAAGAATCTGCCGTGATGGAATGATTTTGTGCGTAGAAATAGTGTTGGTTAGCATTAATCATGAGGTTCGATTCAAACTACTTAAAAGGATGGCACAAGGATGATAAAGCAAGTAATTGATGTTCATCATTATTTGCATATTGGTCCGTTTCCCCTGGCGATAGCAAACATTGCCCTATTTTGCACCAGGCTTGTGTATGGCTAAGTAAATCACAGGGTGTATTCAACGCATAATATATACATATAACAGTCCGGGATCTAATTATCATGCTGACGTGCCTGCGCCTGTCAATGGAGCTCAGCAACCATTGATTCGGGTTCCTCCTCTGAGTTATCTTCTGTCTCGGGAAACAACTGGCTACAAGGAAAAGTCAGCTCACGCAACTCAGATCAGACCATGAATAACCTATTCCACCACTTGAAGAGTTTCTTGGTATCCGGCTGGCATGCTGGATCGTTTAGGTGGTAGACAATGTTGCTGTAGAATCGCTCGTAGTTGAAAAGCCCACTGGTGCTCATGAATGAAGTTTCCGATGACAATGTATAGTGAAGCTGATTTTAGATTCTGTGAGTGTAGAGTATACAAGGTTGCTTGAATGAACTTACTGCCACAGCAATGTAGGCAAGAAACCCCAAGGTCACCAAGGTCATATTGTATGTAGCTGCCTTGGACTTCCTATTAGACTGATGATCTGCCTCATCATCCTTGTTAGCAACAGTTGGAGGAAATAGGAGTGCGCATGCTGCCTGCAAAACAAGTTAGCCCTTGGCTTGCTTGCTCAGAGTTGAATTCCCTACCTTAACCATTATGTCACTCTGTAGAAACCCCTGTGCTAGGTTCTCCAGATCTCCCATGTAGTTCTTGTACATAAAAGCAGGCCACTGTTGCTTTGCTGTCATGGGGGGTTTGAAGTGAACCAAAAAGTTGTTGTGTTGCCTACAGCAAGTAAGACCAACTACCTGCATGAAACAATACAATCCACTTACCTCTCATCATTCCAGTTGACCAATATGGGCGCCAGAAGCATTGTGCATTTGGGGTGATTGAGACCCTGGTTTCATTTCTTATGATTGCTAAGTGGTGGATCCCATTCTTGGAACTTGACAACTGTGCACTTGAGGGTGAAATTGTCCTCAGTTTGAGCAGCACACTTCCCATCATCTATGTCATGAACTGACACGCATACATCCACTCTACAATATTTTCTTGATTTACTACATTTTATGAGATCATCTTCAAAACATACTTGCCTTTTATGGTATATCTGTGTCATGTGACTCAGGGAATGTTCCGGACCGGTAACCGAGATGTATTTCAACTCCAATGTGAAATTCCGCAGTTCCGCAGCCGCTTCTACTGCTTCTATCTCTTATCTGTCGTGACTCACTGTACAGACTTGTTTGTTATGATGTGGCTCGTACTATGTATATAAACCAGGTCAAGTTCGCAGAGGACTCCTCAAGAACTTGACCTCTCGTTGAATACAAGTTCTTTTACTTTTCTTACTATTTTCCTTGTTGCCTGACTTGTCGTCGTCGACATCAGGTCAAGTTCTTGCAATCGTAAGTCTCAGTGTTGTCTGGGATACTTTTGGAACGCTGTCGGCGTCGTCTTGAGATAACTCCTCGTTGCCTTCCCCAATCCCACTCCACCTATCCACAGCCACGAGACATCGTTGCCCTATACGCGCCTCTGTGAAACCTTGCATAGCCAGGTCCCTCACACATCGTAACAAGCTTCGGTTCTCTAATCTCTTTCATCAACAAGAGGTGGGGTCGCTCATTGCCCTTAAGTAGTTGAGCAACGGAGGTCACCTTCCTATTCCAATAGACTCGGGAAAGGGTCTATTTTTCTCTTTTATCTTGCTCTTGCTCGAGTACGTCTCTGACGGAACGCACGGCCCTCAAGTGGCACAACCTTTTACAGAAGACCAGCGCTGCCATCTGTGTGGGTGGTTCGGACACCTGTCGATCCACTGTTTCACCCTCAACTCGGTCGAAAGTATCCTTGAAGAAGCTGGGCACATCAATTTCAACCGAGTAGTAATCATCAAAGTCCACCCCCAGAGAGTTGGACTTGCCCAACAAGCCTTTGTCACCAAGCCAGGTGCCCCTGAGTGCAAAATTTGCCATCGGGCAAACGGAGCCACCTTCCCAGCGCGCTGCCCTTACTGTCCTAAGAGGGACAAATTCCTTTATTACTACACCATCCCCCGCAACCAGCTATAAGCTGGAGAACCTCGGTCAACAGCTTCTTCGTCACCTGTTAAACACTATCGAAAACTTCCAAGACAGGTACTGTTGTGACCCTCTGGAGGCTCCCTTGTGGAGCACTTAAGTAGTGGCTGCGTTGACGGTTTGGTGCTATGCAGTATGTATTGAGTGTTCTAGTTACAGTGTTTGCTATGGTCTATGGTGGTTGACAAGATAAAGCAAGCTGAGGCATCCAGTCTGCTTTTATCCTCCTTATATATACCTGTGGCTGCGGTGGCTGCAGACGTATTATCTAAGCACACTCTGCAGTAGGTGTAGGTTATGTACAGTACTATGGGTTAGGTAATTGTTTGTCTTAAGTTTGTGCGGCTCCGAATCTTATAGAGCCGCGCAAGGTCCGAGGGTCATGTGACCTTTTGGACTTAAGCATCCGGCGCTTAATCGCTGAATAAGCGCCGAGGTCACGTGACAACTCGCTCCTTGCTCCAGGTAACATGGGAGAGAAACGCTGGAGCGAGTTCAGGGTAACCACCGGCGCTTAATCGTTATAAGCGCTGAGTCACGTGACAACTCGCTCCTCGCTCCAGGTAACATGGGAGAGAAACGCTGGAGCGAGTTCAGGGTAACCACCGGCGCTTAATCGTTAGGTAAGCGCTGAGATCACGTGACAACTCGCTCCTCGCTCCAGGTAACATGGGAGAGAAACGCTGGAGCGAGTTCAGGGTAACCACCGGCGCTTAATCGCTGAATAAGCGCCGAGGTCACGTGATCCTGTTTATGGTTTGTTCCGCTTCGGAAAAATGCCATAAATCTGTACAATATTTGGTTGTTAGGTTATGTCTGCTAGGCGGGTCATAACATTATCCCCCCCTTTGGACATGTCTTGGGGGATCTCGAGGCATGTTTCTTTTCTGGGTTCTAAAAGTTTCTAAAAGGTATCTCATATATCAAGGAGGTTAAGGGCGCTGGACTTGAACCAACGACCTTCCGTTCAATGTGTAATTGATTAGCTAGGAGATGATGAGTCAGGCTAGACCCCTTAACCTCTATGCTACATGAGATTACTTTCTCCTTGCTTATTTCCTTGTTTAAGCTTACTTCTCGACACATGGTCTGTGAATAAAACAAGCTTATACAAAGATAATTTATTTTCATTTTTTAAGGAAAAATAAAAAATGGTTTCCCTCCTGAGTATACCCAGTCGACGTTTTTGGATACCCATAAGTCCCCTTCTTCCCCCTCTATGTCCGTCCAACACTTCATTATGGCCGACCGGCTATTCCCCAGGATCACCGTCAGCCGTACCTTCATTGACTTCACATGAGCATATCTGCCTGTGAAGTCTGCTTCGTACTGGCTCAGGGCTTTGAGCGAGTACTTCCCGTTTGACTGGACCATGTCATCCAGGATCCAGATGTCGGTGTCCTCCGACAGATTTCCCACGTTCCAGACGTTGCACATCCGGCTATGGGAGCCCTTGGATCACGCATACGCCGTCTTCCCAGTTCCTGTTTCGCCTTCGATCACCAGGATGCGATGGCGCACGCCCCTCCCTCTCTTCTCAGACTCTTCCGCAAACCACCGGTCCGCCCTGTCGATGTGCGCCCGGTCTTCTGGGACTTCCAACTCCACTGGGATTGCAGGCATGCATCCCCAGTCCTCCTTATACGTGTACTCAGCATATGCTCGTACCAAGTTCCACGTCGTCACCATCTGGAGGGGGCGCAGGCGCTTGAATGCCTGGTAGTACTCCTTTTTTGTTGCTGAGGCAACAATCTCCGCCCCGTCCTCCAGGTCTGCCTCCGCCCTTGACCTTTTCCTGCCCTTCCCCTTCACCAGGATTTCCTCTAACCTTTCCAAGGTCAGGTCCCCCGCCATCAGCTCCTCTACCTCCTCGCCGTTAGCTCCGACATCCTTCCAGAGGTAGTTGAAAGCCTCCCTTGCAGGGTTGCCTCCTGGTCCGTCCTTGAGGTCCTTCAGCAGGATGTTGGGGTGTTGCCCCTCAAAGTCCCAGAACTGGGAGTTCTGGGTATTCCAGCCGCCCTTCCGCTCCTGACTGATGGAGAGGGCGTGGACATGGAGGGGCCGGGTCGGGTCGTAGTTTGGTTCCTCGGGGTTGTGGCGTTCCACCACTGCCAAAGTCGCCCAATGATTTGGCCGTTGGCGGCAGAACGCCTCGTATCGGGCGACGAGCCCACTTGAGGGCTGATCGTGTAGCTTCGACCAGGTCAGCAGCACTGCCCTGGTCTGGACGCGGAACCGAGGGGCTGGCGCGGTTTCGGTTGGCTCTTCGGACCCTCGATCCGTCGGCGTAGGCCGCATAGAAGCGGGTGAGGGGGCTCGGCTTGATACCGAGGGCGCTGGCGATGGCGACGCCGACCTCTGCCCTTTGCTTGATCCGCTTGGCTGGGGTGTTGCCGCGTTCGATCCATTTCCGCTTAGCATCATTTACAGTTTTAGAGGTATTTGGGGGCTGGGAAGAGAGCATGAGAGTGTGGGTTATCTCGGGTCTTGTGCTTGTCTATATAAGCTGCAAGGTCCGTTTTAATTGTCACATGACTCCGTCTTGCATTTGTTGTGATCACATGACCTTATTTTGGTGATGACGCATCTCCGAGGGGTGCCCTCCCATCCGTTCCTCCACATCGGCCTTGATCCTCACTACGCTCGGGGCCTCTGCTCCCCCACTTTGGTTGGTGCCCCCTCTCCGACCCCTCCGGTAGTTAGGGGATAGCGTATATTCACGTGACTAGGCTGGGTCATGTGATTCCTGTGCTTTGTTGTTTGTTTTCTGGCAGGTGGTCACGTGACTAGGCTGGTGTCACCTGACCAGACCTTGTTTTGATGTTTGTGCACGTTATTGTGTTGCACCGTGATTTTTTAATGTTCGTGGTTTTGTTGTTTTCCTTCCTCATCCTGTCCTTACTATGTGTGTTATTTCCCTTAACTACAATCCCCTTGACTGCACCTGCTGGTCTCTCCCTGAGGGGGAGTACTGCGCCTACTGTGATGCTGTGTGCGACGCCTCCCTTGAAGACTTCTATCAAGGTGTTGGGGACTGGTTCTTCTGTGGGGTGCCTGGTATGTGTGTTTGTTCTTTGTTGTTCTCTTGTAGCTAACTTGTTCTGTAGAAGAGCGCATCCTCCTTGATGGTCGGGCCCATGAGGCCACCCTTGAGCGTGTCTGGGCACTTGTTGATCAGGACTGCCGGTTATTTGAGGAGCGGCAACACCAGGCTGCCCTTGCTGAGTTTTTTGAGGAGGGCTCGGCCCCTTTGTTTGACGAGGCCTCACCCTTTGCGGCTTCTGGTTCCGGGTGTTTCCAGAACTATATGGCTGATCTCCCAGGGGGGGAGGCCCCCTGGCTGTTGCCTGAGAACCGGGCCGGTGGTTCTGCGGCCCGTACTACTAGGAAGGATAAGAAGGCAAAAAAACCCTATACCCGGCCCCTCAAGGGCAAGAAAAAATAGAAACATTTTGAAATGTATTATTATATGATTATGAAAATTATTCTTAAGACATTCCAAAAAACGTGTGATAGGCCCGATAATCACAGGGGCTCCGGGGCCAGCAGGGGCACTTCCTCCAAGGCGCCTGCCAGCTCATCCTCCCATTTGGCCCAATCCGTTTGGACTCCCTCTTGGGCCGGGTCCGGGGTTGGTTCCTTTATCGTTACTCTCGGCTCCTCCTCCTTCACCACCAGGGACTCCAGGCTTGCTGTGAGGCTCGACATATCTGTGTCGTAACTGTGCAGGTTTGGGCGTACCTTCACCCAGTTACGGAAGTTGGCCAAGTTTGCTTCCTTCAACCTGATGGCAGTAAACATTTCATCAGTGGTAGTGGCCTCAAGCAGTCCCACATACGGTGCCGCCGGTGCCAGCTTCCACTGCTCCAACAGTGCCTTTGCCCGGCGCTCCACCTCCCAGTCCCCTCCGTCTGGTATTTGGCCTGTGGCCCTCCTCTGTTGCCTTGCTGCCTTGGTCACCACGTCGACTGTTGGTCCCACGATATTGTCGACGACATACATGGTGTTCTTAACAAGGCGTTTCTCGTCGTTGGCTTCCGGCTTCCATGCCATGTCAGGACCCCTAACCTGGGATCCAGGTACTTGTCATCGTCAATCCAGTTCCTTTCATCCCTTAACTTCTTTGGGATGTACACTAGGTTAGCCCCTGGCAACAGTCGTTCGGCGTACCTCTGGGCGTCTTCCACACTGGAGCAGTACATCCCTGGTTTAGGACGATTTTCCCTGCCAGGGTAGGGTGCTGGCCGCCTGGTGGTGGGTGGCTGCCGAAGTGGGGCCACCTGATTTTCGGAGGGGGTGTAACGGTTGGGATGTGCGACTGGGTGAGTGACGAAAGGCATGTTTTGGGGTTTCGCAGGTGTGTTGTGGTGCAAGTGAGGTGGTAGAGCAGGCTCTGGCCTTTCTTGGGTATCCTGGATGGCTCTTTTAAAGCTTTCCAGATCCTGTTTGGTTCTCTTTGGCCTGCCTTTCGAGTCACCTGAGTGCTGACTTGTCTTGACTGGCATTGGTGCGTCTGGTAAGCGCCTTTGCAAGTCATTTAGAACCTCTTTCATGTCAGCAAACTTGCTGGCACGTTCCATTGTGTCTTCTATTGGGTCGTAGCCCTTCCATCTGATTTGGTAAAACAGCTCGCCATTCCGCCATTCATAATTTGCAATGTGGTCCACCTCGTATTCCTCCTCTCCTTTTTCCGTTATGATTGGTGGTGGTTTGGCCTGCCTTCTTCGGAAGTCTTTATCTTCTGTGAATGGCGAGAGGAGATTTACATGGAATACATTGTGTACACGTATAGTTTTAGGTAGGTCCAGGCGATATGCATGGGATGAGATCTTTTCTGTGATTTCAAAGGGCCCCCCTTTTCGGTTGTCCAGTTTCTTGGAGGGTCTCTTGGACGAGAGGTTTGTTAGGAGCAGCCAAACCTTGTCTCCTACCTTGAATTCCCTCCCTTTCTTTCCATTTGTTGGTGTAATTCCATTGAGGCTCTTGCCTCATCCCATACCTTTTCCATTTGATTACGCATGTTGTCTGGCGGGTGCCTCAGATGGTTCTTCTCCCTCTCGGACAACCCATCTTGGGTTTTTTCCATATACTGTTTCAAATGGGGTTTGTCCTGTTGTAGCATTTACGTGGTTGTTATGGCAGAATTCGGCAATGGGTAACCATTTTACCCAATCATCTTGTCTATAATTGCAGAAGGTTCTTAAGAACCCTTCTACCCATTGATTTGTCCTTTCCGACAGACCATCTGTTTCTGGATGGAAAGCAGTGGAGAATCTGGGCTTTGTCCCAATTCCTTTGTATAGGGCCTTTAGGAATTGGCTGTTAAAGGTTGGCCCTCGGTCTGAGACAGTGGTTTCTGGGGTCCCGTGATGTCTCCATACTTCCCTTATGAATATTTCTGCCAGTTCTTCTGCATTGGTGCTCTCCAGACATGGTACAAAATGGGCCTGCCGGGAGAAGCGATCTACAACTGTCAAATACTGTCGTACCCCTTTGAGACAGGTAATTTGACGATGAAATCATATGCGACATCTGCCCATGGTTTCCATGGGATTGGTAAGGACTTCAGGGAGTGCCTTGTTTGTGTCCTTTGCTTCTTTGACACGTTTCACAAGATTCCACGTATCGGTTTACTTGGGCCTTCATTCCTGGCCAATAGTAATCCCTTGATAGTAATTCTAGTGTTCGGGCTTGTCCCTGATGACCTGCCACTGGGGCGTCATGGCACTCCTCAAGGAGACTCAACCTCAAGTCCTTGTCATCTGGGATGTAGAGCCTATCGTCATACCTTAATAGGCCCTCCTTCATTTCATACCGTCTAAATTCCTTCTGTACTGAGGGCGGTAGTTGTTCCTTTATTTCCACACTCAGCCTTAAGGATCTGATAGATTCGTCTTCTTCCTGAGCTTCTTTAAGCTCTTCCCAGAAATTCCCCTGTACTTCTGCCATGAAACCTATGAACCTTTCTTCTGGAATCATGATCTGTGGTTCCATAGGGGTATCCCCATGGTCGCTCCTTCTGGAAAGGGCATCTGGCTTCTGTGAGAGTTTCCCTGGCCTGTACACAATCTGAAAATTGAAGGGTGCCAGAGTGAGATACCATCTGGCATGCCTTCTATTCCACATCTGGGCATTTTGCCAGTACTGGAGGTTCCTATGGTCAGTGTATATCACAATAGGTTCCTCTGTCCCTTCTAAGTATAACCTCCAGTGCTCTAAGGACCTAACAATTGCAAGCAACTCCTTGTCGTAGGTGTCATAATTTTTCTCTGGTGGGGTGAAGCTCTTCGATAGGAAGGCAATTGGATGCAATCGGTTGTCATCACCCTTTTGGCTTAGTACCGCCCCCATGGCCACTCCTGAGGCATCTGTTTCCAGTATGTATGGCCTGTTTGGGTTTGGGTGGATCAGGACCGGTTCTCTTGCTACTGCTTCTTTGATAGCTTCAAATGCTTCCTGTTGTTTTCTTTCCCACAGGAATTTGACATCTTTTTGGGTGAGATCTGTGAGGGGTTTGGCTAAGGTGCTAAACTTCTCTATCCACCTTCTATAGAACCCCACGAAGCCTAGGAAGGCTTGGACTTCTTTTACTGTGTTAGGTTCTGGCCATTCTAGAACTGCCTTTACCTTTTCCTTTTCCATCGATATCCCTTCTGGGGATATGACAATTCCAATGAAGCTTACCTCCTTCACAAAGAACTGACACTTGTGTGGTTTGAGGAAGAGGTGGTTTTCCCTCATTCTTCTTAACACTTCCCTGACATGTTGTACATGTTCTTCCCTGTTTCTGGAAAACACTAGTACATCGTCCATGTAGATTACCACATAATCGTCTATTATGTCACGGAACTTTTCCATCATGAACCTGGTAAAGGTTCTTGGTCCTTCTTTTACTCCGAATGGCATGACCAAGCATTCAAACTGGCCTTCTCCTGTCCTGAAAGCTGTTTTCCATTCGTCTCCCTCTTTTACCCTGATGTTGTTGAACCCCCATCGAACATCCATTTTTGAATAGATGGTTGCATCCTTCAGTCTCTCAATCAATTCTATTTGGATTGGAAGTGGAAACCTGTCTGGCTTGGTGATGTCATTCATCTTACGGTAGTCGACTACCAACCTAAGCCCTCCATCTGCTTTGTTCACATAGAAACAGGGTGCAGCTACAACTGACTGGCTGGGCCTTATTTTCCCGTTTCTTAGTTCCTCCTCTAGGTACTCCCTGAGCGCCTTTGTTTCTGCTGGTGACATACTGTACCTCTTTGCAGGCTTTGGCAGCTCCGCTCCCTCGATCAGGTCCATTTTGAAGTCTAGGTTACCTCGGTGGGGTGGAAGTTCTCGGAAACCTTCTTCCCCAAATAGGTCTTCAAAATCCCTAAATTCTTCTGGGATTGTAGGCTTTCACTTGCTGCCCTTGCCTTGATTTCGTCTGGGTATGAGATGGTAAGGTCTTTCCAATCTATGATAGGTTCTGCTTCTTCAAGCCATTCTTTCCCTAGGACTATGTCGGTGTCACCTAGGGTCATTACATAAAGGGAGCATTTTAGTGTCTTCCCTTCCACTTCGATGTTTAGTTCTGCCCTTTCTTCTATGGCATCCTTGATTTCATTTCCATCAATGGCCACAATTGATTTCTTGTGTTTGAGGGGAGTGGTTGGAATCCCTTTTTCCCTTGAATAGGCCTTATCGATGAAGTTGGTTGAAGATCCTGAGTCAATCAGCGTTTAGCTGGTTCCATGATTCCCTCTACCGTAGTGTATATTATTGATTGATTACTAGACTTCTTGAGGTAACATACATCTGCGGTAGGGGTTATATTGGGGTCCTCCAACATGGAAGTGGTAGGACCAATTAGTTTTCCGACTCAGAGCTGCTTTCTTCCTCAACTTGTCTGCTGGCCTTCCCTTGTATCTTAGCTTTGTCGTAGGTCCACTGGCCTCGGCACTCCTTCAGGACATGCCCTGATTTACCGCATTTGATACAGAGTCCTTCTTTCCTTCGCCTGTCCTTTTCACTGTTTGGTATCCTTACCATGTTGTTGGTTTGGGTATTCCCCTGTTTTGCTGGTCCCTAAAGGCTTGTTCCCCCTTGTTTGTATTTCGCTGGTGCCCAGGTTGAATTTGATGAGTTGCTGGTCCTTGTATTCATTTTCTGGTTTGCAAACTGCATGTCATCCATTTTGCAGGCAAAGTCAATTAATTGATCTAAGGTATATGATGGACCTTCAGCCTCATTTGCCAGTACTTCAATCCTTAAGATCTCTTGTCGTACTTCGGGTTTTAACCCTTCCCTGAATTGGTCCTTGAGTGCTTCCTGGTTCCAGTCTACCTCTTGGATCAGGATCCGGAATTGGGTAGCATAATCCAATGCTCTTGGTCTGTGTTAATTTCCTTAGTTTCCGGATGGTCTTTTCCTTTATGACTGGGTCATTAAAAGCATCCAGGAATCCCTTCCTGAAATCCTTCCAGGATGCAAGAATACCTGTGTGTTCGCCTGCTAGTAGTTTCCGGCGGTAAGGTTGTGCCCAGTTTGCTGCTTCCCCATCCTCCATGTTCATTAGCACAGCAGATATCTTTTTTCGGTCATCAAAGGCTGATTCGTCATAGTCAGCAAAGAAAAGTTCCATGCTGATTATGAAGTTCTCTGCTTCCTTCCCCTTTTTCCCATTAAATTTGCTGGGTCTCCCTAGTCTCGCCTCCTTAGGAGTGTGGTTTGCAGCAAGGGTAGGTTGGTTTGCTTGGGATGGAGGTTCTGTTCGGGGTCTTATTGTGGACTCAGCCTGGAAGGTTCTTCCCAGAAAAGGTGTTCGTACTGGGGAGGCTGAGGGGGATCGTGAGGGGCTTCCTATGACCACCCTAGTTCTTCCCCTGGTTTCTTCTGTCCTTTCCCTTGGCCTTCCTGCTTCAGTTGTTTTCCGGAGCTCATTTCCTAGATCGGTTACCCGTTGTTCTAGTGCGATTAGGATCTCCCCTGTGTTTTCGGTTTTCTTCTCTAAGCTTTCGAGCTTTCGCTCTTGCATTCCCAGTACCCGGTTTATTTCCATGGAGATGTCCTTTAATTCTTTTATCAGGTTCCCCATTTCTGCTTTTAGGTCGTCCTGGTTCTTTGCCACATAGAGGACATTTTTGTTGGATGTTTCCATAGACCTTACCATCCAGTCCACGTTTCCTTCTTGTCGGGTTAGTGATATTTGACACTGATTTATACCCGTGATTGCCTTTTCTAGTTCCCTATGATTATTGTCTCTAAGTTCCTTGAGCCCCGCCCTGATGGCTGTGGCAATGGTGTGAATAGGGTTGGCAGTGGCTATGGTTCCGGGACCTGGCTGGGGTTGTGTCCTTGCCTCTTCCGCCAAGGCCGTGCCTTGTTCGTATATGGTTCGGGTCATATCTTCTACCTCATCCCTCTCTGGATTTGAGATATCTTCTGGGTCTGGATTTATCAGGTGAATTGGCGGTTGAGGGCTGCGGAGTGGTATTCCCCCTATTTCCCCTCCCAGGATGGGGGCCCGAGTGGGGTTGGGTTGAGCCACTGGTCGTGGGTTTTGTGGCAACCCCCCTGGCATTCCTTGGAGGGTCTCATCTGGGTTACCTTCCGCCTCTGGGGAAGCAATGGGTTTGGGTGATTGTGGCCTACTATTTGCCACTCTGCTTTGAGATCGAGTTTGTGGTCTCTGTGACATAGTTTCTTTGTGTTCTCTTATGTATCACAGGAGTTAGCTGGTTTTCTCGTGTACTCAGCCCTTAGTATCTGTGCAGTATACTTATGTTCGCCACTAGTTAAGTTAAGAGCTTGCTTTATAATGTCGTGACCCTCTGGAGGCTCCCTTGTGGAGCACTTAAGTAGTGGCTGCGTTGACGGTTTGGTGCTATGCAGTATGTATTGAGTGTTCTAGTTACAGTGTTTGCTATGGTCTATGGTGGTTGACGAGATAAAGCAAGCTGAGGCATCCAGTCTTGCTTTATCCTCCTTATATATACCTGTGGCTGCGGTGGCTGCGGACGTATTATCTAAGCACACTCCGCAGTAGGTGTAGGTTATGTACAGTACTATGGGTTAGGTAATTGTTTGTCTTAAGTTTGTGCGGCTCCGAATCTTATAGAGCCGCGCAAGGTCCGAGGGTCATGTGACCTTTTGGACTTAAGCACGGCGCTTAATCGCTGAATAAGCGCCGAGGTCACGTGACAACTCGCTCCTCGCTCCAGGTAACATGGGAGAGAAACGCTGGAGCGAGTTCAGGGTAACCACCGGCGCTTAATCGTGTAAGCGCCGAGATCACGTGACAACTCGCTCCTCGCTCCAGGTAACATGGGAGAGAAACGCTGGAGCGAGTTCAGGGTAACCACCGGCGCTTAATCGTTAGGTAAGCGCTGAGATCACGTGACAACTCGCTCCTCGCTCCAGGTAACATGGGAGAGAAACGCTGGAGCGAGTTCAGGGTAACCACCGGCGCTTAATCGTTAGGTAAGCGCCGAGATCACGTGACAACTCGCTCCTCGCTCCAGGTAACATGGGAGAGAAACGCTGGAGCGAGTTCAGGGTAACCACCGGCGCTTAATCGCTGAATAAGCGCCGAGGTCACGTGATCCTGTTTATGGTTTGTTCCGCTTCGGAAAAATGCCATAAATCTGTACAATATTTGGTTGTTAGGTTATGTCTGCTAGGCGGGTCATAACAGGTACCGTTACTACTGAAACAAGTACGAAGAAACCCGTGAAAAACTTCACGAAGCCGAGGCCCGTTGCACATACTTAACCGAGCGTTTGCGCGAACACCAGGAGGACTACCTATCCCTCCTCCAAGACCATCTCAGACTAGAAGCTATAGTCCGAGAAACAGTTGAACCCCACAAGTACACCTTCCCCGTCTTCTCAACGCCATCAGACCTTCCTCACCCCACCTTTCTAAGTGGCACGGGCTTGCCAATTCAGGAAGAAACACCCCTTCCGGCAGCCCAAACCAATCCTCCCCAAGGAAACACTCCAGTGGGATCAAACTAAATTAAAGAGGGTGGAGTGCCCATACCGTTGCCAAGACACCAAAAGTTGGGACTTGGACGATACCTGGCTAAGGTTTGCAGGATCAGAAACTTTGAAATTTATAGACTCGTGCGGGGGAAAGAAATCCTATATTACCAAAACAATTCCCGATTCCCTGTACTTCCTTACTGTCTCCGTCGCCTTTAAAAATTTTATCAAACCTTCTCTGAAATGGCGTCTCAACCTCCTGCCCCTGCTTGGGCGAATATGTCTGATGAAGATAAGGTCATCTATATGCTTCGATCAATGGACGAACTTCGAGAGCGAACCAATAACCTCCAAAATGATATCGGGGACGTCGAACACAATAATAAAACCTACACAGATTCACTCGAGGCCAAACTTACCACAAATCAGACGAAAATAGATGCGGATGTGGCCGGACTAGCCACCAATGTCAACAACCTAGTGGGAATGTTAGCCATTCTCCAAACTACTATCACGCGCATTGAGGTGCAAATCAACACCTCCATGGGTGGCTCAGGCGCTGCTCAAGTACTAGCTCCCACTGGTACAGTTCAACCACAACCAACAGCACCTGCTCCCTCTGGAGGGTCGACCGCAAAAGTTAAGATGGCCGCCCCTCAAAAATTTGATGGCACAAAACGGGAAGACGCCATCTCATTCAGAATTGCATGCGCCCGATATATCAATACAAACATGAGTGGGCACTCGGCTGACCAAGTGGTCGCCTTCATCACCTCTTATCTTGAAGGGTCAGCAGCTGAATGGGTTAACTTGTACGAAGAATTCGAAATTCTCAACCCTGGAACTGCGATCCCCTGGCTTCACAATGCCAATTTATTCTGGCAAGAGTTTACTACCCGATATGGGGACCTGAACCACACCAAAAATAACCGCGACAAGTGGCAGAAGCTGAAACAATCCAAGACGGTTCAGGACTACCTCACCCTATTCAACTTATATTCCACAGGCCTCAACTACAACGATGCCACCATGCGTGATCAGTTCTATGATGGTCTGTTGTCAGACATAACGGATAGCATGGTGGCCCAAAACTATGATCCCCGCACAAAGACATTTGCCCAGCTCACACAGCGGGCCCTGGAAATTGACTGCCACCTCATTTCCTTCGGTAGCAAGAGGACATCTCATGGGGGTAATAAGTCCAGCAGCAACAATGCCTCAACTAGCAGGCCCACAAATAACCCCCAAAGCGCTCCCCAAAAGGAGAAATTCAAGAATGGGGAACGCATATACAAGATTAAAGATGGCAGGGCTGTAAAAGGTCAAATCGTAGCCATTGGCCCCAATGCAAAGGGCTTCACGGTTCCAACCGTCCGTTACGATGGCAGTAATGCCAACATACAAGAGTCCTTCAAGGACATAAAGAAGGATAACCATCCGCCAGTGGCCCCCAAGGCAAAGGACCCAGACGCAATGGATCTGGATAGTGCAGGAAAAGGGAAGGGTACAAACACCTGTTACAACTGTGGAGGGCGCGGCCACATTGCCGCCAAATGCCCTTCAGCCAAAATATCAGGATACGAGGCAGCAGTTGAGGATGTAGAAACGACCAACGACAAGTTGGTAAAAGAATGAGCTCAAACCGTGCCAGGGGGGCGGTCTTGGGCACTATGTTACAAAATGCACATAATGAAAATAAAAATATGGAAATGGAATGTATGTCATTAGGAAACCAATCACAACTACAGTTTTTCTTTCATGCATTCCCTCTGCGCATAACCCCCGAACACAAGTCTGCATATAACATGAAAAAATTCAACGGATGGGCCATGATCGACTCAGGGGCCACGTCAGTATTTATACATGAAGATTTGGTTAAACAATACCGTATTCCTACCGTTGCCCTAAAAACACCCAAGAAACTAAGGGTAATCGATGGAAGGGAGATAGACTCTGGGTCGGTGACCCACTACTGCACCTTTGAGCTGTGCATTCAAGAGCACCGAGAAATCCTCAGTGCCTACGTTGTGAATGTTGGCAAAAACGATTTAGTCCTGGGCATGTCATGGCTCAAATTCCATAACCCCAACATTGATTGGGATGGAAAAGACATGAAGTTCAACTCGCCAATATGCCTGAAGCATTGCATCACAAAACCCTTGCACGTGCGTGCAAATGAACCTAAGGAGCTTCAGCTGGACTCCCTAGACTCCCTCCCAACAAAATATAAAGAATTCCAGAAAATATTCGCTGAAGAAGACGACGTCCAACCACTACCACCCCATAGAAAGTGGGATATGGAAATAGACTTAAAACCAGATGCCAAGCCAAGGCATGGTCCCATATATAGCATGGGTATCAAGGAAGATGCAGAATTGCGCAAAACCTTGGATCGCCAACTGAAAGCAGGGCATATCAGACCCTCAAGGTCACCAATGGCATCTCCAGTCATATTCGTCAAAAAGAAGAATGGGAAGCTGCACATGTGCATCGACTACCGCGGCTAAACGAAATGACTGTCTCCAATGTGTACCTGCTCCCACGCATCAATGATATTGTGGAAACCTTGTGTGGGGCAAAGATATTCACCAAGTTTGACCTAAAGTGGGGTTTCAACCTCATACGAATTCGGGAAGGAGACGAATGGAAGGCCGCTTTCAAGACCAAATACGGGCTGTATGAGCCCCTAGTCATGCAATTTGGTCAAAAGAATGCACCAGGAACCTTCATGGCCATGATCCGAGAGGAATTCCAGGACATCGAAGGCATTTATGTTGTAATTTACATGGACGACATATTAGTATTCTCAAAGAACCAGGAAGAACACGATGAACATGTCAGAGAAGTCCTGCGCCAGCTTCAAAAGGCTGGTCTATACTGCGCCCTGGAGAAATGCGTTTTTGACGTCACTGAAGTGGACTACCTGGGAATAGTAGTAACTCCCCAAGGGATTAAAGTAGACCCGGCCAAGGTCGAAAAGGCCGTTGAATGGCCAACCCCTACAAACCCAACTGAAGTCCTGGAAGGGTTGGGGTTTGCAAACTGGTTAAGGCACTTCATAAAAGACTTCTCAAAAATCACAAGATGTCTCTACGAACTTGTCAAGAAGGACACAAAGTGGGAATGGACAGAAGAAAGGGATCGGGCGTGGAATTTGCTAAAGCAGAAATTGAAAGAAGCACCCCTCCTAATTCAGCCAGAACCCAGCAAACCATTTATCTTAGAAACAGACGCCTCAGGCTATGCCACAGGTGCTGTTTTATTGCAATATGGAGAAGATGGAATGCTTCACCCAATCTCCTACTATTCCAAAGCAATGGTCCCAGCAGAAAGAAACTATGATATCTACAACAAAGAAATGCTGGCGATTATAAAAGCCCTCAAACACTGGTGTCACCTACTAGAAGGGGCTGAACACCCGGTAAACATTGTTTGTGACCACAAGAATCTGGAATATTGGAAGACAAACTGGCCACTGAATGGCTGAGTCACACAATGGCATGAGTTCCTGTCCAGGTTTGAATTCAAAATCCTATACATCGAGGGGGCAAAGAATGGCCAGGCAGACATACTTTCTAGGCTGTCAAGGCACATCCCTAAAGAGGGGGGTGAGAGCCAAGCTCTGCTGGCACAAAACCAATTTTTGGAATTAAAATCTCTGCAGCTACAAGCAATCACACCAGACCATGACCTGGAACAACTCATTAGGGACGCTATCCCAGGGGACGAGCACCTGTCAAAGGTGCTAAAAGCCCTAGATGACAATGAAAAAGTCAAAAATTGGGAATGGGATGAAGGACTTTTATGATACAAGGGCAGAATCTATGTCCCAAACAACAAAGAACTTCGCAAGCTGATCATGGAAAGCCGTCATGACAACCCAGCTGCAGGACACCCAGGACAGTTCAGAACATACGAATTGCTAAACCGCAAATATACATGGTCATCAATGAGAAAATCAGTCAACGAATATGTCACACATTGTGAATCTTGTATAAGGAACAAGCACAGCAACCAGGTTCCCCCAGGGCTCCTAAACCCAATACCAGCACCAGAAAAACCTTGGGAAGAAATCACCTATGATCTGATCACAGGACTACCCCTGTCAGAAGGGTTTGATGCTATATTCACAGTAGTCGACAGACTAACAAAAATGGTCCACTTTATCCCATGTCAGTCAGAGGCCAGTGCCATGGACTGCGCAAACTTGTTCCTAACCTACGTATGGAAACTTCACGGACTACCATGGAAAACCATTTCAGACCGTGGCCCCAACTTTGCATCCAAATTCCTAAGGCACCTGTATAAACGGCTAGACATAAAACCCTCCTACTCTACAGCATATCACCCACAAACGGATGGCCAGTCAGAAAGGGCCAACCAAGTAGTAGAAGGGTACCTGAGACACTACATATCAGACCAGCAGGACAACTGGGTCTCACTCTTACCTCTGGCTGAATTTGCCTACAACAATGGCGTCAATGCCTCAACTGGCAAAACACTGTTCTTTGCAAACTACGGTTTCCATCCAAGGCTGGCAGTTGGAGACAAGGAGGAACAGGAATTCCCTGTAGCAGATAATCATGCAGAATGGCTTCAAAAGGGCCATGACAAACTCAAGGCTGCTCTGGAACTAGCAAACCAGAGGACCAAAGAATACTATGATTGGAAACATCGGACCCCAGAAGTCATCAAGGTGGGAGACAAAGTCTGGCTTGACACCAAGAACATACACACACAACAGGCCTCCAGGAAATTGGCCCACAAGAGAGTCGGACCATTCAAGGTGGTAGCACAACACGGCACTCATGCCTTCAAACTGGACTTGCCAGTAACCATGAAAATACATCCAGTATTCCATGTCTTGCTCCTGACCAAACATAAAGGCGACCCCTATGGCCGCCGGGTTCCCCCACCACCACCTGTGGTAACTCCTGAAGGGGAAGAAGAGTTTGAAGTGGAACAGATCATAAAGTCACGATACAACAAAAGATCTAATGTCTTCGAATACTATGTCAAGTGGCTTGGCTATGACGAGCGACAATGGTTAACCTATGACAACCTGGTGAACGCACCAGAACTCATCGCCGACTATGCCAAGTCACATCCAAAGGCACCCCAGGACCCCCGTGCCTTGAAGGGGGGAAGTGTCACAAACTGACATGCATACATCCACTCTACAATATTTTCTCGATTTACTACATTTTATGAGATCATCTTCAAAACATACTTGCCTTTTATGGTATATCTGTGTCATGTGACTCAGGGAATGTTCCGGACTGGTAACCGAGATGTATTTCAACTCCGATGTGAAATTCCACAGTTCTGCAGCCGCTTCTACTGCTTCTATCTCTTATCTGTAGTGACTCACTGTACAGACTTGTTTGTTATGATGTGGCTCGTACTATGTATATAAACCAGGTCAAGTTCACAGAGGACTCCTCAAGAACTTGACCTCTCGAATACAAGTTCTTTTACTTTTCTTACTATTTTCCTCGTCGCCTGACTTGTCGTCGTCGACAATCTAGCTAGAGGATCAAATGTATTAGGTGACCATACAGCTAGTGATACATGATTACTACTTACCTGTGCTTTAATATAGGCCCAATCAGTTTCATCTCTGAGGCCAGGGATGTGCTTGAGGAGAATTTGAAAATTGTCATAGAGGGCTTGCTTGCTATTAGCACAGTTGCAAATCATGTTAGTATGTGTGCATATAGAAACAGTTGAGAGTGATTATGTGACTCACCTTCCAGTAGCATTTTTGTATTTGTCATCAAATGCATCACCATCATCATCATTGCCAAGTAACAAAATCAGGATGATGCCAGTGTTGACAACCTGGAATGGTACCCAGGTCATCTTGTGAATTTGGGTTATGAGCCAAGCAGCAATCCCATATTTGTCAGTGGGACGCTTCTTGGCAGATAAAACAATACTGGGTATTATTTATTTAGGCCAGTATATTATCTCAATATATGTATAAGACTTACAGTGTGCGCTTGGCAGGTGGTGGGCTGTCCTCTGCATCAGAACTGCTGGGTTGTGATGATTCACATGAGTGTCAATGCCCCCCACATGATCCATCAGTCTGTTGACTCTGGACACTACCTTCATGCTGGGATTGGGCAGTGACAAAGCAGGGCATGGTAGGTGAGGAGAGGGCAGAATTGGGGATCTGGTAAGTCAGCTTGTTGCTTTAATATCTACTCCCCTTGTGTGGGTTGTGATTGATTTCAACAGGTTTACTGTAGATATGGTGCTCAAGTTGGTTCTCACTATGGCAAGGAGATTCCTCATTGATTGTGGGCTGGTTTACTGTGCCTAGTGACTTGTGAGTAGATTGAAAACTTCCATATGTTGCTTAGCTGCATGAATTGACCTTGCAACCACTATTTCTCCACATTTACAGGTTCATAATGTAGATTACTGAAAACACATGCAGTGTTTCTATGCATTCACATATTTATCCAAAAGGGCTGTCAATGCTAAGTCTAGGTAATTCAAGCATTTGTGTCTATTGAATCTCTTTCCCCCTTTTCCAACCTCAACATCTGCAACTATGTCCAAACATTATGTTTGTACAGCTTGCCCATACTGGTCAACAAGTCCTAAATCACTCAAACTCCATTGTAACCAGTGCTCCGCCCTTCTCCAAACAACTCAAGCAAATGAGATAGCTCTTGTGCTTTCACGCGAGTGGAAAGTGGCTGCAAGAGTAGATGGGGAGCCAATCTCCAAACAAATATGAGTAGATGATTCACCAACACCCTTGGTGAGTTCTCTTGTTGTTTGTTTCTTAGGAATATAGAATCCTAATTTAAACTGGTTCATAAAGACAATCTCCAGCACATCTGCCCAAAGAAATGTGGATGCAACTTGAACTCCAGCTTGTACAATAAACAACTGCTTACCTGCTCCCCTGCTCTCCAATGCAAAAATTTTGGCTGAAACAGGTCCTCACATCCCCTCCTATTGTCCAACACTTGGGCAACAATGCCAGGACATCAATGTACTACCTGAGGCTCCAGCACCACTTCCCTCTGCATCTTGTTCAACAGCACAAACCTCTTGAGCTTGTTGAATACTCCTTTGCCTACCACCCAAGCCTACACCATACAGGACACCTCCTGATTCCTTTGGACAGTATAGAGTCTACCTGTCCAAACCTCAAACCATTCCAGACTCACTATGCAACTTTGGTGACTTGTCAGATATCCCACATAATATTGGGTGCAACTTGGTGATGACTTGCAACTCAACATCTGACCTTATTGCTCCATGTCCTAATATCTCAGCATTCAAACTACAGTACTGGCACTGGAATGGCAGTGTCCAAAAGTTGGAACAATCCCATGAATCCCTTGTCAACAATGTGATATGTCACCCAGACTTTGTTCATTTGGATGTTTCTGGGGTTCAGTGGGGTAACCTTGATGACACATTGGCTTCCTATTCATCATCTTCTAGTGGGATTGTGCATGCTATCTTGCAACTGCGCCTCCCTCCTCAAACGCCTGCTGCCACTGTGCTGTACAAGTCAAAACCAGGTCTATATTCTATTCCGATTCCAATACATCAATCCCTTTCACTACTCCAAGCCATCCAGACTGCATTTTCAAGAAACGACCCACGCTTTTTTTCATTATGAACCTTACAAAGTGCACTGTTGTGGTCCAGGAGTATCAGAGGATTACAGGACTTATGGAGAGGTCTATGAATCATCGAGGATGCTTCAGATGCACCATGAGGTGCAGGATATTATTCTAGACAAACCGTGTAGACTACCATGATGTGTTGCCACCATCATGGTTTTCTCCGATGCAACCCTGCTTGCCGATTTTGGTGGCGCTAAAGCCTGGCTGATTTGCATAAGTTTTGGTAACTTATCAAAATATGGGCGCCGCAAGCCAGATTTGAATAATCATTTCGAGTTGGGCTTCATGCCTTCTGTAAGTAAACTCATGCAACAGTAACTTTTTATTTGAGATGTACTGAATACACTCATTCAGTTACCGCCTGATATACAAGATCAAATACGCAAGCTTGAAGGCGGCCGGCCAATACCCAAGGCACTGCTCATGCACTTACGGCGTGAGCTGTTTCATGAAATGTGGAAATCACTTCTAAACGACGAATTTTTGCAAGCGTGGCGCAGTGGTATTGTGATCAAATGCGCAGATGGAATCACTCGAAGAGTGTTTCTCGGATTTTCTCGTATTCTGCAGACTACCGGAGAAGTACGGTTTTTATCCCTCGATTGAGTTGTATACTAATGAATAGCAGACTGCTCTTAGCTACTCTTCGAGGCATGAAATCACTCCGACCCTGCACCGGTGCAGTATGCCGAAGTCTGAATTCGAAACATGGGACTCCCTAGTGACATGGTTCGACAAGAGCAGCTTAAACGTGCAGACAATCGAGAGAGATACAGCCTTGTGCGTGACGCCAGATCGATTATCTATACAGAGGGCCGCGCAGTGAATTCCAGGGGGGTTGAGCAACTGCTTCGTCCGCATTCATACGTTCCAACCAACGTAAGTTGTCTATCATACCTATATCAACATGAATAACTTGGATTAAACCTTCTGCCATTGCTTGATAGAATGCCTTTTCACATCGGCTTCGATGCCTCGGCTTTAATATATTCTAGTGTTTGACCGTGGACTTCCTACATGAATTCGAGCTCGGAGTATGGAAGTCAGTCTTCCAACATATCCTCAGGATACTTGGATCTACCAATTCAAAGACAGTGGCAACGTTCAACGAGAGGTTAGTTCCGCTCTTTATTTGTTAAAGTCAATACCTTATCGTAGCTCTCTTGGTAGGTTCCGTCTCGTTCCATCGTTTGGAAACGGAACCATTCACCCGTTCAGCCAGGACGCGTCGGATCTGACTCGGCCAGCGGCTCGGAACTACGAGGATATCTTACAGGCAAGGATATCAATGAAAGTTCTGGTCATCGTGAACTTGCTCACACGTTTTTAGTGCATTATACCATTTGTTGAAGGACTCTTGCCGCACCTAATCGAGAACAAAATTCTTACTCTACTGTATGTTCTAGCTCAATGGCATGCACTAGCAAAACTCCAACGACACACCAGTGTATCGCTGACTGCACTACGTCATACAACAACTCGATTAGGGCATGAGTTACGCGAGTTTCAGGCATATACGTCAGAACTCGAGGTATACGAAACTAAGAAAGAGCATGTAGCTCGTCAACAGAGGGCTCGAAAGAAAGCTAGGCCCAGAGCAGCTCTTCACATTAACTCAGAGGCAGCCGACTTGGATGAGCCTACACCCGATGCTGGCCGACGACGGAATTACTTCACACTCAACACTATCAAGTTTCACGTGTTGGGCGATCATCCGGAATCCGTAGAATCCGTAGGGACGTCAGATTCGGTTTCTACTCAAACAGTTAGTCGTTCTAAGATCTTTTAAGTCGCCTCACTCAGTTTATCAATAGGGAGAGCTTTTGCATCGACATGACAAGCGGAACTATGCGCGAACGAACGGGAGGAATTATCTTGCCCAAATGGGAAAGATTCAGAGGATCAAAAGTCGGTTGAACAACATTCACGATCGCCTTAACACTTCCCAGTGTCCTCCTCCGAGCCTGGATCAATCGGTGCTTTCTGACCCAACCAAAGACTCGGAGAGCCTTCTGGTTCATGATTCTGGTCGCTCTCCCTATCAAATGGCACTGTCCCAAAAAAATCCGATAATTGTTCCAATTGGGCTAGATGAAAGCGGCTCTGATCCTGCAGTAAAGGTAAGTTGATGTTTACACATATATGCGCCATAATCATTCCATCAAATTCTAGGATTTTATCCCTCGGGTTAAAGCGCACCTGCTGGCTCGCATTTCGGGAGGTCAGTACAAGGACGAACAATCTCATGCTGAATACGAACTTGCTCGGGTTCATTTTCATCACGATAGCATATATTCACACTGGGCCCTCAAAATTCACTATACAACCTACGATACACGTCGTGCTCAAGATACAATTAATCCTTCAACCAAAAAGCGGTTTATTATGGTTCCTTCGGACAGCTATGGAATTGGGGAAATCGGCGCTCATTGGTTCTGGTACGCACGGGTGATCTGTAGAACATTCATGTACATACTCGAATGATCTAGAATGCGTATGAGTCAGTAATCGAGTCAAGTGTGAATACGTCATGTATGCGCAGTATATGCGCAGCAGCAGAGCATATGACTCATGTGAATACGTTGGGTATAAATAAGGACTCTACGAGCCCCCCATAATCCATCTCTTCACTTACACTCACACATTATTTTGTAAACCGTTTCTATATAATAAATATATACATTTGATTTCTATATGATTGGTATCTATCATGCCAATTTATCATATAAAGGATCACACCCAAAACAAATGGACTTCCTGTGGGTACGGTGGCTTTCTCGTATGACCGATGTGCTGGGAGGCTGGGACTCGTGCCGACTTGATCAAGTTGGGTACTTTCCCGATTTGGAGGAATCTCATGCGTTTGACTTTGTCGACCCGGCCGATGTGATTCATGCAGTTCATTTGGTTCCATATTTTGTGGGAGGGCAGACTACACGCTACCTTGAATCTATGGAATCACGTGGGGCAGATATCGACAAAAATAATGATTGGAAGCACCATTACGTTGCAAGGTGAGTCTATCCTCGCCAAAACAATATTTTCCGTGCCTTATTCTCTTGAATAATAGGTTTGCCAACTGTGACATGCTGATGCAGTTCAGTGGGATGGCGATAGGTCATATGACCCACTCACTTTCACCCGCAACTGCTGTCGGAGTACCTTCAGAAATACTCGCCGCAGGTATTAGTTCAGCCTCGTTTACCCCTTGATTGATCTGCTCAGAGTACTTAATGTATCTTGTTATTAGGATATGAGTACAACGAAATCGAAGATCTAAATAATGCTGGAAGTGAGAATGGGGATGAGGCTCATGGGTTGGAGGAAGGAGTAAACGGGGGCGAGGATGATAGTGAGAGTGACAGAGATCATTCAGACGCCGATGATAGCAATGGGATGGCTGAGGATGGTGAGGATGAAGATGTGAGCTGGTAATTGCATGTTGCTGTATCAAATTTGAGAATCAATCATACTTCCGGACATTACGTATCCTTGCAGTTTACTAACTAATTCTCACCCTACTTACTAGATACAGTTTACAACACGGCTCATGACTCCAACCAGGCAACCTCGGATTGCCATATAATGATATTGTGTGACATTACAGATCCCATGATCATTGTGGACAAGACGGAATGTCATATAATCGATCTTGGCGGTAAGTGATAGTCAGCTCATTTAGTAAGTGGTCTTAATTGATCAAAATGCACTCAAATTGTCCACAAGCATTTGGAGATTTGAAATTGATGAAAAACCTTGCGCCGATTTGCCGATGGACACCATTGCAAACGTGGCAGGGCAACTCACACCCACACCCATATTCAACCACACCATCACATGGATCAAGTCTAGATCCAAGGCAAAAGCTGTCCAGGCTTGGGCCTCACAGTGGAAGTCCTCCAGGCTTTCGCCCCACGGTCCAACTCATCCTCCCCAAACCGCCCACCTGGAAACTACATCCTATACACAACAGGTTCAGAGGCCCCCTGGCCTAGATGAGAGGGCGCGAGCTTCAATGCCGCCTTATCCAGATCATACTTGGCCACTGCTTCTCCAGTTCTTACTCGCTCAGGCATCGTTCTTATAACTATGATGACCCCCTAGACCCCTCATGTCCCTGCGACAACACCACCCTCTAGACGATCAAATACGTGCTACGAGACTGCCCCATGCACTCGGAATCACGATGGCTACTCCGCAAAGGCTCTCCCTGGGTAGAGATGGCAAAAGTATTTGGCACGATGAAAGGCCTCTGGGCCCTACTCAGCAAGATCTGCAGGTGCAAATGAGTGGCAAAAACTCGAAATGAATCCATGAACACCCTGCACCAACCCCCTGTATAATGTTGTTCCATTTCTGCTAATGAACCTTGCTCATGAACCCAGGTCAATTTGAATTCATAGCCAGTTAAAATCACCTTGGTTCATTTGATGTAAACTGACCTCAGCAATTGCATGCATGCATGTACTATTAACTTTCTTCATTGACAGTGTTTATTCATCACATTTAGGCAACAAAGTTGCTCAAATTAGATACAGAAACACATCTAAATATATTATTTCCCAAAATAGTGAATGGTAAATCAGTTCCACAAATAGACGTATAGTTAATCAAAACCTAATTGACCTGATTTGACTGATTGGTTGTAGATCATGTGGGCACTTCTTATGAATCATCTGATTAGTCTCAGTGGTGGCTATATTTGACAATAACTACAAGTACATTCGGAAATATGACATATGGCAAACACTCAAAGGATCCATACAGATAGGGAGCAGCAATGCACAATCATGTGCAAGCTACATCACTTGGCAACAAGAAAAGAAACAACCTAAAACCAGTCAGTCATATATTGTGAAAGGTTGGATGAAGAATAACATACAGATACAGAGCATACCAGGAGTGGTGAGTAGAGATGAGGACGAGAATATGAGAAGGGGAGTGGGGATGCAGCAGGAATGAAGGCAGAGGGGGTTCTTATACAATAACAAAAAAAAAAATTGTACAACTTTAAAAACACATGACATTCAACACACAACTCTGGCCGATATTGGTGGGAGTGTTTGGCCTTGGCAGCTGGTTACTGCATAGCCCATGCCTTGCCCTTGGCATGTGCCTTAGTGGTTGGCAAGTCTGGTCGTATGTTGGCAGCATGAGTGATGGGTTGGTATGGCTTGTCCAAGTCCTGGGACACACCAGAATAATCACTATTTTGTGTGTCAGTACTCTGGTGCAGGGAACACAACAAGAACAAATGCTCACATGCCATACTAGAACAGATTGTCTTGGAAATCTTGGAAACAGTCAGACGCCCCTTCCTGGTATGCAAGTAAGCCCCAATAGTGTGATTGGTACATCTTCAACTGTACTTTCACATTGAGTTCTTTCTCAATGTGGTGTCCAGGTCTCCACTCTTTGATTGTGTGTTGCATGGCAGTGAGGAAGAATGCAATAGTCAGCAGTGGCATTGGGTTGAACTTAGTGTGGTAAACCATGCCAAGTGCATTGGGGTTGTGAAAAAGCACAGCTGCAGTGAATTCTTTGAGGTTGGGGTTTTCATATGGATCCTACAATAAGATTCAATATGAATATGATCATAAAGCAAACATAAGACACTTACATGGCAGTGGAACAAGTTTGGCAGGAGCAACTATGCCAGGTTGATGTTGTGATGCAGGTCTTGAACTGTGGTTGGCGCATTGATAAGGCCAAATTGAAAAGCCATAAGTGGCTGCAGTTTGTTGATTGTCTCTCCATGGAAGCAGGAGATATGGTGAATCATCTAATGAATATTAGCATGCATCTCTAGACGAGGGATGATCACCTACCAAACCCCTAAGTGGTTGGGGAGGATCTTGGACTGTTTTGTCCCCTGCTACATGTTCACCAATCTCTTTGAATATCTGAACCGCCCACTTGTTGTTGGTGCCAAATGTCTCATAAGCTCCTTCAGCCATGGCAGTCACAATCAACTCAGGGATTGTTAGCAAGGCAATATGCCATGGCAGACCAGGGAAATCAGCCAGTACAGGCTTATTACACAGGTGCTGTCATAAATATCAGTGTGTAGTTAGGTACAAGAGCGAATGAGCTCACAATATGTTTACCAAGAACAAGAGCAGCCTCAGCCTTGAGTCTTGCAACATTGTCATTCAGTAGTGCAGTTGGTTGAGGGAAATCCAAAAGGTATCAGACCTTTGGCTGAAGTGGTAGTGAGAAATTGGCCAAATTCAACTGTAGCTCACCAAGAACTTGAGCCAGAAGGCCAAATTCATCCTGCAACATGCTTGACCCTTGGCTGCTTGAGGTGCAAGACTGGGCTGCCTGCTTGGCAAACTCCGCTGCCCAGGTTAGTGTGGAGAGGACATTGGATGTGGGGGGAGGCTGTGAGCACGGAGGGATGTGGCACACAGCTTGGAGTGGTAAAGCCTGGACCTTTGACACTATTGGATGAATGATACTGAACCAGGGTGGTAGGGTGCATTGTAATGATTGGGAGAGCAGGGATGAGGTGTGTTGCTGTGACTGTGTAAGCCGCTGTTGCTTATGCGCAGGTATGGTCTGCTTGTTCAATTCATTGATAGGATTTGGATTCAACTTCTTGTTTAGGGGGTCAACTACCCAGATCATTTGTTGGTGAGGAGGAGTGATTTTGGAGGAGTGACAACATGGAGAGGCTGGGGGTTTT
>JARWMV010000023.1:0-200172 GCA_030998015.1 Ceratorhiza oryzae-sativae
TCCCTCTCAACCTAGGGTCAACCTCCAGCCATCGAATATGTGGAGGACCCTTTCCGCAAAGGCGAAAAGGACCGTCTCTTGCAGACCTCCCCACCTTCGGCACTCAGGATCATCGAGATCCAAAATGCTCGCGCGGTCGCGAGAAGGTGAAGGTGGCAAGGAAGACGGCCATCAAGGAAGCTGCCGACGTCGACATGGATGTCGACGATAAACCCATGGACCCAGCCGCCATTAGGGCCATGGTTGGTGCAGAGATTAAGCGTGCGCTTAATCAAAATGTGAGTATTTTCGATTGGTCGGGTAACTCACAGCCTAACGTCGGTCTAGCCGATCGCCAAGCCCGCTCCCAAGGGCAAGGCTCCCAAGTTAGGCCCGATCGCGCGCAAAGGCAAGGGGAAGACAGGCCATACGAGTCCCAAGACAGGACTTGCGGCCCCCCTCCACTATGGCCCTGCCCAGAAACGCAAGTTCAAGGGCCAAGGCGCGAACAAGAACAAAGGCGGCAATTCCAACGCTGGGCCGAGCAGAAGATCCAAGTGATCAGAAGCTCTGAATGGAGGTATGAACATCCGTCTAGTTATCCAGACGATATCTTATACTTACCAACTAATATAGCCATCAAGGTCTTACTCGAGCGCGTCCCTTATGAGATAAGGAGGTTGGCGTCGTTTAGGAAAGGGGTTCACGTTGGGCCGGGGGTAGTTCTCCCCAATAATGTAGCGATTCATCTGTCTGCTGGTTTAAAATATATGCTGTTTTCACCTGTGAATCGTTCAATCGTTAGCAATGCGTGGCAAGATTTTTGCAACCGACTAAGATGGAAGTATTTCTTCCTGAATAAAGATGCTGACGAAGATGCTGAAGCAGAGTACTTACCGCAATTCGACTTTAAAGGTAAAACCTCAGAAGGTGCACCTGATATGAGTCGAAACATGGAAGCAGGTCTTGAGAAAGGGCAAGCGTCTATTGAGCAAATGCTCGATGCTATTCCCCCTCATGGATTGCCAAGAGATCACGGTCTTGTGCAGTTAAAGCCTGTTAAGGACTTCATCGACAACGGTGGATACTTAGTCCTTCCCACGGACAAAAACCTCGGATGTGCGGTCGTAACACGTGAATGGTACCTTCAGCAGTGCCTTAAAATGCTCGAATCCGCAGACTATCAAAAGATAGTCCCATTCATAGCATTAGGACATATGGTTAGAAAACGCGAAGCTATTAGGAAACTGGCTAAGGAAGGGGAATGGCCCGGTGCCTCTAAACAGCAACGCAAGTGGTGTGTACACGCCATCCCTGAATGGGATCCCTGGAAAGGGATGCCCAGGTTTTATGGTATCCCCAAGATACATAAAAACCCATGGAAAATGAGACCAATCGTTCCATGTCACTCAGCGATGGTAAATCCAGCCGCTAAGATTTTCAGCCATTTACTCAAGCCTATAGTCAAGGCGCGGCCTTACGTTTTAGAAGGAAGTAAGGCCTTAGCTATAGCACTTGAAGGGGTGAAACTCCCCAAGGATCGGAAAGTATGGATAGTCTCAGGCGATGTCACGGCCTATTATCCGAATGTTCCACTCCTTGAGAGTAGGAAGATTGTGGCTACGTATTGTATAGACCACTACTATCCTGAATGGTTTAATGATAATGACGAATTGGGAGAATTATCAGAAAACCAGATCCATAAGATGAAGGCGTTCTATGATCTTTTTGACATAGCTAACGATAACCTCATCTTCCGATTTCAAGACCAGTTCTACAGGCAACTCAAAGGCCTGGCTATGGGGGTAGCGTCATCCCCAGACATAGCCAACCTTTATGGTGCTTACTTCGAGGAACAATTCATACCGACGGAGTCAAGAATTTTATTCTACCGAAGGTATATCGACGATGTACTAGCTATAGTAGAGGCAGATGACCATGAAGAAGCCTTGAAAATATGTAGCGGTATTAAGTTCGATGGTTGCGAAATCGTCTGGTCTGCGAATAGAGATTTCTCTATCTTTCTGGATATGTTCATATTTATAAAGGACGACCGCGTCCATTATAGAGTGTACAAGAAAGCGCAGAACAATCAGGAACGTATCCCATGGGCGTCTCACCATCCTCTTGATGTCAAAAGAGGCACCTTCATTGGCGAGATTACCAGGATGGCTACCCTATCAAGTACCAAGGAGTACTATGAACTGGCCTTGAAGGATCTGCGGGATCTGTACTTGGCCAGGGGGTACCCGCCTCACTGTATTAAAACATGGCTGAATAAGCATGCAACTGAACGCTGGAGGAACCGACTGGCTCCAAAAGATGTCGCATCAGAACAGACAGGCAGGCTGCACGTCATTAAGACAGTGTTTAATCCAGTATGGGATTACGTTGACATACACGAAGTACATAAAGCGATACTTAGTGAATGGAACAAAGACGTTGTTCCAAGGCAAACAGCTCGACAGCTCACCCTGTTTGAGGTTGGGGTGGCACAGCCCCAACGCAGAACCCGGCGTCGCAAGGTGGCGCGTGTTACAGCTAATCTCGCTTCTGTGTCGGAGGTGATTAGTGAGTCTGACTCCGATCAGGAGGAAGAAGATCACCTACCCAGGTCCGCGCGGCTTGGAATACAGGACAGGACAGCACGTAAAAACCTTAGGACAAAGGATGACGCCCTTGCCCAACTAGTCAATCAACGCCTGATATTATCTCGCAAACGCCCTCTGGCAATTGGAGATTTAACATCTACATGGCGAAAAACAGTACTAGCGTACAATGAAGATGAACGGTTTGGTGTACCAGAGTACATCTTCAATCGTGTATGGGAGGATCTTGACACAGATCCTTCATTGCATTAGACAAGTTTGTGATAGAGTTGGTTCAAACCCAACCCCTAACACAACCTAACCGAACTTAACTTAACCTTAGTCCTAACCAGATTAGGTAATAGTTAAGGGAGGATTAGTCATCTTGGATGACTTGTCCTTTACTCTCTAGCTGACTAAGTGTCACGTGACTCAGGGTATATTACAAATCCCTGGTCACTTAGTCAGGCACCTCTCGGTCCTCAGGGTCTGAGCGCCTGTTCTGGCGCTTTGAGAACCTTCAGGGTTCACCGGGCAGGGTCTGGGTGGAGTTGAGTTGAGCCCTCGGCCGGCTGATCTTCGGATCGCCGAGTCCGTGGGAGCCTCGGCTTCACACGGATCAGCTCGGTTCGGACCTTGATGGTTCTTGGCGCTGGTCAGGTGTCTCCCCCTGATTGGCCAGTCGTGTGGAGGAATGATCACATGGACGGTCACCATGCGGTCAGGATCAGTCATCTGTTCTTCTCCTTTGCTCGGTTAAGTCTTCTTCCCTTGGCGTATCTCACGCCAGTGACGTGGCATGTTCGTCTGCCACGGCATAAAAAGACACAGTGGAAGGGCTCTGATGAGTATCTACGAAAGTCTCTCCCGGGTATTTACCTAGGAGTTCTTAGCCTTTCTTCCGCTCGTCGCCGCTCGTGCTCGCTCCGCTCGCACTCACGACTCCTCGCTCCACCTAACCTAACCGGTCCAAACATGGTGTGGCAGACACTCATGCATGAAGAGCCAATTGTGTGTAAGGCTGCTTGGAACAGTATGACTGACAGGAAGAAGACTGCTGATTACTATGTTGAGGAGGTCAAGGATGTTCCTCTGCTTGAGATTGAGGATGAGGATGGGTTGCTGGGTGTACCAGTAAATGTGGATAAGCTATTTGAGATTAATGCCAAGACCATGTGGGCAAGTTTTGCCTTTTACACTTAGCAAGGCAACACTATTAACAAGGGAACCATAGTTATACCATTTGTTTTGGAGATCCCTATGGCGCTGCTCACTGGAAATGTCATACTTATAGTAAATTGTGTCAAGCCAAACGCCAAGCTGGCATCATGAATTAGAATGTATATGCCATGAATGTTGGAAAATTACAAACTAAAATCGAACCAGGGGCCCTGAACCTCAACCCGGAAATCGACCGACCCGGAATTTGCCTTGGATATTGCCAACCGTGAATCCAGCGGACCGAGCAGTGCCCGTGTAAATCTACATTTATTTTGTAAGAACCAACACGCATGCCTAGCACTGTGGAAGCAGAAAATGTCTCTCACCATCAGGTAAGATAGATTCTCAAACGTCTCTGCCTTCGAACGCTGAGAGGGCTCGCTTTGCATGGTCCCTAGTCTCTGAGTCTTCTTCGGTACTCCTCATAACTCTCGGTCTAGCATCAATCCCTAGTTCTCGCATTTCCCTCAGCCGCCTGGGCACGGCATTTGCTAAGCTACCAACGCAATGTGCAGCTGCGCATCGAACCTGTGCGTCCCGATGGCCCAGGTTTGAGGACAAGAACTCTTGAGTGCGACGTCGACTGAGAGTTTGTGAGTGTATTGTGGGCGCGGTGACAAGTTGGGCGAGGGCGAATAACGCAGCCGTGGCGGTAGACTTGAATGATAGTGTACGTTCAATAGCCGAGAGTAGACGCAGCGCGGTAACGTGAGAGACAAGCCATTCAGCGCCGGGATCTGTTGTCGTTACATTGCGAACGATACCCAACACTTGTTCCAGCGTGTCTCCTGTTGATTCATCCAACAACCTGTGATTATATCAGGAGATGCAATCAGGGATATACGAACACATGAACGTACCGATTTAACCTCGGGAACCCTAGGATGCATAATACAACTCGACTCTCTGTGGTTGTTGATTTGAACAACATATTCTTAATAGCCCATAACGCATTTAGTTTGACCGCCGTTTCAGCATCGTCGATTAGCTCTACTAGCCGAGCCGTACCGCCATCCCGAATAAACATCTACTCATAGCGCTTGACAACGGCGTTGGTGAAACTAGTTGGATCTTTACCTACCTCACGCATAGGTGAGTACTGATTTAGCATATTGCAGCATGCCATTAGAACCGCCACCAACACCCTACGATCGGGATCTCCACGCATCAAAAGCTCGAAAACGGCTCGCCCGATTCCAGAGTCGTACAACCCTGTTCTGAGAGGTTAAATCAGCATCCTCCGAAATATAAAGTAGCTGCCGGGGATCATACCTCAAAACACTCGTGCTACGGCCTACGGCACGCACAACCATGGTCCCACTCCATCGAACTTCAGCGTCGGGGCTGCCGAGAGCTCCCAACACCCCAGTTACCCCTTCAGGAATTCCTTTAGCCCCTTTTTGTATGGCCGCTGACCCGGTCTGACCAAGCACACCTCCCAACGCTCCGGCTTCGACGAGAATCCTGCGATGATCCTCGCTGTGCATAACCAATGCTGCAAGAAGAACCAGCAACGCAGCTCGAAGGGGTGAAGTTGGAGCGGGGGGAGCGAGCGGCCCAGAGTCTGATGTACCCCTAGAAGGGGGAGAAGCAAGAGGATTTATATATGGTCCCAAAGCTGGATCTGGCTAAGGCTTTCGTCTGCGGCGAGTAGTAGTTGCATTCGTATTCAACGGGAGAGTGACTGGGTGTATGGTTGAACGAGGAGGAGCTGCAGGGGCTGATGCTGACACCAAAGCGGGAGTATCTGCAACATTCATGATGGCATCCATCGATTCGGGGGTCCGAGTGATTGGCTCGGCTGCTCTCATTATCACATCGCCAGCAGCAGCAATAGCTACAGGATCGGCCAGAGCTGGGTCTATGGGCATCCCCTCACTTGGGTTCGCGAAACTTGTTCCCCTGCCTGGCTCTTCGGAGGTACTTGGGTGATGCTCTGCCCCTTGAACCGAGGTAGTAATGGGTAATCTTGTATGGACTGGGTTCGCGCCTGCTCCGCTCGGACGCCTGGCCCTGGGTGTAAAAGTTTCCACAGCCCCAGATCCAGCTTCGCTTCCTCGCCTTGCCAGTTCCGCAAAGGAAAGTCTACGTTGCACGGTCCCAGACGAAACGGGAGTGGAGCTCCAAGCGGTGAGAGGTGGGGCTACGGGTGTACGTGTCGGCGAGTTGGATATCGGATGCGTCGTACTGGATATAGCAATTGGCGAGTGTATGGCAGGAGTGGTTGAACTAGACCGCCTAGTTCTCGATATTCCCGAAGGACCTCCTATAGCGACAAGGCCAGGGGTAACGCCAATTGTCATACTGCCCGGTCCGGCAGTGGTACCCCCGCCCTCGGTTCTAGCACCAGTGCTGGCATCGCTCGGCGCTCTGGCGACGCTCGCCCCAAGGCTCAGTCCAGCCCCTGATCCCGTTGTTATTGGGGTTGGGCCCCACCTCCCAACCGGCACCCAACCACCTGGGGGAACCGGAACCGGTGGGAGGGCAAGAAGAGCTCGAACCGCGCGCTGCAGGGTGCCAGCCCTGACGGCGATTTGCTGTAAATCGGGCCGATCGTTGACAAAATCGGCTATTCAGTGCTGAGAATTAGAGGCTGCTTCATGCAAAAACAGAAAGAGACGAACCTAGAATATAGCTGGCCCGCAACGCCCGCCTCGCAGCTTCCCCCCCTCCTACCTCGCTAGACTTCCATCTGCATTTGTCGGGCTCGATGGTGGAGGCCAACGATTCAGGCCCAGGCGCAAAATCTTCGAGTGCAACGTTTAGCCACGCAACGAGTGCGTGGCTCGGGTCATTCATGAGTGGTGGATGCTGTCGGATGATGTTTGATAGGCTGGCGAATTCAGATATTTAGATTCGGACCAAGCTGAAGATGAACGCCAACCACTCACCATAAGCAAGCAGCCTCCCTAACATCCCCATCTCTTGCACTCAATAACGCTCTCACAATGTCCAGCACTCGCGGTCCGCCCGATGTCTCCCCTCGTGCAGAGCCAGATACGGAGCGGGACATCGAACGCCCGCCAACACCGCTCCTCGCAGTCATGGCAAACAACGAAAAGGGTTCTCCCGTACGTCCCCGCTCCACAAGGGGTGATATCGGACTATCAGAAGGGGCATTCTCCGTTGGTTGAAGAAAAGGAATCGAGGACGAGAGGATTACAAACGAAGGAACTGGCGAGGAGAGAATTCGCGCCACCACATCATTGTCTCGTGACAATTCGGCCAGCGCGTAGAGAGATGAGGCTTGACTCTAAAAACCCACACATGTTAGTAAGAGGTGGATTCGTCTAAACGGTGAGTCATAATAGCAAGGTAAATGGACGCGAGAAATGTTTAACCAGCGCTAGTCCTGGATCAGAAATAGCATTCCCACATACCCTCGCATCTCCGCCCAACATCTCAACCAAGCTCCAAACTGCCGACTTTTCATTCCATTCCGCCACCTTGGCTCGATGCGCTTCAATGCGTACGCCTCGCCCGAGAAGTAATGAGACGTTTCGCCGGACCTCGAGCTCGGGATATCGAAGAAACGGTAGGATCACGTTCAAGGTGTCGTGGGCGAAAACGTCTTCGAGAACAAGCCGGGCCTCGATGCAAGCGGGGTGTGCGATTAGCCGCGGAAGATGCCAGCGGAACGGCCCGACCGTATCTGCCGCGGCTGCAATGACGGCCCTCAGGGCGCTAGTTGCAGCCATGTGTCAGTCCCAGGAGTGCGATCAAGTGGACGAGGAGTACCGTGTCAATGCGATGAGCAGTCGAGGTGCTTCGGTTGCCCCAGCATCCTTCAGAGCCTTAATGAGTGCCTGCGGTGCTTGTGCAGAGAGCACACCAAGCAATGCCTCTGGCGGGCCTGGAGAAACGCTTGAGGACTAGGAAACTGGAGACCAGTCAAACACACCTTGCGCCTCCGCAGCGATTATGTGGGCCGCTTCAATTCGGATCAGCTCGAATATGGGATCAGGAATGTCTTGGTGGGTGTTGATCCATTCAAGAATCCTGTGCTACAATTAAATTGACTAATATTTCAAACGATAGACGTGGCACACAGTGAGAACGTTCCATCGGACGTGAGTTTTTTCTTTGCGACCGGATTGCCGATAATTGTGTTCTTGACGTTGCGGAGGGTGTCGAGGGTCGCTTGAGCGTCGACCATGCTCGTGGTGAGCGTCAGGGTTTCCAGCTGGGGTAGCGCCTGGTTCCCCGGAGCGGCGCTCGATCGCCCTCCCAGTTAAGCGCTTTGTGCCAACATCGAGATCCTTAGCTTCGGACATTTTCTGTACATGAACAGGAACTAAACGCAAATGCGCTCCACTCATCTCTTTTTTCTTTCTAACTTTTCACACAAGCTACTCAACAACACGGGCCCCAGCCATTTGGAACCAATATGTATTAGTCATAAAATAAAATACACATGCGTAAACAAAAGAAAGCGCTGAAGGCGCGAGAGCGTAAAAGGCTCAACAAATAAGGAATAAAATAGAAAAAATAGCTAGAAAATTGTAACGATCGCTTAGGCATAAAAATATCCTCGTACCATGCGTACGAGGTGTGGCGATGGTACGCATACATGCTGCCGAGCCATGAGGAATGAAGCACCCTTCGCATATTCACTTAAGCGTCGGATCTCTCACTCCCACTTAGTATAAATACCCTATCTGTTGAATTTACAATCATATTTGTGCATGTATGCGGCGTTTTTGTATTTGTTTCTGTCCATCTCTGATATCATGCGCAAGTTTGCGAGTACCCCCTCTTCCCTTAGTTCTCTACCTTCGTAGTTGAGCTAAGGTATTGTAGTTTTCTTTCTTTTCTTATTTATTCTTTTCTCCCTTTACTTCGTAGTACGATTGTATCTTAGCCACCGAAACCTTCCTACGTGAGACTCTCATCTACCCCCCAAACTATGTGTTCTTAGCGACTGTCAATATACGATTATTCAGGCGAGTCTACTCGTCGTTGACGACGGTTCACTCATGTGTTTACTATTGTTAGCTAGGTGCGCCGCTAGGACAACTGTTCATTACTAACTACTTTTGTTTGTAAATATAGGAGCCTTGCACCATTCTCACGTCTGATCCAAGATTATGCAATTGGCATCCCCATAAAGTTCGCTCCCTTTCCAGCAGAGAAGAATCTGGGGTTCTTTTCGACAAGGTGTGCCTCCTTTGATTCTTGCGCAATCTGCTCCAACGTATATCCATCATGGACAGGGATGAGATCATATATGGCCCCAGCGTAACGGGGATCAATTGCATATAGCTGCACGAGGTAGTTCTTTTGAACGATAGAATCGGCATGCTGCGAGTCGCACCGTTAGTTTCACCGCGCGGGTTCCTAAGAATGCACCTACTTTTAATAGCGTCGCGGTATTCTTGTGCAGTTCGTCGCGCTTCTGGGGCGTCATGACCCGCAAATACAGCTCACGTACTTGGTTGTACTCGGTCGGGCTCCCTTCGTGAAGATAATAACTTTTGCGCGAGAGAATATTGCTGGCCACCTGCATAGGTACCTCCTCGGCTTCTGGAAGGAAACCGGGTGCGCCTCTCGTAGTTGGCGTTCTATTATGATAGCTATTCGGGGACTTTGTACAATTCAGCTTCAGGACCCGGCCTCCAAACCAGCACGTAAAACAACCCACGTAAGTTGGCTTTCCGGCAACATTTCCGTCGATTCGCATGCTGCCTGCATAGTTATCAGGAGAAACGAAACTATGATGAATGAACCTTGTGAACAAAGCAAACCGAAGTCAAACTCTGAGACGTACCGCGCCATAAATGGACAATTAACGGGAATTTGATGAATATTCGCACTTCCCAGGCGATGGTACTGAGCATCACGATAGAAGAAAGCGCGCCACTGAAGAAGCGTGTCTGGAGACAACTCAATTCCGGGAACCAATGATCCAGGCGAAAACGCGGCCTGCTCAACATCGCGATGATAGTCCTATATTTCTAACCCATGAGCGATACGACGAATATCACGGGTTTAGATTTCACACATACTTCAGGATTTCTGGTGAGAACCAGCTCCCCGACTTCCTGCATTGGAATCTCGTTTCTCGGCCAGACCTTCGTGACGTCAAACGGATCGAAATCGATTGTGCCAGAGACAAACATCTCCGGCTTCAAGACTTGAACAAACATAGTCCAACGAGCATCCCCACCGCTTTCGATATGGTTCCATAGATCACGCTTGGCAAAATCGGGATCTTGACCTGATGTCATGATCGCCTCCTCGTTCGTAAACTCCTTGGTACCTTGCTTTGATCGCCAATGGTACTATTCAATGATTAAATACGTCGGAGCGAAATCGCAAAATCAATAATGAAACTCACCTTAACGTAGACCGCTTCTCCTGACTTGTTCACCCAACGGAACGTATGGCAGCCGTATCCACTCATGAAGCGCCAGCCAACCGGTGTGGCATGGTCAGACATTAGCATTAGGCCTGCATGTTGCGATTCGGGCACATTCGCAAGGAAGTCGAACCAGGTATTATAGTCGATAAGCCCGTTCTTCGGGTTACGTTGTTGAGAACGAATATTATCTGGCCCCATAAACGGGTCGCGAACAAAAAACACGGGCCAGTTAAGCCCGACGAGGTCGTAGTTACCTACACTCCCAACGCGTTGAGACACCAAGCACACTTATTTGACCCGTTTACTCCACCTTCCTCGGTATAAAACTTGGTTGCAAATCCGCGTGGATTGCGAGCGCTGTCTGGAAACTCTCGCTAGGAACGCGTCAGCTGTAGGGCGTTGCATGCAGAACTGAAATATGCCTACGCCGTAAGTCACAGTCGAGAACCGAGTGTACGCTGGAGTCTTCTTCCCCAGCTGGAATAACGCAGCTTTGGTCAAATGCGAGACATCGTGGGTAACTTGGAAGTATCCAAAACTACGGAACGATTCATGTTAAGGAATCCAACTATGAATTCGGCGTGGAACTTACGCAGATGATCCACATGGGTGGACGATGCGTTCCTGGATCTTCCCCCTGTTAAATGCTTGTTGTTTCTCGAGCAATAGCGTATCGCCTTGGTACGGAATTCCACCAACATTCAAGGCATGTCTGCGGACGAAATGTTAAGATATGCTCGCGCAATGATAGTAAACGTATATACCCTGAGTCCGGGATCGGCTGACCAAAATTACTAGTGTAAATCGGCGAGTCATCATTAGCATGCGTGTCTTGAACGAGCCCCGCAAGTCGGGATGCGATGACGGCGGGTCCATCATTCAGACCGGAGAACGCCTGGTTGCGTTGCAGTACACGAGGGTCGATCCCAGGGATCTTAGAAAGTGCATCCTGGATGAATGAGGTCATGGTTTCGGCTGTCAATTGGGTGGGGGTACAGAGTAAAGACACCAAATCGTGCTCTTATCCCTAGCAGGACAGTTCGGGCGATAGAACAATTGCTTTACTTGCCCTCAATATTTCATAGGTGGTGCGACATTAGAACCATAATTCGCTAACTGTGATGTAGACGATTTGGAAGTTGCATACGGAAGTCAAACGGAACTACTTCAAATGATGGACAACTGCGACGCGGTACGTCAGGCTTCCAGTTGTTTGTCATGAGGTTGGTCATACCGTCGCGTGCCAAGGCATTTTGTTCAAGTTGGGGTGAGTCCCTGATGAGGGTGGTTGAGCAGCGTCTCCAGCTCGCGCAGGTCACATCAGAATAACATCGCTTTTGTAAAAGCGATTGGTGCTTACGACCGGTTACACGGAAGGATTGTAGGATTAATAAAAATACAAACCCCATATATATACAACTAGAACAAGCGCCGCACCAGTGCATCAAGAGAAACAAGAATAGAAAAGGTAGAACGAATCGCTAGAGGATTCTAGCGACCCAGTCAGATTGCAAAAAGACCTGAGGGTTGTATGGACTGACGATTAGCGAAGGCACGCATATACGCTGCCCGAGAGAGAATGGAAACGTATCTCATGCGCATCGCTTGTGCATTGGGGTTTCTCGGCATTCGTATAGTATAAAAGTGTGCCCCGTTGTACTCGAAATCAATGCACTCGATTCACTTTCAATTCAAGATTAGTTAAGCTGGTCAAATCGTCGCCCACACAGAGAAATCTATTAATCTTAGATATGGTTTGCACCGGTTTAATAGGTGCGCCGCTGGCATGCCGTACAACTGACTGCAATAGATTTGCATCTACATACAGGAATCTTGCATTACGCCTTTTTCATGTCCCTGTCCCGCTGCGTCAACAAAGATGGGAAATGCGAGGCTCAACGTCGGACATGGTATAGAGGACAGTAAGGAGCATCCTATCGAGTAACTCATCATTCTTTGAACATCCTACTGGTCAGAATGAGCCTAAAATTATTATTTTTGACGTTTCAAGTAATTTCAATTGTTTTGGTAGGCGAAGTCACCGCGATAGCAAATAGCGTCCCCATACGCCGAACAGCGCCGGGACGTGGGGCATTGCAAGTCCGTTGTGTTGTGTCGAACTTGGCTGGGATCGGGACCAGAACTTCTTCTCTTGCCGCTACGGTGCTTCGAGATCAGATCGAACATATCGTGCTATGGCCGGCTGAAATCACGCGCTCCATAGGTTATCAGCACTCTCCCAGAGTTTTAAGCTAATTGGAAAACAGGTTACCTTCGATTACATCTCCCTTATTTATGTGCGAGAATCCAAATGGTGGTTTAACCCATTTCGTTCAGATTTTTCACGCTTAATTTGGGGGCTTGGGTGCTCTTCTCTCTCAACACATCCTAACACGCTAATCTAATTTTGTATCTTTCATATCTTTCCCCCTTTGCTATGTCTTCAATCTGATGATAGCGATATTTATCCCCGTTTAATGATGTCATCAGCGGTCTGATTGTTTCTGAAGATTGAATAATCATGTTCCTTTGCTAATGGGGAAGCCTCACGTTATAGTTCTAGAGGAGATTGCGAAATTGCTCTTACGTGAGGCTGGTTTCAACTTTTTGTTTTAACCTCAACAAATGAACAAGATAAAAACAATTTTCAGTCGAACCGTTAGCCCAGCATGTTGTACATGACAATGGCGTGCAATAGTCCGTGAAAAATTTCTCCGATCGCCAAGTTTATCTTTGGAGGTTCATCACGAGCATGCACAAATATTATGGCCCCAGGGGTTATGTTCGCCAAAACAGTTTCTAAAACCCGAACACCAACACCTATGTTGGGCATATGGGATGTCCTTCGGGCGAGGGACCATCATAGTGAATTTTAGTCAATACCTGCAAACAAACATAACATTGGCTAAGAACTTGGAGATTCGTGATTTCATTCCCCAATGGAATCGTTCCTGGCCTCCAACGCTTCAGAGCGACCAGGGGACTCTGTACCTAACCGATGAGATTTTCGGACGGCCGCTGAGCGTTCGCTGGTTCTCCACTTGACTTGAGATCGTGGAGATTGTCGAGTCGCCGAGTAAAGTGCTTACACCCTTTGGGGCATAACTTAGCCATATGTAGGGTCTATAGGCGCTTGGAAGTGCATGCAATCTGAAATAACAATCAAAGCCACAACATTGTTGTAACTAAAAGAGGTCTCGGAAAACCATTGTAGCACTTCGAATGAGGAACATTTACCTTTAGGCGTCAATCACGCTTCGTAAATTAGGCGTTATTCCCGCATATAGCATGTCCGCCACGTCGACTCTGTTTATATAACAACACAGTGGAATACTCGTCACTTTCAAGGCTGCATTAAGTTGAGCACACGCTTGGCCCGCGCGACCTTTTGAGACCAGCCAGAGAGGCCCTCTGCTTAGACACATGTATTTTGACCAAGAGGGTTTCTTCCGAGACACCAGTGCCAACCCTACCCACGTGGACCTCAAGGCCGAAGCAATACAATTTTGCGGGTCCGTTAAAAAGGAGCAAAGAGTGTGTATAAACGAACAAGAATATGCATACACGAACGAAAGCTTCGAGTATATAGCCACCCGAGGGAACTGTATAGTCAGCCACACAAGAGCGCCGTAGGAGCCATAAAAACCGAAATTGGCCCTTGAGATTGCTCCGGCTTCCATCCGTGCTTCTGGAGGACGAAAATGTCTGGCCAAGTACCGTTCCCAAGCGGCCCGACAACTGGGACCGAATTGACGAGGAAACTATTAGGGCGTCTCGCTCCATTCCTCTATGCTATTCTCCTCAATATTCTGCGAGTCGCTATTGAATCCATTCGAATACCGAGAGGTTTCGTGACCGATGATCAATTTCTCACAACTACAATCCTAGATCTCAAAGCTTATATCGTCACTGATGTGGACAAGGAGACAGCCGAGTTCTGGTTCGAGTATAATGAGGCTCCTTTGAGTAGTAAACAGACAGTCCGAGACCTAGACCTGGGGTCAGACGGCGGAAGGATCCGTACTTATGCCGCGAATCGTTTCGAGTTGGAATCAGGTGGGGGAGGTGACGTCTGATTGAATTTTCCCGTATCCTGTTTTGACCGACACCCCTAGTCAATATCACAACTCTTTGCTATTTCCTAGCTGCAGCGCTGTGAAAAAATTGATTCGATCCAAGCATTGATTTGCGGAAGCGGAAACAGATGAAACAGCCCGGCCTACCCAACCCAGGAATGCCCATGTATGATACGGTCGAGATAAAGGACACCCGATCGTCATGATTCTCAGTGCCTTTGTGAGGCAAAACTCTACCTCAAGTGTGGGGCGGGTAGAATAGTCTTTAGAGGGCAACGGTTCTTTTATTCTGGTAATCTTGTCTTCGACGTGCTAGTACTGTGCGTGCTTCTCCGAGCTTACCTGCCTTCCCCCAGCGATTGAAACGTATACCAAATCTTAAAAGTAGGTTGGAGTATCTAATAAATAGGCTCCTGTACGTACAACTCGAATCGTCGCCTTCTCGCAAGGGTACGTTTAGATGTTCGATACAGTCTCACCCCCTGCGCCACCGTACTCTGGATTTCGTCACACCTACATAAACATATCCATTTGACGAATACAGTTTATAAGCCTTGGACACGCCACACTCGATAGTACATCCAACTGGTACCACTAGCGAACAACAGATCACACATCGTCATCCAGTTGTGCTGCTTGTCAAACAAAAAGCCAATCGGGAACGTATCAGATCTCAGCAAACGGACCCGATCGCCTGAGATCTCGTGGGTTCCTTGGATCTCCCCGCATCAACCCTACTTGCTGTGCAGCGAAAAACGGATTTCGAACGGATGAAGCTCCAGGGAGGGATTAGTCCTACTGGGAAACTCGATTGTACTACACGTTGAGGCTAACGAACTCGTGATCTCTCGATTTGAAACGTCTTTCGAGTGCTCCAGTACGGGAATGGATCAATGCAAGAGTACACAGGGACCGCGGACGGTTGCCAATGCAGTATCACCGCTGCAGGACATCCCGGAGAAACAACACCAAGCCAGAAAGCTATTATCTCCAGAATCGAATTCTTTACTAAGAATCCAAGCTCCCGAAATTCTGTCGAAATCAATGGGAATCACAGGGAAAGTGCTTCAAACCAAATAGAAAGGCGGTTTATTCACTACCGCAAATCCACAAATGACATTAGAAAAAGGACAAATAGGGAACCTCTCCAAGTAGATGTACAAGAGAGATATACAATTTATTCTTCAGGTGGTGAAATGTTCTGTTCGCATTATAAGAGTTGTAAAAATAGGAGCCCCAAAATAATCCACGAGTGCGAAACGCAAGCCGGATGTATTATGATATTCTTAGGATACGCCCTTTAGTATCGCGAAAACCTCCTGCTGCCGCTCCCTAAATGCTGGGAGCCCCGTCATACGTAGTGCTAGTTCGTTTATCCGGTTCGCAAACCGAACCGTTGAAGAGCTTGGGCTTCTTCTGCCCTCGTCACTATCCTCGTCACTTCGATTCCCCGGGCCGGGGCTACGGCCCCTCTCTCGTCGAGTGTTTCGGCGGATGGCACGTTCTTCGGATCGTTGCTCTGCTACTCCTGTGCGGAGTGTGCGTTTAAGGCGGTCGATGCGAGGTTCCGGTATGTCGAGACCTCGCTCAGCAAGATACATGGCTCGGCGGTCATCTTCTTCCGAAAGTTCCTATATAAAGATTGTGTCAGTCTCGTCCATCACTCGGTGTGGGAATGACTCGCCTTGGCGGCTTCACCGATGCTGGCAAGCTCAATCATTAGCGGGCGCAAGGGGGCTGGGCAATCCTCGAGCGTCAGTTCTTGGCCGAGCACAGCCCGGACGGATCCACGTGGGGTGATGGACGAAAGGGAAACATTCAGGATGGCTAGCGCAACCGCAGCAAAATATGCTCCTGCAAATCTCGACAGTCAGTCGTGAGAAAAGGGTGGAAAATCCCGACGTACGAGGCGGGTCATTGACCAATAGCTCTCTCAGTTTTGGCGCTTCAGCCAGTGCGTCGCCTAGGCCGGCATAAAGTGTCTCTCGGATGATCATAATCGACGGGTCGTTGGCGGTCAAGAACGAGGGGCTCGCCGGTCGAGCTGGGATGGAACTGGGCCCTGGAACACTCAGCTGGGCGGACTGTGTCGCTCGATGGCCACCCGCTGGGGTACCGGTGCGTGCGGGGGTGGGTGTACTCGAGCGCTGGGGGACTCTTAGGGGGGCCCATCCGTTTGAGCCCGAGGCAGCTCCAAAGCCTCCAGGGCCGACCGGACTACGTGGGCTGCTGGGCGATACAAAGCCACCGATAAAGGCCGGTTCGTTCTCGGTGCCAGGCGGCACGGGGGGGAGAGCAGCATAACGGCGCTCGGTCGAGCTTTGGCGAGAATGAGTACGAGAAGAGGATGGGGAAGCTGGAGAGCCTGGGACGCCAAGCGTATCGCCGTATGCCGGCGACTGCGGACGCGCCGAGACGGGACCGCGGCGGGACTCGTCGTATTCCTTCCCACCGGCCCCGGCGGATGGCGCAGGCGATGGCGGTGCCTCGTCGTAGCTCGGCGGGGGGACAAACTTGGCGGTAGCCGTGGGACCCCTGGACCCCGCAGGACTAGTCGGATCTCCCAGGTTGAGCGCGGCCTGCAAGTCTTCGGTGTAGCGCAGCTGGAACGACCGTCGCTGGGATATCTCGATGGCAACGGCGCGCAGATCGGCGGCGATGGCGTGGACCTTGGCAAGCGCGGTCTGCTCTGGGCTGGGCGAGTCGGGAAAGGGCGAGGGCAGGTCGGCGGGGAGCGTGACGGGCTGCTTGCCGCAGATGATGCATGCGAGGTCGTAGGTGTGCTCGGCGGCAAGGGACTGGATGCGGGGGACAGCGTGGGCCCAGAGGTCGAAGAAGGGGAGGAAGCCGGGCGGGCATGTCGCGGCGGTGAGCCGCTTCTGGGGCTCGCTGGGGTCGGTGCCGCGGGGGCGCGGGATGGGGACACCGGGTGGATTGGTGTTGGAGCGGAGGGCGGCAAAGTAGAGACAGAGGGCGGGGCCTGCGGTGGCGGATGAGTGCAGACAGCGGGGGCCAGAACGAGGCAGACGCACCACATATCATCAGATCGGCCTCGGCACTCGCGAGCAGATCGTCGCTGAGCAGCCGCTCGGCCTTGGCGTGCTTGAGCGCGCTGGTCAGGAACGCGTGGAAGCCGTTGATCACCTCCTGCTCGGACAGCACTGCGTTGTCCGCCATCATCAACGACGTGCAAACCGATCTGCGCTCGTGGCTCCAGCCCTTATCTACTCCCAAAACACGATGACGTCAGCGCGCCAATCCGGCGCCGGGCCACCGCCGGGCCACGTGCCACACCGCCATCCGGCCACCCCACAGCGCCACCTCGTACGGCCTCACCCCATTTCTCCGGCGCAAACAGCTTCTCATGCAATCTGACTGGCTCGCTACCCCAGTGCTAGGGTCTGGTAAATAATTCATTTACAGTTACTTACTGTGTATATACCAATGTGTAAGAGTACTGTTAAGTGGTGTATGTCATTAACATTTTATCGATCAAACACTACAAGTTTTACGTTACATCCAGTAGCGAGTCGTCCAGTCGTGTTGGATTGGGTTCCGAAGAGCTAATGACAGCTTTGGGCTGCAGGCTTTGAGCTCCTCCACGCTCAACTACGCCAGGAGCCGGGCTGTGGCCAAGTAAGTCATGGAACGAGCCCTCTCGCAAATCAACCCACTCGGTCATTGCACGTTTAAATTATTCATCCGACTCACGAAGTGCTGGTATAAACTCATCAAAACCTGCCTCGGCCTCCCATGTACCCAGGCCTTCTTGTGAAGGGGTGGCCTCGACATCAGATAATCCCTCCCCAGACAGTTTCACGGTTGGCTCTCCAACTTGCTTAAGGTGGCCGGATAGGTCACGGAAACACACAGTGGGGCACATATAGTTGTCTTTAGTGCCCTATAAGCAATATATACATGCTTAACTCTCTTTGCTGCTAGTTGTAATAATAATTCACTCACGTTTTGTTGACAATGTTCGGGTTGTTTGATCCGAGTCATAAAAATAATGGCGCTCGCTTTTTTGCCTGCCGCGATCCGGAGATTTTAGCTTTATAAAATTAGATACCGTCCGCTCCTTGGCCATAGGGTTCGGGACAAACGAATATAACTTGATGGCAAGATTGCTCAACACACGAGCATCCAAGTCGCGAGATAGGCTAGTCTAGTATTCAAGAGCAGTGGTCGATTGGAGATATCGATCAAATAGAGATCTTTGTTGAACGTATGCTTCGAACTTGGTTCGAAACTCATCAAAACCGGCTAACGGACCCCTGACCGATATTGTCTCGCCGATCCATTCCGCATTGACTACGAAACCTCGAAACAGGTAGGTGAACACGGGGGGCTAGGACTTTGGTGCTAGCTGTGAGAAGAGGTTGCAGAGTTTGTAGCCCACGCTGAATGTCAGGCGGGGTCGCCATAGTGTTGGAGGAAGCGGAATCTAGTTTCGGAAGTGTTTCACGCAGCATATACGAAAGATTTTCGAGTGGCTGAGCATCTACAAAGGACCGGCAATAGGGCAGTGCATACCGGCCATCTAATAAAAACGGACCGCTGGGTCGGCGTAATTAAAAACACGTTTACTTATCATGTTTTATATGTATGTAAATGTCCGTTATGTAACTAATTGGTCCTTACCGTACCCTAGTCTGGATCTCAGGATTTACTAGAGCCCTCGAATCATGATCCCCCCGAACTCACACACTCCGCTCTCTAGTCAACATGAATACACAGATGTGTTGGTATGGGACACATATTAGCGCCTGCGCACTGGCCGAATGCTACCTAACAATCCAAGGAAATCGTTCGTGGGAAACACGCGGATGATCTCGCCAAAAACCTGCTTTGCCGCTTTGGCACTCATACAAGCCGCTTCATTTCCCCTTGTACTGGTTCACCAATCCCATCGCTCGCCGGTTCGCCCCAAAAGCTGAGTCTGAGCTGCTCATCCGTTAGTTGATTCAACGCTGTGTTTGAATCTATACACATACACGCTATCCTTTGAACCCGGACTCCGTAATGCCCCCATGAACACCGATCGCCGCCGAACCCGTTCTCGAACATCAGTCAGAGCCTTACACTCCCTCGTCGGAGGGCTGCGCTATGTTTTGACTACGTCCAAAACCAATCCCATGGGCCAGCTAATTGAGTCAAAGTACAGAAATGTGCTAGGATGTTGTCCAGCTACGCTGCCGCGACCCGGATTGCTGTTTTGTGACAACTCAGGAGCCCTCGGGTATCGTCCACCTAATGATCTTAGGGTTATGACTACATAAGACCTTACTCCAATACGCTTACGCTACCATATAATAGGAGCGATGTGCGGCACACGATCCCTTCTACGACGATCACAACTGTTCGACGCCGTAGATCTGGTTGGCCATTTGAATAGGGTTCTCACCTGGTATCATATGCTCCTTCACACTACGTTTCTCAAGCGGCGTTCTCGCTTGATGTGCTGCTCATCTTGTGATGCGTCGTTGGTCGTCGCGACACCCCCGTTACGTCTGACTGGTGCGTTGTGTCCTCATGCCGTACGAAACCTCACTGTTGTGGAATAGGGGTCGAGCATTCTTTCCAAATCGCCGGCAGGCTTAGAAGCGGGATTAAGTCCAAGTAGGTGATATATCTCGAGCAACGACAATCGCCCAAGTACTGGATACCATCCCCCGGCACTTCGATCTGCCTCCCTCGATCCTCCTTTCGAATAAACTGTCGATCATCCATAAATAAAGACGGCACTCACAGATCGTCATCCCTAATTGGTGTAGTCCAGGCGCGTGCACGAACAACGGGAGTGTAACAAACCTAGCCCGAATTTGTGGGTATCTTGTCCAACCTCCGGTCCTGTTGCCACAAGTGTATTTCCGACTCTACCTGGCTCATATGCGTGGCAATACGCCCACTTCTGCAGTACGTCCTTGCACCTCACGAAGGCGTAGGAATGCGGCACCCCAAGGCCGTGAACCCCGACCCTTGTATGCCCCCCCCCTCCCATTAATGTCACAGAAAATAACATAGTTTAAGGTGGAACGCCACAATTGAACGGAGTAGCTATGAAAAGCCATTCTTGTAGATCGGACTGCAGATCCTTCCCCGTTACGGAACTACATTATATTAGTAAGTGCTGTTTGATCCAGCCCTCCGTCTGGATTAACCCGCATATGCTTGTATTATGTGACAGGTTATGTAAACCGATGCACTTCCAGAAGATGCGAGATTGCACAGTGTTTTCACACCGCCGATAGGGTCAGAAGGTTCTATGCTAAATGCAGTATTTGTTTCTAAACCCTATGTGCTGGTTTTTTGTATGCGATCGACAAGATATCCTCCTTTACGGCGTAGCGCCATCATGGACCAGTAGCGGCTGACGCCAAGCTTGGCCGGCCTTACAACTGTTTGACCGCCGGGTCACTCGCTTGGGGACTAGGTGGTCCAACCAAGCTTGTTACAGGGTTGATGGGTTCGCTGACTGAAATTTAGCAGGGCGTTGTGCAAAACATCCTTTTGCCATTATTTGCACGCCTCACTGGGCTAATCTTTCCCCGAATGCGTCACTTTTACCCTACGCTAAGTATAGGTTTGCGTTGGAAATTATGACAACCGTCACTTGAGCTTACACTACACCTTGTCCTACCCATACTCCATTTTGTTCGATGATCCACCTTTCCGGTCAGAAAAAAATATGGTGACAATCTATACGAAGGCTATTGTCTCTCTGAATCAGACGAGCGGCATAACCAAGCACCCTAGAATGTGCCCTCACTACTCGGCGCCACGATCCTGCGCCCCTCCCCACCTTTCTCGGCTTGTGACTTTTACTACTGCAGTTGCTGCTCTTGAGTAAATACGACAAAAATTTTAACACCAATACAATCATTTTACACGATATTTCCTCAGCGGTTCGATCAATCATCTCCGAGATAGTATGGCCACTTTTTTTCTCCCGTGCTACCTCATGACAGAAATGTTGTTAGCTCGTTCGTCGAGCTAGCTAAATGCGGTTATCCCCTCTTATAGATGAACAGCTGGTAGGGCAAGGGTTCCACGGATGTTTTGTAAGCTCCTGGCCATGCTGCCTGTACCGAAGCATGACGAAACACGCATTAGATCTCCCCCCAAGCTGGAAGGAAAAGTCACTATTAACTCCCCAATGCACCCCGAGCTTACTGCCAGTTCGATTTTATGTCTTGATTCAGCCAGTGTAATGCTACGCACCAAAACGTTTTATCTTTTCAACCAATCGACTGCAAGCCCACCTAGGCGGTTGAGCAAAGCCTGACGACCCTTGTATAAGACAATCATATAATTATCCTAGGGGGATGGCAGACTTAGAGCTCTCTGCATTCCAGCGGCGTGTTTTTTTTCATTGTGATGGCGCCTCGTCGTATGCATCTTGTCAACGAAAGGAGCGCAAAGGTGGGGGGTGAGTAAAGATAGAGATTCGATGCTACCGCGCCAAAAATCGCAGGTCTCCACAACTCTCTGAGTTTAGCACTCGATCATTGTGTTGGAGATCTGGATCATATTCTGGCCGCCTTGAGGTATTAATTTCATGTATTTGTTCTCCCCACCGAGTCTGCTAAACAACCAGCTCATCTATTCTTGTTAAATATATTCCAAACAGTATGATTGAACACCCCATAGCTGTCGTTAATCGTTCTAGCATGTAATTAACTGTAACACATCTACCTAGTAAAGAGACCGAGGCGGATGAGAAGCACAGCCTCATGGAAGAAGCACAGACAGCAAAAGCAGTAAGTCCGTCACTCAATCAAGCGATTCCTTCAGGGCGCTCCCTTGCACATGCCTGGGCCGATCATGATCTCCTCTGATCCTCGTGTGCTCGGCCTACCTCCAAGTTCGAGTTTACGAACTTGTATAATAGACGAGATCGACTTTCAGCCCGAGTGTATGAACCGTTGAGCTGGGTCAGGTATGACCTACAACGTTACTCGAATCTTCAAGCCGAGCAATCGGCCACCTGCCACCAAGTCTTTCTCGAAACAGATATAAATGTTACTTCGCCCATGGTTCTCTTGCGTTTCTGGTTGCATTTATATCTCGTCCAAGGCTCCATGATACGAAATCTATATCCGGAGCAAAACCAACCATGCAAGGTATTTTCTTAAAAGGCTTCGATCCAGACAGCTTCGATGGATACCGTGGAATGACCCAATGGCATGGCTGTTTTCCTATCTGGTATAGAATAACAAGATGTGCCCTTTGTCCAATTGTCTCAACAAGTAGCTATCCTCGTGATTCTAATTCCATCTGACTAATTGTGCCAGGTCTGGCGCACGGCAAGAGACCAGCCGCCATTGGTCCAGGCACCTACTTGCGTGCTGATCCTGAGGGATTACTGCATCTTAATCACGGCGATCAGGCTACCCAGCTTGGCAGTGCCCTAGCCGAGGCGAGATCAATGTACATCAGTGGCCAACGCACCTGGAGTGCTTCAGTCCGTTTGCGTATATGGGAATGTTCTTATTCTTGTGGGAGGCGGGAAACTGCAGGGAACGCTGATCCGTATTCTATCTCCTATCACAGGTAACAAGGCTTCGCCAGCGCCAGCTCATGGATCTACCTCCGCACTGGGGGGAGGGCGATTTTCAGCGGCATTGGATCTACGAACCTTTGCTTAATTTTAGGGGTAGCCCATGTCGTGTCGAAGTGATTTTTGATAGCCAGATTACGGCTCAGAAAGCACCATTTACTCGAGTCAACGTTCAGCACACTGTCAGAATCGTCAAATCATTCTTCCAACTGAGTGATCCCGCGGATCGTTTTGTAAACAAACGGTGGAACCCCTAGGTACCCCCATACCCCTCTCGATGATGCCGTATCAAGTTTTATTCGCTGTATCCTTAAATTGAGGGCACAATGTAGAGTGCTCGACATTCCGTCAGAGCCGAGGCGGTCGACACAACATCCCTACTTAACCCACGTCCCGGGCGACCTTAACGACCTCTCCATCTGAGTACTAGTGCAATAGAATTCTCAGAATACCTAACCAAAGCTATCAATCTAGCAGAGACATCCTTCTCCCCACCGCTTCCTGTATGCACAGGTTACGCTCTTTCAGCCACTCGAGATAACGATACGTGGAACACGTTGTATAACAGAACCCCCATATACGAGTGATGAACCAATGCCCGAAAGCAGTCCGTGCAGTCATCATCACGCACATAGTAAACACGCGCCATGATCCAGGTTTTCATAACTAAGCTTCCTCAACGAGTTGTCGAACTTTTCTGTACTCCCAAGACCCATTGATGCCCAATCTCCTTTGCCTTTTGATGTAACCATTCCACTCGCTGTACAGATAATTGTTCGGCTAACACTGTATCAGGATTACAAGACAAGCCCACTGGGCGCCACACTAGACGGTCATGCACCCCACACGCCGTGCTTCGTTTTTAATATTTATACATTACTCTCCTGCCTGAGAAGAATATTTACAAAGCTGTTCCATCCAGGAGCCAATCACGGCGAGGGTCAAGATCTGATATATTCTAGCTCTTTTTTTTTAAGTCCGCCTTTCCGCTCAGATTCCGCCATTCACGATGCGTGGTGGCTGGCCCCAATTGATCAACTTTACGGCGCCTCGCGCAACATCGGGAACCAAGAAGAAGCAAGCTTTACGTACTCCCCCACCCAGCAGAACATCAACAGGTAAACATTCAGTACAAGAAAGCATACTACATTGTGCGCCAAGCGACGGAGGTATCCACGCAATGAATACGTGGTTAAAACTGTCCGGGGTTTAGTTTACATCAACGCAAAGTGTTTCTAACACGTGAATCACACGATACTCTACCGAGCCACGCCGAGAAGAGATGGCTAGCGTTGTGGTCGTAGAAGGTGATGCTGCTAAACCCATAGTCCTGACATCTCGTGTTCGAATTCCTCAAACGGCCTAATCGTTTAAGAAAATATTATTAGGAATTTTAACGGAACACTGTGAAGTAGAGAAGCATATTGTCATCCCGCCAACGAGAGTATCCGCGTAACCGCATACGCCACTAAGCCCGAGGTGATATCGGTCTGGCGCACGCTCGTCGCGACAACCCAATCGGCCAAGAGTCACTGTGCCATGTCACCGAAAGACCACATAGCGCCAAACGGAAACGAGCGTCTGAGCACGTCAAACTAAGCCAAGGACGGCAAAATCCCAAACTGGCGTGCATATGAATGTGGCTGGTTCGCCGATCAAACAGTAAAATTACCAATCGCGCCACCCCAGGCCATTTCAACCAACGTCGGTGATGACAAAAAGCGCATTTTATTCATTCAGAGACAGGCACAAGTCTAGGGGGCGGAACAAGGGTGAGATGGAATATACACAGCAACGCGACCTTCATCACATTTCGTTACAAACAACAAGTACCGGACTCGCCTCGACACCAGGCCACGACAGCAAACACGACAAGGAGCACGAGGACAGCAGCGAACAAGAATACAGTGAACATACGACAAAGTATGGATGGGTATCGACAAATCAAACATGTCGGTGCAATAAGCCTTGTCGAACGGGTCAGCAAGGAAGGTGGGTCGAGGGCCAACGGGTCGGATCGATTCGGGGGGGGGGGGGGTGTAACAAGGCCACTCGGGGACGCAAGGGACGGGGATTAAATAGGGAGACCGGTCAAGAGTACATCAGACAGCCCATAGCCAAGGGGAGAATGTTCAAAGGAAGCTTTGTTCTGGTGGGGAGGGGGGGAGACTCGTTCGAAGACTGGATGGTGCGTATATAAAACATGAAGGGAAAGGCATGGAAGCTCAAGCTCGCGGGTCGCGCCCGTTGTAGCGGTCCCATTGGGGAGGCTGCGGTTGGGGTTGGGGGCTCGTCATTGGACCTTGGTTGGCTGGAGGATAGCCAACAGGGGGTTGACCATACGACTGCTGCATGGTCGGTGGGCCATACGACGTGGGAGGCGGACCATAGGCGCCCGAGTACGTACTCGGATGCGAGTATGCCATTGGCGGAGGGTACGAGGGGCGCATACTAGGGAGCGTATGGCTGTGCATCGGGGCCGGCGGGGGAGGGAGGGTCATGTTTGGGGGTGGGAGGGCCATTGACTGGCCAGGGCTCATGTGAGACGCGGACGGTGCGGGGAGATAGGGCGACGTGGCCTGGCCACGAGAAAAGGGACTATGGATAGGCGAGAGCATCGGCTCGTCGACTTCGGCTTCGCGGCGGCCCCAGCCCCTGCGACCGCTCCCGCTATCACGGGCAGGCTCCGGTTCGGAGTCGGTGGTGCGCCTGCTGCTGGAAGCGTCCGACCTGGGCTTATCCCTGTCCTCCGCGGCGCGACGACGGCCGACAGAACGAGCCATGGCCGAGTTTTCGGCGGCGAGCCGGGCCGACTTGCGGAGGAAGGCAATGTCGATGGGGGGCGGGACCTGACCGCCCGCGGGGAGGGAGCTGATAATCCTGTCGCGCTTACGCACGAGCTTTGCGTAATCTGGGGATAGACGAGGGCGCAGGGTGTGGGGTCAGGTCCCGTCGGCAGGCAGGAGGACTAGAACTCACGAAGGCCGCAAGCGTTGCAGAGGGTGCGCTGGCCGTCCGGACCGCGGCGCCATTCGGGGGTGTCGACAATCTCGCACGAGTGGCACCGGCCGGGAGGGTTGGCTCGCTGTGGAGAAGGAATTGGATGAGGTGGGGCCGGGGATAGGGTCCAGTCGTACTCACGCTCCGCTTCTTGTATTTCATCTTGACCTGCCCTGCAGCTTGGCCGGTCGCGCGGCGGGCGCGGATATCATCGATGGCGCGGGGGCGGCGGCCTTGGCGTCGTCGTCGAGCTGGGCAGGACGCTCGGGGACGCCCTGGACAAAAGAGTCAATATCAAATGCAAAATAGGCAACGATCGACGGACATCAAACACGTGCATGTGGACCTCCTGCGCAAACGAAACGCGGGGCGCGGTGCTCGCGCTCGATCCGGATGCTGGGCGCTCGGCGGGGGGCGACGAGGAGACACGGCGGGCCATCTGCTCGTCGGCGGCGTCCTCCCAGGGGCGCTTGGGCGGGCGGGCGGCGGAGGCGGAGGCGGAGAGCGGGGCGGGTGGCGGGGGCGGCGGGCGGAGCACTCGACACGGCGGTAGTCCTCGAGCATGGTGATGACCTCGACGGCGCGCTCGACCATGGCCGCAATCTCCGACTCATCGGGCTTGGGCGAGACCGATGCTGGGACAAGGTCAGTAACGGTTGCGCGGGACGATCGAGATACGCACCATAGTGGTCGGCAAACTGGCAGAGCACATGGCAGTTGGCGACGACCTGGACGGGGATGAGGGCGAGCACAACAGCAGCAGCGGCTGACAGACCTTTGCGAGGCGCTCGTCGCGGGGCGGGGCAGCGTAGTCGTCGTCCGAGAGCTGGAGGTCGCGGATAGGAGGGAGGCGAAGCATCGGGCAGATCTGGCACTCCAGTCTCTGAGAGCAGGCCTTTTGTTTTCTTGCCGCCAGGGTTTCTCCCAGGGTCCATCAGGGTCTCGCCCGAATCGGGCGTGCTGTATTCGCGTTGGGCTGCGCCAAACTCTCGGGGGACCCGATCTGAGCTATCTTCATTTCCGCATCTCTGGGCCCGCCTACGGCTGTTTCCGCCGACCCCCCCGATTCCCTGTCAGGATCTCGCACTCAAAACGGCCGCACATGTACTCGGTGCGCCACCACGTGAGCCCGACCCCCCACCCCTGGTGTGCGCTTGAGACCCAAGCGCACAGAGCATCTGGCTCGCGTCGGCAAGTGAGCTATATCGGCCTTCTGTGCCCCGCTCGCAAAACTCCATCTGCCACGAGCGGATCGGCGTCTGGCTTCTTGCCTTTGACGGGCGTTGAGCCCCAATCTATACCGCACTGATATCCCTAAGCCGTCTGTTATACCGAACATTTCCGTGTTCAATACACCTGGACTGGCCGGATCTCTTGGCTTCCTCGTGATCGATTCCGCGATTCAATGTGATGAGCAGCTTCCGCTTGTTGGTCATCGTCCACCTGGGCGTCTCCGTTTGGCTAACCAATATCTTTCCACTAGGTTTCCGCATATGCAGTTCGGGTATTGATCCGTCATAATCATGCGCAACGGACTGGGCGTAAATATGTGATTGGCCAATATGACACTCCCTCACAGACATTCAGGATGTACGTTCCCCGTTGCAAGTATTGCGCCCAATTCCAGATTTTCATCGCGGACTTGATGTTTCTATCCACTACGAGATGTCATGACTCCTAGCTCCGTCGTCGATGCTTGTCGCAACTTGATTTACTGGGATCTGATTGGTTCCTGCGGCTTCAGGGTAACGCTATTGCTATCAAAATCAGTCATAGTTGAATGTGATCGTGATCTACTTCGGCTATAGACGCCGTCTTTCAATTCAACGGCTTAACATTCACTCGCCCAAACCTCACCCAAACACGTTCTCTTTAGCGACCTGGATGGGAATTGCGGAGATCAACTGACCGTCGCCGTGCGAGATATCCTCACACTATCGCTCTGTACAAGCCATGGTTCAGTCACGGAACATCCTAGGCATGTTTCACGCAGAATCAATTCATGTTACTCGTACCACTGGAGGAGTGCGTGATACCCACATGCGGATACCCCTACTCGTTCACTCAAACAGACAGACAGGTTGTACAAATGTTCATGTGGGTTCTCAGCAACCGGGAGGCAACCCAGACTCCTCGTGTAGATCGTTGATACCCCACGTCCGAATTTCGATTGAGTAGGTAGAACATCCTTGGCGTGCCGTTAGTTTACTCATCCACCCAAAATGATGCTACACGGCCGTATATAGAGTGTCGATCTGCTGAAAGATCTTTGGCCGAGTCTCCTACCGAATACTTAAGCTCGAGGCTGCCATGGCAATCCACGTTGCTCAAGCGTCCCCTCTTGCGGGTCGCTTCTGCTTTGTCCAGTAACTTACCCTCTCGAAACATTCGGGGGCTCTACAATAGGTGACGCCGATCATCCAAATGAATCATAGAGAAGCGATTCTGAGCAAGCCGTACCGCCGGCAAAAGCCAGGCTCATTCTCAACTCCCTGAAGGGACGTTGTAAACGGAGTCCATGTACAGTGTATCCTCGGATATGCTCAACATAAATTATTGACCCTATACGGAAGCCGTCGTGCCGTGTACCCTGTATAGGCATACCGAAAGCGGAGATTGAATATATACCGAGAACCACGACTTTTCATCAATCAGGGATCCGGGAAAACGTACATTGCATCCCGACCAATGCACACCCTTTTGTCTGTCTATTCATTTTGCAAGCCCCTGGATTAGGGTGTGCTTGTGCTTAACGCGCCACAATGAGCTTAGTACTCCGCCGTCTCGATTCTTGATTCATGTTTCTTGATTCATGTCCCGGGATTCAATCTTTCGGACCCCTCGAGATGAACAACGGGGATGTGATCTTATTGATGCTTATTTAAATATCCCAACCGGTTTCAGAAGCCAATTGAACACATTTGGTGCACCAACCCGCGTGTTGCTTCCGTAGCGATTCCAACCACGTTTTCTTCATCTCTACAAATACGTGATGGAACCTTCGTAAGCAGCCTCTCGATGCCCGGCGATCGAGTCATTCAAACAGAGTCTAGGCCTAAATTTTCATGGTATGGTAGTCTACTTGGCCTTATTTATCTCTCGAACGTGGCGACCTAAGGTTATACTGTCATACCTGTATTGTAAGCACATAGTTGAGCACATTTGGAATATGGGATTTCATCCCCTCTAAAGTTAAAATCTGTCATGTGACGATTGTACACACAACCATGGTGGATTCCAATATTAGCATATGCTATCGGGACGGCTCGCGTACGTCCAACCCAGGCCTTGTGCCTTGGTCGCCATCTCCCGGCGTCCATTCAATCAAAGTTTAGGTCATGCAAGTCGATCACGACATCAAATTACGTTGTTAATCAAAGCCGGGTGTGGCCAAATAAATACCGAGGTATATGGTCGTGTAACCTGATTGAGTAACTCGGGGCACCGGCAATCAAACTCATGGCGTCATGTTTTTGACATGCAGCGTGAATTTACTTGCTTGGGTCGGATCTGAGACACACAACTGTTTCATCGGAGGGTCCGTTCACACACACACACCATGTTTGTTGATTTGTCGTGCTACTAAAGCCGATAGATCCCCCCTTGGCACGCAGCCACACCCTCCCACAACCATTGAGGATCTTCTGATGAAAATGTGCATTGAATAGACTAATAGTTGCTCGCGTGGGGGGGGGGGGGGGTTACGCGCAAACGAGTTCTATTCTTCTGCAATTTTTCAACGGCTATCAAGCCGATTTCGATCCTACGGCCGAACAAAAACCTCACAAACTTTCAGCCGCGTTAGACTATCACGTCTATCAGACAAGAGATCTAAGCGCGCACTGGTTTGGTCTCTCCCAACCCTGCACAGGCTCAACGAAAAATTTCCCAGGTGAACTCGTGAATGTTCCTCCTGACCGGCCGAGACGACGAAGACAACTTGCCCTCGGTTCGTCGCATCAGGGTCCCATCTTGCAAAATAGCCTCGCGCTCCCATTCAGTTGTGTGGCACACCATGACTCCCCTAACAGCAAGCAACATATCGGTCCGAACAACGTGCATCGGCTCAGCACGGGCGATCTATCGACGGCGTTCAACATCCACTTCAAGAAAGAGACGAGATCATGACATAGGACACAATAGCAGATCTAGGTGTTTTTGTGACGTATCTGGATTCCTCGTGTCGGTGGAATCACGTTGCAGGAGCACATGAGATTACCGCGTCTCGCTCGTCAGGGGCATACATATAGCCTATACCCATGTGTAATCGGGTCCGGGCATGTCGTGTCGGCAAACTGGCCCGTGTCGACTGGCAAGATCTGATCCTGTCCCCAGTGGTATTTACGTCCTTCTCGGTCTTCCCGATTGACCTGTCAGCCCCGTCGGGCACGCGGTCCGATAACTCGATGGACATTTTACGTAGAACAAGACACATTTGCATATACCGTAGCGGAGCCGGTTCGTGTTAGGTATAGGGGCTACCCAATGTGAGGGAGTTTCAGCCAGGATTTGAAGAGTGGATCTGGCATTGTGTGGCGAATCAGATCGAGGTTGGGTGGTATATGATTACCGCGATCAACTGGGAGGTGGCTCGTCCCAAAACATCTAAGCCAGAAGCGAAAATTGTCGCCGTGGCAGATGCCTTCATGCAAGACGAATCCGTTCAACAGATCAGCGGCTGACTATGCCGAGGGGAGGCTAGCAGAGTGTATTTATGTCAGGTAAGCGCAGGCACCCAGTGCACCCTTGACAACTTAAACCAAATTAGGCTTCGCTCGTAAACTCGACCAGCCCAACGGGACGGGACACATCCTAATTCCATCCCTGCATAAAACTGTAACTTATCTAGCCGACAGTTTTAAGCAGATCGGGATCCACGTGGGTCATTTCCGTTGGAAACAGATTGTCCCATATATGGTAAGTACAAGATATTTGCGTATCGGCAGTTCGGGTTCTACCTCCCGACATCAGGTGTAACTTAATCGTTGAGATGTCAACACCCGTTGCCCCATAGATCGGGCGTGGTGTGTTTGGCTCGTCTCTGATACTACGAGATCGGACCGACTCCGGTTATGCACGAGCCGGATGGAGTCGGGCCTGAGGCTGTGGCTGCGTCCTGAGCGGAAATGCACACTCGAGCACGGCGAGGTCGCCTCTCCGGCTTCCGATGAGCAGCGAGCCTCCACCCTCGTCCCAGGCAACCAGCTCGTACCCCACTGGCGAGGTGGTTGTCCACAACGCGGTCATAGTTCGCATCACGTCCAAAGTAGAATTAATGCGCATGAGAGGAAGGAGGGGGCTAAACGGGTCTGGAGGCGTCGGAGGGGCATGTGTCGTTGGGCCTGTTTGGTGGGGAGGCGGCGGATGTATATGCGGGGTCATTTGCGGTGGCATTTGCGGCAGCAACGGCTGGGTTGATAGATGTTGGTGTGGCTGCGGCGGTAAATGAGCGTTCGTCTGCGGCATCCGTAGCATTCGTGGAACCGGGCGTGATGCCGAATTACCGTCCGGCTGAACCATCCTAAGCAGGTCGAAGTCGGTTGGATGTCGAAATTTGACGATGTATTGTCTCGGGCCTCCACCTATGCCTAGGTTTGTAGCCAACATTACGCCTCGCCCATTCGGACCAGCTAGGATAGGCCCGTACGCCAAATGCGGGTGTTGGGGTTGCAGTGCATGCACATGAAAGACAAATTTGTAGCGCTCGGGCTCTGGTAACGGCGGCGGCGGAGGAACACGGCGGGCTGTGTGTGAGGGTGAGGGCGGCGCGGTGTGAGAAGGCGAAGGAGGGTTGGAAAAATTCGGGGTCGAAACACTTGACGAATTAGGTGTGGGGCGGGGCGTAGGAGTTCTGAAGAGTTGGGCTGTCGCTGCGTAGTATGGCACACTGGGATCCGTCAATGGAACGGGAGAACGGGCCACTCCAATGAGCGATATTGGCCGAACACAAATGTCAATATTCTGTATTCCAGAGGTTGAGGTCGCCGTGCGGACTTCATGGATATGAATTTTCGGATTCTTGACAAAACTGACAGGAAATACGGCAATATCTGTGGCATAGGTTGGCGGAAGGTATTCAAAATCGCCTTGGATCACATCTAAAGAGATTATTGGGGGTTGCTGATCGTCATCAAGGATGGTAAAAATATCTCGCGGATAGACTTCAGCCGCCGAATCGCGCACTACGATGATGATGTCGGCCCCGATGGTGACGGCCCGGCACGATTGATGCTAAAAGACAGCATGTGATGAACGGTGGTATAAGATCTAGACTTCGTATTCACCTGCCACCGGACCTCCCAGTCTCTAACGGGCGCAGTCAAGCGCGTGGCCTGGCGCGTGACCCAACAGCACAAAAAGATCGTCTGGGCTGGATCACCAAGCGCATAGGCGAGCACAAAGTCTGTGAAAGCCACAAGCGCGCCTTCGGTCATGTGTATACCGACCAAGCCGAACGACGGATCCCGAGGATCGTGCATTGGTTTGCTCAAGTGAAGCTGAAAGATCTCGGTCCGAAGTCGGGAGCGGTTTCTAGAGCAATGTTAGGAGAAGTTGGTGCTCGAGTTTGCCACTTACTTGGGGGAAAACTGTATAGCCAAGTATGTAATCTTACAACGTCTCGGACGTGTGACCATCACATTCGTAATCCTTTCCTGTTCGTCCAACTCTCCTGCCCAGGGAAAGATTCTCCGGCACATCTGTGGATGGCTATTTGGCTCGAGCGTCCAGAGATAAACCTGCTTATGGGAAACAACCAAAAAGTATCGACCCAGAGTATCAGGAACAAATAAAATCTGTAAACAACATATAATATGAACAAAACACCTTAATCGGGATAGCAGTGTGAAAACTTGCCTGTTCCACGCCTTCAGGGGTATAATCCGAGATCTTGTGTGGAACGTGGCCCAGCTGGAAGCCTGGGTTCATCCAGTGGCGTCGCAGAATAAACGCACATCGGAGGAGTTCTTCTTGCAACGGTGGAGACGCATGTTGTGGCAAGTGCACCGGCTCGGCGCCGATGAGCAAAGGGGTTTGGCGGTAGTATTTGACCTTTTTCTTCCATATATCTAGCGCGTCTAGAGTGAATCTCTTTAGAGCGCTATTGGTCTGATGATTGTCAGTCCGAGCCCCAGCGACTCGGGGATGACGTACATACCCTGCGGAGAGCCATTACATCTGCGAGCCCTATCATGTTTGCAATCTTGACCATTACGGCCGTGGGGAGTGCATCCAGACGGGGCTTTCCATACGAAGTATCGACCGGTCTGTCGTATGGGATAAACCTGGGTCTCCGGGCCGTCTGTTCCACCTCCATGTATGATTCGGACTGGACGCTTCTGTCCTCGATTTCTTCGTCCAACTCCTCTTCGAGATATTCCTCCGAGTCTATCTCCATATCCAGATCATCTACGTCTGCCATCCTTGCACGGTAAAACCCTCGCGGAGCGAAACAGAAGAGTCTTAGTTTCAAACAAATCGTCGACAAGGGTGTGGTGGTCGCCACCAGCAGGCAGGCGCGTTTGATTGCAGCCGTTTCAGGACTGGTACATCGTGGCACATATTACAAATCGCATCAAATAACCCGATCCAATTTACCTATCTGCACCCAACCCACCGACATCCAAACATACTAACTCTCTGCTTGCGGCCCAGAGAAGCGCGAGGTGGGCCACAAGCAGTGCGCAAGACCACCGCATTCGACGGGTCCACATGTCGATCAGTGCGAGGCCAATCACGAGGCTCAGAGCGGCCACCTTGGGCGGTGTCGGCGCACATTTATTGATGAGAAGAACAGTCTGGTAGATCCAGCCATACCAATCAGTTAGCGTTGCTGTTAATCTACCCCGCACCCCACAGCTCTAACTCTCTCCCCGCGTGCTCCAGACCACAGAGAGAGACGAGGACTCACTTTACTTATCAGCAGCGCACCCTTGAACATTCGCGAGAGCACCCGAGGCACGTTGATAGAGGAGATCATTCCGGCCACCCGCCTCACAGCGGGTGCAGGTCCGTCCAGGGCGAGTAATCCCGGGGTGATTTCGCTCGCCAACTCCCCCGCAGGATCTGATCTTCTCCGCGAGCGCGAACTTGAACCGGCCCTGCTTCTTCCGTTCGGAATAGATATGTCCGAGGAAGAACTCTCGCCAGAGTTTCCCGAAACGAGCAAATCGGTATTGTAGCGTCCCGCTCGCGATACGTTTCCCCGAGATGCGGGCGGCGTGGATCGTCGTACCAGCGGGCCTATACCTTCGTGGGACATAGGGGCGTTCTCTGGCAGAGTAGGGTCGAACTAGAACAAAGAGGGGGGGCATGGTAAATCAAGGGACAGTGAAGGTTATCGCATCATCTCGTCCGGGAAAAGGACAAACCTGGCTTCCGCGAATTGCCTTTAGCACCTGGTCGGATCCTGGCCGTTGGAACGGATCCACGTCGAGGAGCTTGCTCAGCAGCTGGCATAGTGCGGCAGGAAGCCGCCGCTGAGTAAATGACCGAATATTCTCGCTGGTAGCTCTGAACCTGATTACCCCGCAACCCCGGATGGGCCAAGCTTTGTCAATTGCCTCCACGGCTCAGGAGCCAAGATGAGCGATAGAACGCACCCTTGAAAATTGATGATTTCTTTTTCCAACTCGTCCATATCCTCATCGTTTTTCCAGGGTAGTTTGAAATAAATCAGCTTGTGGAGTATCATTCCTAGCGACCACATGTCGCTTTTGGACGTAGCCTGGCGCAACGACCCGTCTTGACTATGACCGAGTGATTCGGGAGCGGAATATTCGAGCCTATTGTCCCGAAAATGGGACAAAATGGAAGACACAAATTTAGTTAGCTCGAGGATAAATATATCAAGCGCGAAATGAACGAGGGTAATAGGACCCACGTTCCGGTGTTACCCGACCGTTGTCGAGCAACCGACTGCAAGGCGTCCTGCGCAGTCCCAAAGTCAGAGAGCCTAATCATCACGTCAGCTCAGCTCCACCTGCACAAACATGGCGAGGTGGGGGACTTACATTGCGCGGGGTCTAGATTATCGTGATCGAGATGGGAACGGGCAAAAATCGGGGTGGTGCAGGATGTGTAAATGCGGGGTGGTAATTTGCACACGAGGATCGTCCGTTCCCATTCAGTTTGACCAGATTAGGTGCGTAGTGTGGGGAAAGGCCCAGCCGATAAGCGTTGCAATATATTGCATCAGCGCCGCGTACCCAAACAAAGGCGGACCCGCGCACATGATTCTCCTTCGTCCAGTGTGAGTAGCACGTTTCCAGGCTTGAGGTCCAGATGCAAGAACGAACTCTCATGCTATATCAAGCCAGCCCCGTTAGCATCTCGAGTCATTCAGCCCGTATGATTCTCACCAGAAATGCGAGCCCAGCGACCACGTCCCCGAACAGACTCCTGATTTCTTCGGCACTGAGCAAATGCACGGCCTTCATTTCTCTGGCCCGCCTCCTCGCTTCCTTTCTCACATCTGCGGAGCCAGCGCCACCCGCGCGGGCACGGAAGGCTCTAATCCGGTCCTCGCGCGTTTGATACTCCCCCGACGGCGGCTCCGATGATTCGGTTGGCGCCCGATCTAGGGGACTCTTCGCTCCAAGCCGCTGAAGGATGAGATCGTCAAGAGATCCAAGCTCCGCCCATTGCATCAATACACTGTGTCAAGCCAGGCGACCAGCACGATCGTTAGTTTCCCATCGGATTTGGGGGCGGGTGCGGTATGATGTATTCAAACTGCACGTGACAAGGCGGATTGACCCCTAATCGTAGTGCGTGGCGTACATAAGGTGAGACGCGGGTAAAAGGGGTGGTCAAGGTGTGGTATGCGTGCGCGAGGAGGATGTGTGAAAGAATGGGGGATGATCATGTGCAGCTCTGATAGGAGACAGAGTTTTGCGAAGAAAGCGAGTAGATGGGCGGGTAGACGTTTCCTCTTTTGTCCTTGAGACTGAGTGTCGCCGGCGCCTCATCAAACAGGGCAAAGGGGATAAACATAGGTGGCAAAAAGGCAAGTTATTGAGCCATGGCAACTACCACGGGGAAATGGGTATGATGTGTATTGGATGACAAAGGGACAAAAGGGATGGAGTTTGACACAAGGTATTACTCACTGAAGGGTCGGAACGGCAAGTCCGAATGAAGAGAATCGTGCTGACTCGATCCAAGCATGGTGATATGTGACGATATTCCGGTGATGAAGTTTCTCGAGTAATCGAACCTTGAATGAATGTGTTTAGTCTGAGGCAATGCGACGAGGGACCTGAATCGGGCTAGCACGGCGTGGCGTAGCAGTTTGCTTGCAAACGCTAAGGAACAGAAGAGTTGCTCCAACGATAGGTCGGAAGCGTTACGACCGTGGCTATGAGCCGAACAACCAGCTGGTAGCGCACATCGCTCGGCATCATGTATCGGGATAGCGGTGTCTATCTGATGCCACGCCAGGTGGTTGGCGGGGTGATGGAGCCCGAACAAAGCGAGGCGCCAGAAGAGAATACAACGGGATTGGATAAACTGGCTCACCTCGCGTAGGATTTCCATCAGATAGGATGTTGATTCGCCTACGGCAATCTTTTTGACGGCAAAGTGGCCCAATGGAATGCCATTGAGCACATGCTGACAACACGTAAACGATAGACCAAGACAAACAGATGTGTCCCGAGGATAACTCACTTGGCAAAGGAAGACACTTCCGTTGGCGCCCATGCCCAAACGTGTCTCCTCGCGGAAGAAAGTAGAATAATAGCCGCTGGAAGACCGGGAGCTTGAGCTCTCGCCGGCGGGCCGCTCGTCTGGTTCTTCTGAACTCTGTCGCGCGGCCTGGGCTGCGTCTGCGTAGACCGCGGTGGGTTGTGCGAGGTGCGTGGTCGAGCGACCGAGAGGCGTGGCCGAAGAGCCGTTGCGAAGGCTGTTTCCCGAGAGGCCCGGCAGAGACTCGGGTGCTCCGCCGCTGCCGCTGTGGCCAGCCTGGTCAGAACCCGAGTCCGAGTCGATGGATACGCGGGACCAACGCCTCGAGGGAGCGCTTACTTCTTCGAACCGGGCAAACGGTGGACGATCGTGGTTGGGAAATTCACGTTCATCGATTGACCCGCCGTTTACGCGCTGGAGTAGCTGAAAATAGTCGGGTGACATCTCTATCTGGGGTAAGCCAAATGTGTTATTGGCGCCTGGGGAAAAGGCACGTGGAATGTCGTCCATGGACCGGTGGCAATAGGGGCATGCGTTGGCGTGGTTTGCGACATGGTGGCGAGGAAGCGTAAACGACGACGGGATGGGAGACACCGCGGCGGGAACAATATTGATTGCATGGGACGCGGCGTTGTATAATACAATTTGGTTAGACCCGCGCAGAATTGGCTGCCAGAGCGAATAGGACTCGGCGACAGGCCGGTGCACAGACGCGGACAGCGAGCGCGAGCGTTGGTGCGAGAGCTGGGAGCGCGTGGTGGACACCACATGCGGGATGAGCGCCGCGGTCGATGCGGCCGGGGAGGGCGTAGCGGTCGACGACCGAGAGGTGATCCGGGGTCGACGGAGATTGGGAGACAGCGAGCGAGACGACATGCCCAAGAGAGTAGTTGGATGGCCTGATTGGTACACACAGTCGGATCAAGCCAAGTACACAAGTCGTTGTTCCAGGATACACAGATGCAGACACAGAGCAGAGACCGGTGGGAGCAGGCAGCTGCAGGCCGCAACCGTGGTGGCGTGGTGGCGGGGAGCTCGTGCAGCGCAACGCCAGGCATCACGTGGGCGCCACCCGATCTAGGCGCCGAACCGCGGTGCGATAAGATCCCCATCGACCTGGAATGACAAGCGAGCGATTTTCCGCCATCGGTCGGCTGCCCACCATATTCCCAGGATGGCCAAAGACCTGTTCAGCGTGCGTCGAACGAGCTCGCTGTGCACCACGCGCTGACATTTCTCCAGGTTCCGATTTTCTTCATCGTACGCCCACTGGCCGTTATCTAATCTGACAAGCTAACTCGGCTTCCAGCTCTTGCGCGAGTCGCTCGAGGCCTCGATCATCGTCTCTGTCCTCCTCTCGCTTGTCGAGCAGATAGCCGAGACGTCGACCATCCCCGCGTCGGCCTCGACCGACAGACTCGCCGCCGCCGCCGCCCCGCCCGCCCAGAGCGACACGCCAGCAACCGCAGGCTCTAGCACCGGTGCGAGCTCGGGAACTCACACCCCCGACTCCCAGGCCAAGGACCTCGTCCGACAAGTATCGCACGACGCCCGCTCGAACGATTCCGATGCTGGAGCAGGTGAAATGTCCCAGGCCGACCTTCTTCGGCGGCTTCGATTCCAAATTGTGCTCGGAGCGGGATTGGGCTTTCTCTTGGCGCTCGTGATGTAAGTCCGCGGCTGGCCTCTTCCGGCTTTGGGCGTCTCTCACGTTTTGCTAGCGGGGCTGCGTTTATCGCCGTCTGGTTTATCAAGGTCGTCGACTTGTTCTCTGCGGCCGAAGAGATATGGGAAGGCGTCTTTAGCTTGATCGCGTCCGTTTTTTCGGCTTTCTTCCTGGTGACGTACGTTGATGGAAACGTGGCGCAGGTCTGTCCTTATCCTAGTCATGGCCCTCGCCATGCTCCGCATGGACCGTGCTCGAACAAAATGGCGAGGAAAGCTCGAACAGTCGTTCAATGTATGCCATGCCATTTCCGCCTGATCGTATCTAGCCTTATCTTTGTCCGAGCATCAGGGCAGCGCACCTCACGATCGCAGAGGCCGAGCCGGTATCCGGATGCTCTTTATGCTGCCGTTTGTCACGGTTTTGCGAGAGGGCCTAGAGGCTGTCGTATTTGTCGGAGGCGTGAGTATGTCGATCTCTTCCGGTATTTCCCGTATTCATTGCGCTGCAACTGCCTAGGTCTCTCTTGGCCAACCAGCAAGCTCGATCCCGCTTGCCGCACTCGCTGGACTTGTTATTGGCTTGTTGGTTGGGTACCTCATCTACGCCTCGTCCTCACGAACACGTGCGCCTTTCCGTCTAAACACTGCACATTCTCTAACCTCTTGCTACAGACCTACGCGTATTCCTGGTAACCTCAACCTCTCTGCTACTCTTGATTGGTGCTGGGCTGTTGTCCAAATCGATCGGAGCCTTTGAAAGACATAGATTCAATGTCATGGTACATCGTTCGTTCCTGATCACCCTCTCTCTCTAACCTTCTCAACACAGGTTGGCGGCGATGTCGCAGAGGCAGGCAACGGTCCAGGTTCATACGATGTCGTCGGAAACATCTGGCATCTCGACTGCTGCAACCCCGAGAACAAACACGATGCTCGTGGCTGGGCCGTATTCAACGCAATCCTCGGGTGGAGCAACAACGGGAGCAGTACGTTTTAACTTTCGAATGAGGATAACAGGGGCTGATGTTATGAGGCTAGTTGGCACCGTAGTTTCGTACATCCTTTATTGGGTCGTTGCGATCGTTGCACTCGTTAGGATGAAGCACCGCGAGGTAGGCCTTTCATTGCCACTCTTGGAGTAGTTTTTGATCTGTGGATGAGTAGGGTCGAACAGATATACTGGGGAAGGCGGCACATTATACTCGGGTTTCGTCGTTCCTCGCGGAGCTACGCAAACGGCGTCAGGAACACCAAAGGAGACATCAGAGCCAGGAAATTGACTCCTAGGCGATAGGAGCACGCACGGCCGAAGAACTTGCTAGAGGCAAGAGGCTGGCCCTTGTCGAGAGATAGGGGTAGTCATTCATTGTACGGAGATAGCCCACAACCCCGCATGTATCCATTACCCTCATTGCAATCAATATCAACCACAGACAAAACCGTCATGGAAGCCAAGCGTTCACTACGTCCCAGCGATGGCAGGGTGCTAAGCGCTCGTTGATAAGTTGCAGCAGCTTGATGTAAAAACCGACGTTTTCACTGAATCAATGATAGCCTACATGGTCGCTGTATTTCGGGTGCTGTACCGATACGATACTTTTTGACCTGTCCCGTATAAAGCCGACCCGAATTGCGGACGCAACTGTTGATTTTTCATTGAATGCGCATCCGATTGTACACATTCTCATTCCCGTTCCCGTTCTGCTCGGGCCGAATAATGTTAAGCGTCTGCGATTCATGGGGTTACTCTCTCCCTCCCTCCCCCCGAGATGGAAAACAGTTTGGATGGGTGTACTTGCGTCAAAACGTTGACCCTGGTTCAATTCTGGGGCTCAACCCAGTGAATGGTTCACGTGCAAATCCACGGGCCCAAGCCCATTTTTCATGCAACGCAATTGACGGATGAAATGACATGCCCTTGAGATTGGTCAGCGGCCGTCTCGTTGCGCTTGCCCACTACCACAAGTGGCCTATCGTCCTAGCTACTGCGACGCTGTTGCGACTGAGACTGGCTCTCATGTTCCTAGCCGAGTATCTCGATGTGATAGTTCGGGTGGGCTGTTGACCTTGGACCCACCAACGCCTGCCACGTTTCCGAGACTGTCTCGCATCCAACTTCATGTCTGTGGACCCAATGTCGGATCGCGCTAACAGAATTTAGCCTTTATGCTTCCCGATTCGCTATCCACTGCCGCCCGGCTAGATTCATCAACATTGATCACGCAGAGGCTATTCCATATTGGCTTGTTCCTAGGGGCTAGTGGCTCTCGGTCGTGACGCCACGTTGGTTTCTTGGCCTCTCCTTTCTTGTAACACACCGCCAGCATGGCCCCTTGAAGCTAATCTCGACTGCAGTTTATCTAAAAGTATGCGCAGGTCTGATCTGCCCCCCTGTTTGACCCCTATCGTTACTATTCTCAATGGTGTAGCCACGGCTGGTCTGCTTCGACGACAGCCAATGTCCCTCGTCCTTTACCGCTTTGTGGCATAGCTCCCCAAGCTGAAATGTCCCTATCACAGATGACTAGGGAACTGAGCTCACAACTATAGGGTCCGAGGTTGCCACTCGAAATGAGGTACAGGTTGCTTCGAACCCAAAACCGAGCCCCGATCCCACCATTGACGGCTTTTACTACTCATCTATTACGCCATTCGCTCATACCGCTAGGCTGTGATGGATTTGCCATCCCTCTTACTCGTTCATGCTATTAATTTGGGGTACCTGTCGCTTGTATCTGTTAGCTCTGTAACCTTGTTCGAAGGCTCCCCGTCCATGTCCGGTATTCGGACCTCGGGGTGAAGCTATGGTGGCGCTGCGTCCGGAGGCTGAAACTCCGAACGTATTCCTTTGCATTTCCGTCATGGCTATTATTGGTTGTACCCCTTTAAGTCTTATCGTTTGCCTAACTATGACTAAATTTGTCTGTTCCGCTTCATTTTTTCAAAAGACATATGTCCGATACTGCATGGGTATTTGCAGGTGGCGGGGACTTTTGGCTTTAGCCGCAAGTCCAATGCATAAGTTTACGCTACAGCGCTTATCATATCAAATTTCTTTCTAAATCATGCCCCAACACCGAGGAAGCGATAGATTGATAGAACTCTGCCAGTAAACCGTGTCCTCGAGACGAGCACGTTGTGTTAGCATAAACCTAATTCGATCCGCTGCCCGAGCACAATCCGAATGTGGCCTCGATAGCGATTGTCGGATGCCTTATCTCGGCCGTGTTCTGGATAACACCTGCCAACGTGCACATGGGACTGATTGACTGATTGTTGCTCGTGGCTCACTCTAGCCACGAAAGGATCAGATTAGGATTGCCTAAAACCATCGATTTGCGTATGGGTCAATACATTCATGCCTGGCGGTGGTGTTCAACATGTGGCTCGCGTTCCAGGCACTGCTGGACCCTGCTATTCAATATACTGTGCGTGAATCAAAAGAAGTGACCCAAAAAACCAACTATGTGTGTAAATCGGGTATAGTCGTGGTCAGGCGTTGGGTATTTGCGGTCGAGCATATGTATGGTATCGAGTCCCCAAGATACAGCCAGGATTCTGTTCCGGATTGAATCGATACTGGGAATCTTGATCTCTGATGTTCTGTGAGGCTTTGACAAACCAAATCGAGGTTCGTCCTGGCCATTGTGAAACGAGTAGTAAGAACCATTATACGCAATGAGTGGTTCTGGGTTTGGAGAGCTATTCGCCTCCTCCCCTGGTCTCGGGTGAACCCGCACATCCGTTTCTAATTTCTTCGATTATGGTGTCGGATGTCGTTAGGTGGCAGTAGGCCCTGCATCATGTCTTACCTTTAAATAGTGCTTCTCATGCATCTGCGCGGAGCTACCGCGTAAATCGCAGTTCAGCATGTCCAAATGATGACCCTTATCGACAAGTTCGAGCAAGTTCCACTTCATCACTCATTCGGTAAGCCAGCTTGGTCCACCGTGCACGCATTTGCCCAATCGGAATATTAAGTTGAAGCTGTAGAAGCTCATAACGAACAGGTTTCGCACTCTTGGCTGGACGCATTTAAAATGCCACCCGTTTGAATCTCACTATTCGCACTCGGCCGCCACCACGAACGGGGATTGTCAGCAATAGGATCTGCTTGAGGCACAGTAGCGGCCGAGGATAGATCACGTGTTTTCAGGTTCGTCCACAGCTTCCAAGTAGCTATATGCGTGCACTAAGGGTTCGAAACCGTGACCCCTGAGTAGCAAAAGGGACATGCATTTTATTCAAGAACCCTCAAGTGTGCATGTTGTCACGGTTGCGTCATATGTTCTTAAACAGGGTGAAAGGAATTTTGTCGTAGCGCCTCCACTTCGCTTCTTAACTTTGGTCCCCTTCTTTGATGCGTCTGTCAGACATATCGGTGTTAGCTTTTGGAGGGACACATGGGTGTAGGCCGGGGATCATCATCGACGTCATCACGGGTATTGAAACAATCTCCGCGAACCAGGCGATTGGGCCAACATCCCTCAGCTGAACAGCCTGGCGTAGGAATATGATCCAGCGGAAACTTGGCGGGATGGAACGGTGCGAAAAGACGCTTCCTGCTGAATTCATATTGATCTGGGGTGTACCCCTACTATACAGGACTCCGATTTGATTCTAGCATTTGGTTGATTGCGAGCGTGGAGGTAGCGATCATGTGGATCGAACTTGATCCACGAAACATTGGTGCTCCTCCATAATCCCTTCGAATATCGTGTAAGCGTTTGTCCCATCGTCCGGAATAATGCTTAACAGGTGCTTCAGGCTCCATCCTTCAAATTTGCTATTCGTTGTGATAAACAATGGAGCTAGCACGCCGGAAAACCCGACGACCTATAAAGAAGCTCTTAGGCTGGTATTTTAACTTCAAGCGTACCCCGATTGGAAGACCATCACAGAAACGGGGATACCTGATCTCCCAAACGTGCAACGTAACCTGTTCTACGGTGCAGGATCAATGCCCCTATGCCGAACAGCTGGCTCCCTGATGCGTAGATCAAGTATACACGTGTAGGTGTACTGTTGCCTCTAACTCCAGCAAACAAGTGCACCCTAGAAGTTCCTCTGCGCAGAGATTATGAGGTTTTGTAAGTGTTCGCCTCGGCCCCACAGTGTACGTGGACTAAACATCTTTCAATTGACGCCGCACAGTCGAGCCGGACTAGTTTGCAAACACACATGAGCTCCTAGTACTCTAAGACACAGCTCGCCTCATCTAAGCATCACTGCGGTAAGCCCACTTAGACTTCCGGAATTTGGTCGCATTTGTTGGATATCACACGAATAGGGGTAGGCCAGCGAGAGCATGCCGCTCACCCAAGGCAAAGTCCTGGTCACACAATACCCCCAGAATTTAAACTAATCTCTCCGCTCGCTGACGAAACGCAAGTTCCTTTTTTAGGGTCAGGCCGAGTTAAGCCCCATGCCACTGTATTACCCGAAGCAATGGTTTTTATTGTAACGAGGGGACAAACGGGCACCTCAGAACATGGGAAAGTCCGACGCTGAAAGTCCAGCTTCTTCACTAGTACTGTAGAACCAGCGCCGCCCGATTTATCCTTGGATGCCGTAAGTGACAATTATGCAAGTGCTGCGCACTAACACTAAAGAGCTCCACAAAAGGCCATCACAAGCAAATCTAATTGTTCTCGTTACAGTCCAAAGTTGATTGTGAGGTTTACCCTAACAAACAAGTCTGCAACGGAATGTCGGGTTAAAAATTCCAACCCCGCAAGCAGGTTGAATATATCAGTTAGAAACAGCACTTTAACTCGCCAAACTGGCTTTCTCCTCTCACGCAGGGAGGTTTCTCGTGGCTAAGATACAAATCGTACTTAGCTCAACTACGAAGGTAGAGAACTCTATATACTGTACCTAAGATACAAATCGTACTACAGAGTACAGTGTGAATAGAATACATGAGAAAAGAAAGAAAATACGATACCTTAGCTCAACTACGAAGGTAGAGAACTAAGGAAGAAGAAGGGGGATTCCCGCGAACTCGCGCATGATATCAGAGAGGGGGGATACGAAACAGAAACAAATATGCGCATACATACACGCATATGATTGTAAATTCAACATCTCCTATCCGATTGAGCGCGTGGAGCACGTACAAAGCTGATTCTGATAGGCGCTCTATCTACTTCGCCATAATCAGCGTCCTGACTAGCAAATTGAAGTAGATTGAACATAGGCTAAACCACTAATTATGAATTCCCTGGGTTAAAGGGATACATTAGTGCAGTTGAGCTGCCAGTTGCCAGTATCCCTGCGTATTTGAACCACACTAGTACCATGGGATTGCCCACTTCGATACCTTCATTAGTCGCGAATGCGGCTGTCTCGTTCATCAATTGATCCCAGCGTCATACCGAGCCTGGATTAATCCTCGATTTAAATATCATTTCGTTGATTTATGTTTGTAGTATCAATGAATATGCGTCTGGTCAACCTAAGTTCGACCCAATTATCTGACCATCGCATACATATTCTAACGGACCTCCCGATGAAACAGTATGATATGTGACCGGGCAGAGTCGCTTCGAAATACTTGTTTATAGTTAAGTCACTACGACACAGAAACTCACGCATTCTTCGACCGAAACAAATCAAATCATGGTCAATAGCGTTTGAACTCCTATGAATTCAGCATTTAGCTCATGATCTGTCGGTTTGAGCCAATTAGATACCTACATGTTGAATTTACAATCACATCCGTTCATGTATGCCATGTGTTCGTACTTGTTCTTGTCCATTTTCTGATATCATGCGCGAGTCTGTGGGAATCACTCTTTCCTTAGTTCTCTACCTTCGTAGTTGAGCCAAGGTATAGTATTTTCTTTCTCTTTTCTCATGTATTTCTTTCTCACTGTACCTCGAAGTACGAATTGTGTCTTAGGTACAGTATATACACCAGTTCTCTACCTTCGTAGTTGAGCTAAGTAAGAATTGTGTCTTAGCTCCCCCGAAACCTACCTGCGTGAGAACAGCCTAAAATACACTATTCCATTATCCAAGGTGGGGAGACAAGGGTTCAGATAAATTCAACTATTTCCGTTTGAAACTCCCATGCCCGCTAGCGTCCCTGATGAGCCACGTAAGCTTGTAAGTACGACATGCATCTGATTTATTAGTCAGCGTCCTTCTGAGGCTGAATGAAAGCGCATATATCGTATACCTTGGTAAGCACTCAACGTAGCAGGTCCACGATCCCGTACACCCTCGATCCTACCTATTAGGTTTGAAAACTACATCGCACTCGCAGTTCTGCCAGGGGGCGTATGACGGAAGTGAAGACAAACCTCGGAGCAGAAGGAGGCATCGTCTTCATATCGTTCGACTTGTCCATCTTGTCCTGCTCGCCGGATACCAAGGACAGGTACACCATATGGGCCGGAAAGTCTAAGCATTACTAAAAGTTCATTGATCAAGTCCAACAAATAATGCTGTATACCTTAAGGTATGTCCGTCACAGTAGAACTCAAACTCGCACGCGTATTTCGTACCCTGCAGGATCGTGGAATGTGTCGTTGAGCCAACAGCGCCTGACGTATACTTCCTGTTTAGTGATGTTCAGCAAGCGCCATCAAAGGTTAATCGATGTCCAATAGGCAGAAAGCCAAAAGGCAAGATGAGACTAGAGCACGTCAGCCATTTGATGAAATGACCTGACTCCTGTGGGACAAGTGTGCATGGGGCCGCAGACGAGCATTCAGGGCTGATATGTACTCCCGATATCAACGTGTACTAAAAACCAAAACGAATCCAAACCGGGCTAGATTTGCATACCAGATCGCGCTAGTTGCTCGGGGAATGCGGTTTTCCGACACAACAAGACTCTCATCGATCGGCAGCCGAGCCAACGTGCCTGGACGCTCGTGCCACTCGACAGTCGGCGCAGCCACACTCTTGAGGTCGACAACTCCAGCAAAGTATCCGGCCAAATCACCTGTTGAATGATTCAGCATACACGCCATGCAAAATGGCTTGAACCCCACAGAAATGAGTCGCCTGTTCGACAACCGGGCCTTGCCTGAGGTATTTGATATTTGAATAGATTGCGATACTGACGGTAGCAACCCTCAAATTACAAAAGAGGCTACTCAGTCGCGGGACTTATCCCACCAGCCTAGCCTGGCACCGTTTGCACATGCGGCGTGGTATGGCGAGTTTGTGCCCATCACGACAAGGTTATTGTCCTGAATGATTTGCTTCATGTACTGTACCGCCTTGAGGTAACGAAGCATATAACTGTACGAACATAGCCTAGCTTAGCGAGGCTGAGCCGGACACGAGACCAGCAACGACTTACCCGACTGAGCAGGTACGTCCCTTTTCGCTGAGCGTACGTGCAACACGCCAAGCCGCTGGGACATCCACAGATGAAATGGGGGTTTCAGCAAACATTGGAACCCCAGGGAAATGGATCATGATCTGGAGCTCAAGATCCCGCCCTGGAACGTCCACCCCTCTCGACGACGGATGCGTGCCGATCACAAATCAAACGCGGGGACCGGTCCGAAGGCAATTCTGGGATATGACATTTGGGTATCACTGTAATATGGTGCACTGTCTTGAGCAGTTAATTTCCTGGAAGGAACTTATTGCACCCGTTTTGTGTTTGGGTCAATAACTGGTCCCATCTGGAGCCTTCGTCCAAGTTTTCTGGGCAAATAGGAGGACGATGACAAACTCAATATATGCATATAATGTAGCAACTTGCCGTTCAATTCGGACAGAATGATTCCACGGCCCATCAATAGTGCCTTGATCAACAACCAGAATATTTAGTGTTAGTACCCTTAAACCATCATGTTGCAAAAATGGGGAGCAAGGTGCACGGAGCATCACATCGCAAGGCCAAACCATCCCGACTGGAGAAGGTTCCTCGGAGGCAATGGAAGACGAAAGTTTTCTAAGGACTCCTATGGCCTGGACCGTCCAAGATCTAGGTGTATATCACGATTGACGCACAATAACGATGGTCAGTAGAGGTAATCGCTCACTGAAGCATTTCGCCGAAAGGGTTCGAATATCAGATCGGAAAGTGAGGGTATTTTGTGCCAGGCGTCTTGGGATCATGGTTGAAATAATGATTGATAAACCCGTGGGGTCGGGGGTCCGTGAGGAAGGTACGTCTATCTTAAGAGATACTTGAACTGAAGCGCTGCAGCAGGTCTAGATATCGGTTGGTAACTGCGTGCAGATAATCGCTAAGCAGATTCGCGTAGTTCGAACGGATAGAGGGCAACCAGGTGCTAAGCCGAAGTATCCCTCCAGCCCAAATGGCGAGTAGATAGCGTTCGTAGGGTTTGGTGACGACATGCAAATCAAGTCTGCATGTGTGTCACCGCTGTCGTCGCTGGGCAAGCATGAAGTCATCTCACACGTAGCATCTATTTCGAGAGAGCGAGAAGTAACATTTGACCAGTCTGACAGAATAATGTGGGGATTTCGATAACGTCCAGGCAGGATCATACGACATCTAAACGTCATGCCCTGATACACGGGCCAGCCTCGATCAGGAATGCCAGCTAGTAACCATATCGGCTGATAGGGGTGGAGAAATGCCCGACCATATCTCGCAGAAGCGCAGGGTAGATCGAGTGAACGCGATGGGCGCCACAGCTCGCTAACGCCGTCCAGAATAAAAGAACCGACCTAGTATTAGAGAGAAATCGCCGCGTTCTGGTGCTGTTGCCATTTGAAGGTGGGCGAATGCAAATTTCTTGGGTGGGTGGTGTGTGTGTGGGGGGGGGGGAGTTTTGCGATCATGGAGTCTTAAGTGTGTTCCGAATGGTGAAGAACCACAATCTCCTCCAGGACGCTTCTGGGGATGCAGTAAACCAGCCCCACGATGTGGCTGTTAGAAATGGGTTCTAAAGGCTTGCCTGCTGCTCAAACGTGGGATGATGGATCAATGTGCCTCCGCCAAGTTGTAATACATACCTAGCTGACATATCTTGTGTATTCTACCAAAGACCCCCATACGCTGGCGCATACCGGATCTGGGAGACCGCGTTGAATAGAGCGGCGTCGATCCTACGAGTTTCGTCCAAAAGGCACCAGCGCCTTCGTCTGTAGGAATATCCGAGACCCGGAAGTCGACAATTAGGTCTTCACACTCATGAGTTAAATTCATAGAACAGTGAGGTTAGACGAAAAAATAGAAGAAAATGCTGGCCGTTATGATCCTGTGATTTTAAGGAATTAATATGTTAAATGTTGAACCGAAAAAGGCCATAGAGTGAGGTTGCGATGGCTTGCGGGCCGCTGGGTATACTCAGATATGTCAGCCGATTGTCTGGGAAGTTGCGGTAGAACAGTCGCTGGGAAGCTGAAGGGTGGGTCACGAACAGGGGCTAACATTCATTTTTTAGAGGGGGGGGGGAGGGTTCTAGTCACATTGAGCTAAGACACTGGTCAATTATCTGAGCCATCGAACCATTTGGTCAACGTGCCGACAATCAAAACCCCATCCCTCTCCAATTCATGAATTCATGAAAATGACGAACATCATTATGGAAGGTGTGAGATCGCATCAGAGAAAAGGGCGGGAGGAGAGTATAAACCATACGAGGTGTCGTTCGGCTGTTGGCGTAGATCGTCGCTTGAAACGGGTCAGAGTCAAATTTGCTTGTGCTAAGCACAGGCAAAAGTAACCGGCCGGGAGGGGCACCAAGCTCGGGAAGTTACGCAAACGAAGCGAATGGTGGGTGACCTACTCGAATCCATAGCCCGACCAGCCCATTCAGCCACTAGTTTGGACCATGTGTTCCTCGGTGGGGGAGGGGAGTATACCGATCTTGTGGTTTTCCGGGAGCATCAACCCCAACGGCACAGTCTAGCCCACTCCTTTAGCATGTAACGATGCGGCCATCGGCCCTTGAGCCATATCCAAATTGGACTCATCTGCACTACCCATTTGTATTAGTGGTGACCTCGTGTCTGCCGTGCGCACCTTGGCTACCCCGGTCCCCATAACACGCTTGAATCACGCACGGCATTCAAAAACAATATCAAGATAATTGCACGATGACGACTAACGACACAGTGAAATAAGAACGAGAAATAGAGAAATGTGGTTCAATATACCTATTCAACCCGGCATTTTTTCAACATAAACGGATACGCAGAAGCGGATAGATACTCACAATGCATCCGTCCACTGAAGCAGAGCCGTCTAGATTTCGTCAACGTCCACCTCGCCCTCGTCACCAAACTCGAAGGTGCACTCTCCGTCTTCCTCGCCAAACGTGTCTGTTTCGTTGATTTTGACATTGTCTGGAAGTTCGCCGTACCTACGTATCAGAATAAAGTTAGAATGGGGACGCAGAGCTTGTAACAATGAGCCATTACGCTTTCAAGTTTCTCGCCTCGTCAGCGGTGTACTTGACAATAACGTCTGCCTTGTCATCCTGGAATTCTCGGAGCGAGAGAAGGATAATATCTCCTTGATTGATCCAGACCTGAGACATCGGTCAATACTAGGCACAGCATTGGGCGAGAGACTGGTGGCTGACCTTTTTGCGCATCTTTCCACGGATGTGCGCTAATCGCTTCTCACCGTCAAAGCACTGGGCCTCAAGCCGCCCATTGCCCAGCATCTTGACGACTTGGGCATACTCTATCAAAAGGGGATCCATGATCAGCACCGAGTTCAAAGCCAGGTGAACGAGGCGATACACACCCTGCCCGTCCTCGCGGAAGACAAGCTCTCGCTTGTCGGCATCGTTCTCGTTCTTTCCTCTCCTGCGATTCTTGCCACCCTGTACCGCGAAAGATAATTAACTTTACTATATTGACTTTATAGTCACAAGATCGCACCTTTCCCTTGTTCTACAAAGACCGATGAGCAATCTACTCGTGGCGGGTGAACAGGATTATTCTCTCACCTTTGGCATTCTAGCTCTTTAAACTCTAATGGAGTGATAAATCCATCAAGCAATCTTATCCGACCTTGTGGCCATCAACTTACCTAGCTTGTTCGTTGGTATGCGCTGCTCGAGCGACGCTGGTGGATGTTCGGAACAAGATCACAAATTATAGCAGCCCGAGACCCAGGGTTCTATTGAATCACTGGCGCTTAATCAGTTCAGCTCTTCCAACCCCGGCAACAACACAGGTCAGCTTTGAATCATCAGTTCCAGCTGGGTCTGACTCGCCGGTAGATATTGATTGCATTTACTGTGTTTCGGTTTGAAATTGTGAGTACTTGCTCATGTCTCATTCCGGGATTTCTTTCATTTATTTGTGGGCGAGAGGGGTCGCCAAGGTGAATGCGCTCAGTTGCTCGTCGGGCAATTAAACGCATTATCATGGATTCCAAACCTAAACTAGAAGACCTATCCAAGGAAGATCTCATAGCTCGAATCTACGCTCTCGAAGCCCTTGTCCCTCCCGCTTCCCGCCCCCACCGCGCTCCCAAGCCGACCAACCGAAACCTTTTCCATTCAACAAGCACCCAACGCGAAAAATCGCACTCAAATTCAGCTACGCAGGCTGGGCGTACAATGGTCTAGCGGCCCAAGCTCAGCCTACTCCTTTGCCGACCGTGGAACAAGTCTTGTTTGATGCGCTTGTGAGCGCGAGGCTGGTCGACCCTGCCGGCGGGATGGACGGATGCGGTTGGAGCCGGTGCGGACGAACGGATCGCGGTGTCAGTGCCGCCGGACAAGTGGTTAGCCTGAGAGTGAGGAGCGCCGTGGGGGCTGTGGCGTCCGTGCGGGCTGAGCTTGAGGCTGAACCAGAAGCAAAAACCGAAAACGACGACTCAAACACCATCGAGCTAGACTCAGAACTCCCTCTCGAGCTCTCTCCTCCACCTTCTCCTCCGCGGGCGAGGCCCGAAACTGAACTAGCATATGTCCACATACTGAACCGAATCCTGCCGCCCACCGTTCGGGTACTCGCCTGGTCTCCTGTCTCCGAAACGTTCGATGCCCGTTTCTCGTGCCAGTTTCGACACTACAAGTTCTTCTTCCCTTCGCGGGGACTCGATGTTTCAGCCATGCGCGATGCAACTCAACGACTTGTTGGCGAACACGATTTTCGCAATTTTTGTAAACTTGATCCGAGCAAGCAAATTGAGAATTTCTCGAGGCGGGTCTTGGGGGCTTGGATTGAGCAAGTTGATCGCGATTGGCCTACGCCCGGAGAAAGGCGGGAAGAAGGGGTAGTGATCGAACAAGGCGAGGACGAGATGTTCGTTTTCAATCTTAGAGGCACTGCATTTCTCTGGCATCAAGTCCGATGCATCGTCGCAATCCTCTTTCTCATCGGCCAGCGACTGGAGGAGCCATCCCTGATCGATCATCTTCTCCACACCTCTTCAGTCTCGTCCAAAGTTACCGCTCTTCCCGATTCCCCTCCCGTTGAAGCCAAGCCCAATTACACGCTAGCCGACGGTCTTCCTCTCGTTCTCTGGGATTGTGGATACAAACCAGAAGACGTCACATGGCAAACAGACGCTCAACTCGAAACTCAGGCAGGGGCCATCACCGATCGTGAACGGACACACAATTTCTGGTACCAGCTTTATTCCATTTGGACACACGACCGTATCCAGACAACAATGCAACACTACTTTCTGAGGGCAGCCCAAGTATTCTATCCCCCTCCGTCCGAGTCGGGTTTACCGGATCCCTCGTCCGGTGATCTAGCGCGAGATCTGGGCCCATTCAAGATCAATACAGGAGGCGGAATGTTCCGACACGTGACCAAGTATGTGCCCGTGCTGGAACTGGACCGTGGAGAACGCGCCGAGGTTGCGAACCAAAAGTGGCGAGAGGGCGCAGGAGGCCAACGGAGGATGGCGAAGCGAGCGGCCAAAAGATGGCAGGCTGAGGCGCTGGATGAGCGATGTGGCGAACGAGCCTAGTGGCGTCGAGGCCCACACCGTAAGTATGCCACAGCGTCATGCCCCTGTCGTCATTGACCGAGACGGCACCCTCTTTGCAGACACTCGTGACCGTGCGGTTGTGCTGCGCAAGATCCGCCCGTTGTACCCAAGTAACCGTTTTTCAATTGGATCACAGCGTCACACCGACGCTTTACGTGAAATACTCAGCGCGTTATCCGTGCAGGGAAAAACATCCCGAGTCTTCCGCCCACGTTTGTCTCGGCTATCCATTTCATATGTTCAGGATTTCTGCGTCGAGTCCAGTCGACCGACCCTCTTCACGCACGCGGAACCTTGCGCGACAAATGCATAAAAATTGAGAACTGGCCAACTACGGGCTTTATTTACAGATTGGTCATATCCCGGCCTAACCCGATTGGACCGATATTCTAGGCCGACCCGTGCGAAAATATTCAAAGCAACGAAACTATTCGCAATCGCATCCGCAACAACCCGGGGGCGAGCTGAGAAATCCACTGCTCCCTAGGTCAGTATAAAGAGTCATGTCCTTGAAAATTGCGGTTTCCCCGATCCCGTCCCGGCCCCTTTCCCGAACTCGACCCTCCACTCGTGTGACACCATGTCCCCGCCGAACAATTCCAACGCCGGTCTAGATGGCCTCCAGGGGCTTATAAACAGTATGCATGCGGCATCCCAACCCCAGCCAAACGCCTTTGCCATGTCTGTCCTCGTCGCTCCCAACCACTTTTTGAACCTGCCCCACAATGTCCCTGAGAGCTCGGCGCTCGATGTCATCGTACCCGACACTTCCACTGTCGCTGCACACGATTTTGACGTCGACGTGAACACCGGGTTCATGCCGACCCATGCCCCTCTCACGCGACTCCCTTCTCACTTGCAAGAACTCCAGGCTTGGGAGCGTGCGTTGGACGAGGGCTTGTCTTTGGGTATGAAGCTCGGCGATCAGCTCGGGATGTATCCTCCGGCCGAAAGAGAAAAGAACGAGCGATGGAGAGCGACTATCCGAGCAGTGAGTCAAAAAAGATTAGGTGTTTTAATTTGGATCGCTAATGAATGATCAGCTTCCTGTTTTGGACGCCTCGCCTCTTGACAATGACATTCTTCTGCTGCGACGAGGCCACCACGTTCTCGTCTTCTTGATGCATCTGTACATCCACTCGGTGCCACCACCACCCGAATCTGCCCCACACGTCATCCCCGCGTGCATCGCTGTCCCACTTGTGCACATTTCTGATCAGCTGGGCATCTCACCGATCCTTACGTATGCCGACAATGTCCTGTGGAACTGGCACATCCCCAAGGCACGCCCACTCGAACTCCCCACCGAACGTCGAATCCGCTCGCACACGCTCTTCTCGGGCACACCCGACGAAGAGCACTTTTACCTGACCTCGGCTCGCATCGAATTGCGCGGCGTAACTGCACTCGGGCTCATGCGTTCGACCTTGGACGAGCTGTTCGTCGGAGACGCGACCGCTGTCCGACGTATCAGCTCGTATCTCACCCGGTTGGCTTCGGTGATCGACGAGTTGACCGAGCTGCTTCTTGCCGTGCGCGACGGTTGCGACCCCGGGATATTCTATCACCAGGTTCGGCCGTGGTTCCGGGGTACGACGAGCGACAAACGAGGATGGGTATTTGAAGGCGTCGACGAGGCGACTGCTGCCAAGGTCGCTACTCTCTCTGGACCTTCGGCCGGCCAGAGCTCGCTCATCCACGCACTCGACGTTTTCCTCGGGTCGACCACGAGCGAGGCGAGGGACGAGGTGCCGAGCCAACGTTTCTCACCAAAATGGAGCAATACATGCCTCGCCACCACCGGCTGTTCCTCCAACACCTCCGCCGCCCCCACCGTCACCTCCGCGAATTTGTCCTGTCGACCCACGCCGCGTATTGCCCACACGATCAACGACCGGGGCATGCCCTGGTTCGCGTCGAGCAGCACGGGCATGGCCCCCCGCGCAAGCCTGTGGCAGACCGCGGCGGTGGGCGAGAGCGCGCTCAGGGCTGCGACCGAGCTCCAGGCGGCATTTGATGCCTCGGTCGCGGCCCTCAAGCGGTTCCGGGACGGGCATATCAAAATCGCGACATTGTACATTGTCAACCAGGCGCGCAAACCGTTTGTGCTCCAGACGCCGACCCCGACGGTCGTCGAGCCACAGCCTGAACAGGAATTGACAACCGAGGTGATCAAGGGCACAGGCGGGACGAGCCTTGTTCCGTTTTTGAAAGAGTGTAGGGATAACACGGTCCGAGCGATGGTTCATCCGCCGTCCCCGGCCCCGACTCCAGCGCCCACTGGACATTAGAAACATTGGACTTGAATTTAGGGTTAGAGGGTCTTCGAGATTTGGTTTTTCTTGGTAGATTTAGATTTTTGCGCATGCATGTATAGTTAATTCCTCGCAATGACCCTCGCTGCGCGAATCAGAGACCGCTCAGCTGCCGCCGGGTATCCTCAAACGTGTGTCGCGTAATTGATAGACAGTGAGTGACTATGACGTCACGGGTTTTGCCGAAATGAACCATTTCTTGGCAATTTCCTCCAGGGCTGTGATGACGTGCGTTGGATCATCCGCGAGTCGATGCGTATTTTACATGTCTATAATACACGATCGATGGCCCCAATAGAACGATACGTCACTTGCGTTGTTTGGCAGCCTCGTCCCGTCCCAGTTGGCCCTCCTTTTCGCTCGGCCACGAGTTTCGGTCCGAGAGCTCGTCATTTTGGGCCTGTTTACTGGTAGTCGGGTGGGCGGGAGAAGCAGACGAGGACGAGGGAGGGAGGTCTGCAAACAATCAAGTGGCTGATAGCATAGAGCGGATAGAGAGAAACATACTGGTCGAGGCCGTGGTCGCGTCTCCCTTGTGCGGTGTACCGCCCGAGTAGACGCCCGACGGGACCCCAAACGGCTTTTCGCTCTCGACCGGCTCAGAAACGACTGTATCCCAACGAAACGATTAGCCGCTTTGTTCGTGGTAAATGCACGGAAAAGTCTAGCCATATGTCTTTCCGTGAGCAGAGGTGCTGGCAGTCGCGTCGTCTCCGCCCTTTTCAAATGGTTTTTGCGCTCCGAGGCGAGTTGTGGTGTGAGAGCGCGGCGAAAGAGGTTTGTACGTGCAGCGATCATGTTGGGTCGGTGCGACGGTTGGAGCGCAAAGCTCTGGCTCTTATACTCCTGTCGCCAGTTAACTGTATTATTAGGGTCCCATCGATGATGTCATTATGAGCGCAATTATTGACAGCCCGCTGCTAGCCTTGCGCAGTAGTAGTTCAGGGGGATTGAGCAGACAGAGGTTGCGCGCCCCGGCTTGGAAATTCTTTGGCCGTCTGTTTAGATATTCTCCTTAAACGCACCCAATGAGAGCTCTTTAGCTTGGGCTCGTTCAGAACAAAAGGTTCAATCGACCCGCTGGTTCCTCGGGTCTTAATTTGTTTCATCAAAAGTGAAGCACATACAAATCCTACGACGGGTTATGGCTACATTCTAGGCTTGCTAGAATCTTCCGAGTCGAATACACCCTGTGCGATTTCTCTCATCTACGTGCAGTTGGCGCGGGTTACCTCAGAATCAATGCGCGTATACTCACCCTTTCTGCTACCTCGTGTGCGCTAGGACGATCTTGTGGTTTATAATCCCAGCAGCGGAGCAAAAGAGACCGGATTGCATCTCCTCGGGGTGTAGGAGGTATTGTATCGTCGGTCGCTTAGGATTCTGGCGAAGCATTTTGGCCAACGCGAGGCGTGGTTCTGTGTCAGACGAGATATATCCGTCCATACGGGCCTACGGTTGTCACCTATACAACGCTGATAAAGTCTTGAAACTCACCACCCACATCCGCATAAGGGATCATCCCAGATATTATCTCCTGCGTCAACATCAGCGAATGGAGTTGAAAATTTTAATGCTAAACGGTACCAAGATCGTCTATGTAACGAATTGGGGTTATTAATTCTAAATCATACAAAGAGCCGTTTTACTAACCATTCCAAGGGAATAAACGTCGGTGTGCTGGTTTGGGAGGGGTTCTTCAGCTATACGCTCTGGTGCCTATGGAAAACGGTATCAGCCGGCTTTCAAATTAGTCTATGGTTACTTGCCGTCCATCTCATATTGAACCCGGGTCTGTCCTCGATTCCTTTAAATTGCAACTCTCCGTACTCAATCACTGCCCCGCCGAATCCGCAGATCATTGGATTACCCTCGTCTGAAACTACGATGTTGGACTGTAATGAAGGCTGCGCTAAGCTGAATAGGATTCATTTATTGGTACGTACGCCTTTTATATTTCCATGAACCTAGAGGGACATATGTCATCAGTCGTTCTATTATCTGGTCGCAGCAGTTGGGAAACTGACCACTGGAATACTATGCAAATATGCTACGCCGGCGGAGATCTGTGCTGACTGTTGGTTTTAAGCGCAAATTTGATCAGCATCGATAAAGCGAACAATGATAGGCACTTCACCATATCGTACCGGTCGACCCCAGGGTTCTGGTGGAGGTACTGAGTCACGCTACCGTTTTTCATCCATGGCGAGACCGCCCCCAGCGTGTCCTGAAATACCGCTAGACCGAGCAGAGGCAGAATGTTGGGGTGTTTGCATCGAGACCAGGTATATATCTCTCTGGCTAACCATTGGACATGACCCTAATTTTTGTTAGTGTGCATTAGCCGGAGTCAAATGACTGAATACCTCGAATCCTCCACCTCCACGTGCGATTTTAATAGCTACTGAGGTATTGGGCCACAGTACGGTATTATATACGTCTCCATAGGTACCGTGATGAACTATTTCAGATCGGCCCTTGGGCAACTCCAGCCGCCCCGTCAAATCGCGACATCCGTAGCTTGTAAGGGCATGAAATATCTCCTTAAGGAGCTGCAATATTGATACTATTATGAGATAGACGATCTTTCAGAGTTAGAATAGATTACCGTGTTTCGACCGATGAAGGTAGGCGGCTTGTTCCAGACATCAAGAAGCATTTACTTTATATCCTCGTGTAAGTACTAGTGCAACTACTCACCCTCTAGGTACAAAAAGGCAGGGCAGGCGAATCAAACGAGGGCCCTTGAATTTGAACAGTGACTCACTTGCTATAGATGTTGAATAAAGCGGAGATAGTGAGCATAATTCGATTCGGGGAGAAGAAAAAGAAAGCTCTAATCATGAAAGCTCTTGATTGAAGTTCGTGGCAAAGAATAAATCAAAGTTTGAATGGATAAACTTACAGTGGTATGAACACCGTATTGAAATTTGATGGTCGACTCGGCAAGAGATTTATTGAGGTCCGCTGCGAGTCTCGAGATAGCGGGTCTATCAATTGGATCGGGTATCCAGGAGTGCTCGATTGTTGGCCATATGAGTTCGGTCGTTGAGGAGGAGGGGCAGTCACTTTGATAACCAGGGGGGTCGCCAGCTATTACTGCTCGAATCACTTGGACCTCGTTTTTCTGTTTGCTGTATGGTAAAACTCTGGCAAGAATCTATTTTTTCTATAAAGGAATCGGCTAAGACACATAAGTCAGTTACACCGTACCTCGTACAAAGTACATCCAAGGGCCCAGACATCGGATTCGATTGTTGGCTCTCTAGGATTACTTGAACTGTTGTTACGTTTATATATCGGCAGAGCTTTCCGCTCTTCAAGGTTCTGTAAGACCCAGTCGCCTCAAGGCCAACTAATTCTGGACTAAGCCAGCGGCTGGATCCCGTATGATGTATGGATGGTATGTCAGCCGCAAATGTTCTACACATAGCAGCGAGGCCGAATTCTCCAACCAGAGTCTTCCCATGACGATCAACATATAATTTTCCCTAATGCAATTTAGCATACTTCACGTGCTGATGATGGCATGACGAACCGCGTTGAGATTGCCGTGAACAATCGGTGGTATATGCTCGTGTAAGTACTTCACACCGTGCAGGATTTGCAGAGTCTGGCACGAAATTAGTATGTGCGATTTGAAATTTGTAACACGTATTTACCATTGTCACTTCGTCTACCAGCCCCGGTCGCAGCTCTATGTACTATGGTTGCTCCACTCAGGACAAATCAATGGCTAAAAATGGAAATTTATCTCACCTCTCGAGCAGATCCATTTTCATAATACTCAACTTCGAGGTTCAACCCGTTACTAATGCCGAAGACTCGAGCCACATTTGGGTGATTGAGTTCGCTCCAGATCGTAACCTTCTCACGATACTCCTGGGTTTTTTCATGCAGGTGGAAGCGCATTCAACACAGTATTCAAGTGAAAATACCTTGACGAAATCTTTCCAAATTTTGGGTTCACCCTAGACGAAGTGGCCGATGAATAAATTGAACAGCCACATTTGAAGCGGCTCGCCTCAGAACTGCGCGGACCCGTCAAGACTTCAGAGTCTATTCGAACAACCTTGTAGGCGCGCTATTGTGCCATGTGAATCTATCGTATGGATGGTCTGATCCATCAACGGTACCTGTGGGAGCTCTTCGCGGTCGCGAACACTGGATAGCCTAATATCATCAAACCGACTTAACAAGTCTACGTGTCACGCACACCCAGATATCGGCTGCAGAACCATACGCTATCCTGATGAGTTTACTTTCATTTACTGGTGGATAGAAACGGTCAGTAATGATAAGAGACATTCTGATTGCCTGGACAATGAGAAAAGATACAAGCGATCGTTAGGTCGTGATTGATCACGATTAAATTCATATACCGCTACATGAACACATCGGTCAAACCGCGGTCGGGCCGAACCCAAGCCCTCGGGTGATTGATCACTTGACGCATAATCGCCCACCATCCCCGCAGCGGCTCTTGCCTTTGAACCGACATTCAACACTGACTGTCAAATGTGTGAATCGGCAATGTGCATCCAAATAAATTCCACAGAGGACACATCGGATTGTCTGTCTGGATGGCTGCGAAGTGAATTTACAAAGTGTGGTGGGGGAGGGAACGCTGACGTTTATCGGTATGGTTCAGTGATGGCTTGGTTAAAGCATACATTAAAACAAACTCCCTTATAAAGTGCGGCAATGCAAGAAAATGATCTTACAAAACAGGTTGGTCTGTTCTCGAGGCACATGGATATCTGTTCATCGTGTTTCCTTAGGTTGCTATCAAGGTTTTTCGCCTTTTGTCGGACCAAAAGGTATTAGCAATGCTGTGCTGAAGATGTGTAATGGCTATATATGTATATTCCAGAGGTCATTCGTCGAGCAAAAAGTGGTCAAAGAATTGAAGATTTGGCGCATCACACGTCCAACTCCACATCCCAACATCCTGTCCCTAATTGGCGTTATTAAGTCATATGATCGTGAAGAATTCCAACAAAATATCTTTCCATGGCCGATTTCTGACTATTGTGAGAGTTCGGACCTCCACAACGAATTGGTACGGCATATTTGCGAATTGGTAGATACCCTAATGATAATGTGCTAGATGGTGAAAAAACGTAACCACACCTCCGAAGAAAGGCTCAATTGGGTGTGTATTGGCCTCGGCTATGAACTGAAGAGTTTATCTGATTGAATCAGCTCAAAGGTGTTATTTCTGGACTATGTTGGGTTCACTCACAATCTATTGTGCATGGCGATCTGAAAGCGGTATGAGCATAAGTATTATCACAATGTTAGTTATGCTCATGGGAAATATCAGGGCAACATTCTGATCGACAACTCCCGAGTGGCCAAAATATGTGATTTTGGATCTTCTCGCATCGATTGTGGGTGTCCCCAGGACAGCGAAGTTCTAGATACATCTCCAAACTGGACCAGTCGCGAAGCATTTGAAGACAACCTGCACACAAAGGAATCTGATATCTGGGCTTTCGGATGCCTAGCGTTAGAGGTGAGATTCAAGCATAGGATTCTACAATAGAGCGTGGTGGTCAAGCGAGAACAGGTCCAATTTGGCAAGACACCTTATGGTCCGGACGAGTCGCAGGCAATTTTTAGTATAATGATGGACTTGCTGCCCGCGAGAGTTCTTTCAATCGGACAAGAGGCCTCCAGGAATATTCCCTCTGTGGAGTTGCTCGAGGATCCAATTTTGCACAGAGTGTGGGGCGTTATGCAGAGGTGCTGGGACTTAGAGCCGGAGAATCGACCTAGCGCTGATCTCGTCTTAGAAGACTTATCAAATACCACGAGGTGAAGCATTTCAGCCAATGGCTTGTATGGTGGAGGGACGCAGACACAGACCCTGTTATGACGCATTGTTCAGTGTCCATAATTCACTTTTGCCATGCCCTGTGTTCCGCTTGTTTGGATTGCACGTAGAAAGCAATTACACGAAACTCAAAATAAGATTATGAATTTGGTGATCTATAAAGCAGAGTTTCGGTATGAACAACTACGCTCCGAACGAATTAACAATCTACTACATACTCTCATATTAAGTAGCCAAATGCCGTGTCTAGATATTCTATTGCAAGCGCTCCGTGATATCAACTAAATCCTATTTTTGTTTGCAATATGTCTCTCTGAGATGCAGTAGCTATTCCAGCTTGAGTGGCCGGGGTATGTGGAACAGGTACTAGTTCGGCCGCAGAAGCCCGAAATCGCTTTTCTTTGTTTATTCCAAATTTCCCTGATAAGTAAGAGATCATGCACAGCAACAATTGCGCATATATATATGTCTTCGGATACTACTTGCTCTATTCTATTGTCATCCCTCTGTGCCCTTCACTCTGCATCGTGTGTGGTCAAGCCTAAACCCAATACTATCCCATCGCTTCCATTTTTCGGGGTCCTGAAAGATCCTTCACTCATTTGGTGGTTTCACTCGGCTACTTAATCTCTCATCGCGTTGCCTACTTCGCGGGGGAGGAGTGCAAGGTCATGTTTGTGTCCCTGTTTGCAAAAGCATCAAGTATTATCGTTTACTTCTAGTCATCTAAATGGAATTTCACCAGTTATGTCCTATGGATGTGCTGCTGGTTAAGCGAAATTAATATGCTCCAGAGATTCCACTAGTGCCCACGTGCTTTTCACCCACTCAGTCGTGGTCTGAACGCCGCAAAATATGTCACTCTGTCCTTTCGACTACGTGCAAGACCTCTTACAAGCAAAATGACGACCTTTAGACTATTGAAAACGCAGCTTGGACGCATTGTGGACTCCCTCTTGAATTGACGGGGGTATGCTGGCCCTCTTCGGCGGGCCTCTCACTTGCTGGTCGAGGGAAAGTAAAAGGAGGATCGGGTCTAGTTTCTCGTGTTGGCTCCACTCGGTGTCTTGCCAAGCCCACTCCGCCATTTCAACTAAAGTATCTTGGCCGCCCTGCCACCAAAATGGCAACATCCCAGCTGCCGGTTGGCAAAATTACTAGTAATCCGATGAATTGTTTGCTTTCTACTCGAGCCACACGATGCCATTATCCCATCGCTGTCGGGATTACAAATACTGCTGTCGAGCCAGGTTAGTGCGCTCGTCAACATATTACGCCGACTGAGCTGCATTCATTCATAAACATACGCCACACAATACAACAGCCTTGTTGTCTAATCCGCATATCCCTTTACGACACCTTCCGCACTACTATCATCCACGCCCAGGGCCTTGTAGATCTCCTTTTGTCTATCTAGCGCCTTTTTCCCCGTTGAGCTTCATACGCTGCAACGGAGAGCGGGCGTTCGCCATGTGGTGTAACTCGAAGTGCGTGACGGCGGGCAGGGAAAAAGTCAAACGTTGCAGCATGTGTGACAATCTGGGTTCGCGCATGTTAGGCTCTAGAATACCATACGACAAGAGGCAAAGAGTGAACATACGCGATTATCGAACAAGCATACATCGTCCGTCTCCCAATGCCATCTGACCTGGAAGTCTGGGTTCTCGGCAATCTGGCGGAACAGGAAGTGCAAGATCGCGTCGGACTCGGCTTTGGGCACTCCGACTATCCGACGGGTGAATCCTGCGGGTATATGGGTGAGGATATGGGCGCAAGGCGGTGAAGCGGCTGCAACGAAACCGGCGTTGACGTAAACCGATTTTAGTCCTGTTGCTGGGTGAACTCGGACGAGTGGATGAACGGTCTCAACGGGTTCACGGCGGACGTGAGTGCCTGCTGCACGTGAGCCGATGGCTTGGGCTACTCCGCTGTGTACAGCGGAGAGTTGTTCGAGGTATTGTTGGAGATATGGCGAGAGGGACGAGTAGAGTGCGTATCTGTATCGCGGGAGGACATGATGAGCGAGAATTCCGACGCAGAGGGATACTACATACCCGGAGCTCCAAAGTGTGTCACCGCCTTCTTCAGGAGAGACATATAATTTAAAGAGCGTTGTGGAGGGCGGTTGGATCTACGGCAGATAAAGATTAGGATGCATCATCCTCGATCACCAATTCGGCTGACTTCGTATGAGACATCCGAATGCCACAGCTCGAATTTCGAAAACGAGGAATGATCTGGGCGACGCGTGTGATCGGCGTAAACGACTAGGCATGGGCATTTCCTGATTAGACAAATTCAGGGTTAAATTGGGTCGGATGACGTACCATGAACCTCCTCCAGACCAGGTTCCTTTGGGACTCCAGTGGATGGGTGCTTGTGCAGGGGACCATAGTATCGACCAATATCGAGAAGCTCATGAATCGAAATGTCTTGCTTGCGCAGGACTGTCGGAATATGTCAACTTGGGGATGTAAGGGAAGATAGATAGTAACGCACAGACGACACCCCGCTCTGCGACAAGCAGCGCACTATTGCACTGTTAAGCCCGCTTCTTGACGCGTCTAGCCGAACTTACAGTTCATCCTTTTGCGCGTCCGTCAGCTGGCGTAGATCTAGTCCAGAGATCTCACTGCCGACTGCAGGAGTGATATTGCGAAGTTTCACCCCGTCTTTGAGAAGGTTTGGTTTGGCAGGGTCCGCCTTTGAGGCACGGTCGACGATCGTTTGTTCCTGGAGAGGCGGCCAGTCGACTTTGGGGAATACGGGCTGGTACAATATGTCAGTCAGAGGACTGGTAAGGCAGAAGGTACACGCCTTGTAGCCGGCATACTTGTAGCTCTGGTCTCCGTCATCGTGGGCACCAGGCGAGTAGAACGGGTTGTAGATCTTGTCCGCTTGCTTGATCGCGCCGACAGCACGGGGAGCCTCGGATTCGGTCGCGACAGGAGGGGCCATAGTTGTCGTTGGTGCGTTCCAGAACATCGTATTCCATTTATACACCACCGCATTTCGGCCGTTCGGTATGGTGTGCGACTGACGCAGAGGAAGAGGTCGATGGCGAGCTTGCTGGGAGAAAGTCACGTGGGTGGGTGAAGGCACGTGACACTGCTTGTTTGTTGTGAGATGTGGATTGGAAATGGCTGACAGGGCGGATGGGAGGGGTTTGTTGATTTCGCCATCTCTCCCAGATACACCGTCAGCTCCCCCGACACTTTACGCGCCCGTCGCCCGACACCCCGCTGGTGCTGCCCATTACCTCGTGCTCACCGCAGCCTTGGGAAATATTTCGACGCACCTGGATGCTGCGGCGGTCGAGTCGGCTGTCTGGTGGATCCCTCGAGCTCGAACTGCGCGCGTCTCCTCCGATTAATCACGTCCTCAAGACGATGAGCACAAACACACATGGCGTCATGTCACGAGCGACCTCGGCGTCGGGGTCGAAACGCAAGGCTGATGACGAGGGGCTCCCCGTCACCAAGAAGAAGGTGCGCGCCGTGTTGCTGCCTCTCCTAGCCGCCGCTCATATATCCCGTCGTGACCGCAGACGACGAAACGAAAGCAAGCATCGGGCCTGATCATCAACCAAGGTCCCGGGCTCGTGCGCTCCTCGTCTGCGCTCGGACACTCATCAGCCCCCTCGGCGTCGTCTGCCACCCGCCCGACCTCTGCCCTCGCCCAACACCCCCGCACGTCCCACACGCCCCCAACCTCTGACGGCGAATCATCCAGACGACCGCTTGCACGACGAACTCCCCCTCCTTCACCTCCTGTACCCGCCGTCATCGCCGCCCGAGCCAGGGGCGACGTGGACCCCACCCCCACCCGAGCACCCCAACCGGCTCGGACAGGGTCCGTCTCCCGCCAACCTGCGCCGAAACCCGTCAAGGGCAAGGGGAAAGCGCGCGCGCCCGGCATTGGAATCGGCCTACCCGACTCGAGGCAGGTCAGGCCGGTGCTGGAGGATGATGCAGAAGTGCTGGAAAACGAACGATGGATAGCTGGGCAACGGTCGGAACTAGATGCGCGTGAACGAGATAACCAACGACGAGCCGGGGTAAGTTGAGCGTCTGATGGGTGGAATAATACTTTAATTAGTTGGGCGTGTAGCACGTCCCATCATCCAGTCGAATATCGGCCATCAATTTTGCTTCGTCCGCGGTCGGGGCGACACCCGTACAACGAAAACCCAACAAACCACGACCGCCGGCTAATCAGTCAGTATCTAGTTCTGGGCTTAGCCGTGTGACAATTGGTATGGCCGCCTCACTCCCATTTATTTTCACACCTTGACGTCAGTATAGACTCTATAGAACCTATTCCGATCAGCAATACACCAGTAATTGACCGGAACCGAGAGCTTCGACAGGCGACACACTCTCGCCGGAGGAGTAGTCTGAGCTCGCGGGGTAAGCGTGCCAGTCAAAGCTTGAGTTCTGGCTTGCTCGGTGCGTAGCGCGCACATTTTTTGCCCATTCGCCACCTTCCCCCTCCGTTTTGTCACTCCGTATCTTTCCGCACCTTCGTTCGCTCATATACCGTTTTGTTCTACAGCGACGCCTCACCCGTCCGTACCGCCCGACACATTCTTCCGGCACGTAGACCCAGATCTTCCAGACGCACTTCGACTCCGCCAAGTCCTATGCTGGACATCCTCTCGTGCATCAAATACCCCCGACTCTACTCTGCCCCCGCTCCCACCCCATCTCTCTGATATCCTCAAATCGATCCAAACTGCCTCGACAAAGAAACTTGCTTCAGGTTCGGTCAATACGGCGATCGGTCCCCCCCAGCCACGACACGATAAACCCCTTGCGCCCAACCCTCGAAACGTGATCAACGCCCAGGCGATCGCCAGGCTCGAGGCGTACAATCAAAAGTGTCAGGCCGAGGACAGCGCATGGAGCGAGTTGATCGCGGGTTACAATTCTCAGCAAGCTTCAGTTGTGGCCGCGCTTGCGTCGAGGGGTGATCCCACGACTGGGGAAGTCGAGTTGGATGAGAACTGGAGAAAGGAAGGGGAACTTGTGCGGAGGATATTGAGCAGGGCGGAACAGGATGAGGAGGGATGGATGAGTGATGATGAACGCGAGGTCGTGCAGGGTATGAGAGCGTTGGAGCCAAAGGTGTGTCCCTCCTTGCTTATTTGCTGGTCCGTTGGCTAACTGGTTTTTATACAAAGATGGACAGCGCATATGAATCGGCGTACCGCGCAACTCAATTCACGTCCCAAGCGTCCGTCTATCTCGATAGCGTGTTCTCTGCTCTCTCCCAGAAACTCAGGTTACGCACTTGTCCTCCATCGTCGCTTGCTCCACGAGACGAGACTGGACGCATGCTTGGCGTTGGACCGGATGTAGAAGTGCGGCCCGAGGACATGTTGCGGGCTATCTCTGTCCGAGGCGGCAAGGAAGGAGGGGAGAAGAGGGTCGGCGGAGGGTTGCAAAAGGTCACGCCAGTAATGAGCGCACCTACTCCTCGAAAAGCCCCTGGCACACCAAGGGCTTCCAGGAGTGGAGTGGGCGCGAGGGGGAAGAAGCGGTGAATCCGTAGATCGGCCGGATGTTGGGTGGAGCGTCTTTGTTTATGAATATAACGAAACTATACACAATTTCTCCTGCGGTCGACTTTTATTGTTTCCTTTTTTTTATATTTTTGGTCGCTGTCGTTTGTGGTTCTTTTCTTTTGTCGTTGTTGTTTTAGTTAACAAGTTGAATGGAGGCTTTGGGACGTTGTGGAACTTGAGCTCTGTGTGGGTTGAGTGATGTTTGTGAGCGGCCAGATCGAGGCGTATGATCGGAGTCGAGAATGAATGATGCAGATTCATATCGATTCTCAACCGACTCGGGTAACCAGGATGTCTACGTGAGAGTTCCCTGGAATCTCACTTTGTCTCTAGATTGTATTCGGGAAATGATAAAAATACCCATAAAGCCAAATCAACAAGTCAAGCTGCATACAGCGATACACAAAATCATTCCACCACGACTCTCGACTACCAAACGACTCGTCTTTGGCCACATGACACGCTTTAACGCCTGTTTCAACGAACCGTCGCTAAATACCTCGCAAACAAAGTTCCAGTAGTTTGTAAACACATGAAAGCCCAACGAACACCCCTATACAGCGGGCAACATAAAGAGCATCCCTTGATTTCTTCGGCCTCATTTGTGCTGTATGATGAGAGACTAAAGTTTAGAGAGTAGCGCAGAACAACCCTAGTCTGGGCCATTCGTGGACGTGCACTCGGCTTGGGGTGTGTTACCGGTGAGAAGCAGCCATGCAATGGTCGGAGGGTATGCCTCGGTCGACGATACGTTTATAGTCAGCGAAAGGACGCTGTATTTACGAGATAGCCAAGGCTTCAGTCAACACCTGCTCTTGGACGTCAGGAAAGAAATGGTGAGAGATTCTATGTTTTTTTAATCAACAAATGGTTTAAAGATTGTAGGCTCGTCCTTGTCTTGCGATGTGCTCAATCGGAGGCCCAGCCTGGATTTTCCCGTGTCTATTTTCGACTGTAGCAAAAAACCGGGACCGCTGCCCATGGCAAGGAATTCTAAGCGTGGTAGCGAAACTTGGTCCCATTGGTCTATTGCCATATTGCTTCTCCATTCTATTGAACTTTTGACGCAGACAGTGACGAGTTGTGGATGGTATGATAGTGCAATGAACAGGTACTCTCCAATTACGCCGAAATTTGAGTTAACCCAATCCATTGCCCCTATCCAAAGATGAAATTTATTGAACGCGGCTTTTTACGAGCTAAGGCGCAAGGGAGAGTCGTTCACCTATGCGTGCTGTGTCCCACATCCCTGATGGCCTGCCTGTAGTTTGGTCATCGAAAATGAACATGACAAACTTTGTACCACCCAAGTCATCAGAAAAGTGGCGTTGGGCAAGTGATTTTCAAGATCTGATAGATTGTACCAGCTATCGTACTTGGTGGTGCCCAAGAAATGCAATGTGAGCGGAGTCCTGGCAACGTAGACCAATTGTGCCATGACTGAATCGAGTGCACGACCCTGATATGCATGGCATTGCACATGGATGTCCAGCTGGGACCAGATTCGTGGGGCCTCGTACATAGTTTGAAGATATCTGTGGCAAGCGAGTTAGAGGAACAATGGCATGGTATCTTTTCCAGTTTCAAGCGAGTAGTCACAATTTGAGGGGTCGACCACTCTAGTTATGGTTGTTTTCATAAGCCCGTTCCAATGGAAAAATAAACGCCGAAGGTACCAAACAGCAATTCGGTAACAGCTCCGCAACGAGAAGATTAGGAGCGAAGGCAGGCACTCATTTGAGTTCGCCTCGCTCGAGTGCACATTTCTACGTACATACCAATTTGATACGATGGGCATCAGTTATGAACACCGTAAAAGGGGGTGCACCCCTGAGTACACAGTGACGGAGTTTGCTATCAAAACGTAGCCTCGCAAGCACGTAGAAGGGGTCACAAGGATATCTATTCAAAGTTTCACGTTGATAGCCGGCTTCCTTCAAGAGACGCGTCTCATACCGCTCTTGGATCTGAGCAGTGCCAGCCAATTATCGGTCGTATTTCGCCAGGCAAGCCGGCTATCAACGTGAAACTTTGAATAAATATCATTGGAACCCTCTTCTACGTGCTTGCAATGCTAGGTTTTGATAGCGACCTTCGTCACTCCGTACTCAGGGGTGCACCCCCTTTTAGGGTGTTCATAACTGATGCCCATCGTATCAAACTGGTATGTACGTAGAAATGTGCACTCGAGCGAGGCGAACTCAAATGAGTGCCTGCCTTCGCTCCTAATCTTCTCGTTGCGGAGCTGTTACCGAATTGCTGTTTGGTACCTTCGGCGTTTATTTTTCCATCGGAACGGGCTTATGAAAACAGCCATAAATATGTATGCAAAAAAAAAAAGGGCGGTCACGAGGGGACAGGGAAGGACAATCATGTGATGGGTTGTCTTGTCACTTGCGCTTGGACTTGACTCCGACCCCGTCAGTCAGCTCCCTTCGGTTCACCTCTGAAACCAGCTCTGGCCATCCTAAAAACTGTATTCCGATATGATAATAACTTGGTGTGTCTCTCAATAATGTCCCAAGGGTTTGGCTTCAACTCTGTAAATCTATTTTGGCGCGGCCGGCTTCCTGGACACCCGAGGGCTGCATTCGATCCATAGTCCTCGTGCCCGGCAGATTTGAAACAAGACTGCGCGAGCCGCATAAAACGGACTGGAACGAGCTAGCTAAATATCCGATATCAATTGCACTCCCACCACAATGGCCGAGACTATGTCACTCCCCCAATCCTTGCTCGACCGCCTCACCCCAGGATATCGGAAATTTATCACTGCCCAGCCAGCGTCGTATCATACGCCTTTTCATACTCGCCCTTGGTCGCCTTCTTTTCGTCAGTCATCTGGGTTTCCGACCGATTTTGGCCAGGACTCAGCCGTGCAAGTTGGGTCGACGCGCAAGATCGAGTTGTGCGACGGTCGGTTCTCGGTACTCGTACTGACGCCCGAAGGGGAAACCCCGAAAGGCGGATGGCCTGTATTTGTGTACATGCACGGAGGAGGATGGGTGTTTGGGACTGTCGAAGGCGGTATTTCATTCTTCTCTAGAGCATGTGTTGGTGAGTGCAAGCACCCCGGCTCCTGTTACGCGTACACCGTGTATCTGATATACGCGATGCAGAGGCGAAATGCGTCGTTGTCTCTGTGGACTATAGGCTAGCGCCTGAACATCCATATCCGGCCGCTGTCGACGATGCTTGGGATGCGTTACTTTGGGTGGTAGGCAAAGGTAAGGATGAGCTGAAGATCGACACGTCGAGGGTTGCTGTGGGGGGCGTCTCCGCGTGAGTGCTTTTGCTGGATGATATTTCGCGCCATATCTCATTGCTCTTATTATAGTGGCGGTAATCTTGCGGCTGTACTCGCCCAAAGAGCATCCATTGCTGGAATTCCACTGGTCCAGCAGATACTCACGATTCCGGCCACAAATTCCTCCTATTCGCCAACCGACCCCTCGGGATGGACCCCGTCAATGCGCGAGCACGAACACATTTTTGCTCTCAGTGTGCCCGATATCTTCTGGTTCGCCGACCTATACGTGCCAAATACTGCAGACCGAACCCGGCCAGATGTTTCGCCGCTTCTTCAAGACGATCCAAAAGCCTATGAGCGAATGGCCCCGGCATTTGTGACTGTAATGGAGTTGGACGTGCTGTGTAGTGAAGGAGAGATGTATGGCGAAAAGATGAAAAGATTTGGGGTGGATGTGACCGTGAAAAAATATATTGGTGCGTGCCCGAATTGTCATCGTTGAACGCGCCAGTGTAGGTGTATTGAGTGAGGAATTCGTGCAGGCTTGACCCACCTAAATTCCTCATCTGATCGGGTGAGCCGGGCAATTGCTAATGTAGCTAACGTGCTGTGCTGACTGTTATCCATCAGGTGTGCGAAGTATCACGTATGGCTCGGGATGATCGGATAACAGCTCTCAAAGCGGCTTTTGCAAAATAGTCGCGTCATCTTGATGCAATAATCCCGCTCGACTATCGGTGTACCGAATGATACTATGACAAACCATCAATAAATGCCCTCAATTATCGTCATGCTTCTGAGACAGGAGGAAATCGGTCTCCCTCGTTTACCTGCGCTGCGATACTCGATATGAGAATATCACAAACAACCGATAGGTTGGTCTCGATGAATGGATGATGCCACTATATTTGGCACATGTAGATTCACTTGTCTCTCGGAAGCTGCAATCCCAGCGCCATTACCCACACATTAAAAAATCGCAGGACTTGGCAATTTCGAACCCGAGGAGTAGATTCAAACGAGCATGATCATGCTGTAGAGGAATCCTGAATGAGGTTGGAGTTATCCGCTACCTCAGTCGTCACCTGCATTTGCTCATCCGGCCTAGCCGCTCTGACTGGTACCAATCCCGCACAGCCTTGTCAGAGATGCATCGCCATGGACATAGTAGAAGTTATGTTTGAGTTAGTTGTGCTTGCGGATCGAGACTAAACCCAACCTCCACCGTGGCCATCAACATCTTCGTTTATTTTTACTCACATACTCCGCTTGTTGCCGCTAGGTTTGCGGACTTTGCTCCGATGATCCTACAATCAAGAATCATCTCTTCTCTGATTTAGCGTATATAATCAACACTATGGCGCACCATAGCTCTACAAGCACCTCTAACCGTTTCCCAGGACTTCACGATGTCCAATGATCTTGCAACCTCGCCTATTCTCAATCGCCTAGACCCCGAATATCGGGCGTTTGTAGAAGAGCAGCCTCCAGCGCTTCGAGTAGCCCTCCACACGCTACAATGGTCTCCTGTGTTTCGTGGACGCCCGGGTGTACCACCTCCTGATTTTGGGCAGTCATCCCCGAGGCCTGTGGGCTCGACGCGTGTGATTCCCCTGTACGATGGCCGTTTTTCGGTGCGTGTGTTGACTCCAGAAGGAGAGAAGCCAGAGAGCGGCTGGCCTGTGCTCTTGTTTATCCATGGTGGGGGCTGGGTGATGGGAACTGCGGAGACCGGGGCTCCTTTCTTCACTCGGGCTTGTGCGGGTATGTGATCCCGTTACTCGTCGATTTAATTTCAACCTGAACGCAAGGCAAACAGAGGCGAAGTGCGTGGTTGTGTCGGTGGAATACAGGCTCGCACCCGAGCATCCGTTCCCAGCAGCAATTGACGATTGCTTTGACGCTCTGCGCTGGGTGATTGGATCCGGGAAGGAGGAAATTGGAGTTGACCCAACTCGCATTGCAGTCGCTGGTGTTTCCAGGTGAGCCTCTCCTATGGATTTTATGCTCCATGTTTATCAGAGCACCACAGTGGCGGAAATCTTGCAGCAGTACTTGCTCAGCGTGCATCGCGGGCAGGAATCCCGCTTGTTTTGCAAATTCTCTTCACAGCACTCACCAACGCGACCTTTACCGCAGATGATCCTAAGAGCTGGCCGCCCACTATGCAAGAATACGCAGATGTCTTCTCCTTGCGCGCGCTCGATATGCTCTGGCTCCGGGACCTTTATATACCCAACCCAGCGGATCGTGCGCATCCAGATGCCTCTCCTTTGCTTGTCGATGATCCAAGAGCGTACGAAGGAATGCCCCCTGCCTTTCTGGGTGTTATGGAGCTGGACGTGCTACGAAGCGAATTAGAAATGTATGCGGATAAAATGAAAAGGTTTGGTGTAAATGTGACCTTAAAGGAGTATAAGGGTACGTATCAGCGTTACATGGACAAGGCAACTAGATTTACTTCCAATTCGATTCTCTAGGCGCAACCCACATGACTATTGCAGCAGATAGGGTGAGTTCCACACTTTCTGGGGAGTATTCATTCTGAGCATGTCTGCTAGGTATGCCATATTGCACGTGAGATGCGCGATGACAAGATTGCGGCCCTGAAAGTTGCGTTTGCTAAATGAGAATATTTACTGTACAGAGACATGGATTGAGAGATTAATTGTGAATAAACTCTTGGCTCGTTAAAAGGGTGGAGATATACTCGTTACTCTTCTCATGACGCGACTAAGCTCCAACCGAGGATTCAAATCTAGCCTACAGTCATAAACAAAATGAGTTTAGGGTTATATGCGCTATTTGCGAGGCTTTAGTCTACAACTTGAGAGGTTTTGGCATACAGACAACTCGCTTGGATTGTTTCTTCTACCCACTGACTATCCATGAACTAATGACTTGGGCGTCATGATTATTAATTGCCTGAGGTTTCGTCTTGATTTCGGTTTTGTACGGCGTGTCTGTCGTTCCCCGCTCTGTCTTGTTTTCTTTTCCCAATTCTCACTCTGCTATTTTCCTGTTCCTCCGAGCGGCTCGACCTCGTGTTCATGTAGCTCTTTACACCTGTATTTTTTTAAAAAAAATCATTATTAATCACGTAAGGCCGAGACAAAATAAATCGAACGTGTGGCCGCTGCTCTTGGATGCTATCCCCTACGCAGCTGCCTGGTTTGTCCTCCCTTTAGTATTATAGAAGCTTTGTTTTATTATTGCTATGTAATTTGAATACTGTGCGATAAGTTGCCCAGTCTTGCATAAATGGCCCTCGCCTTGGACTAACCCCTCGCCTTGTACTAGCCCAACATCTCGGCCGTACCCTTGAACCGCATGCAAGTTTTTGGCCTTGCCTCCCAGCCCTCAGGGTGGATAATCCACAGGAACAATTTGGATCATCATATTTCCGCTTAAGGGCGAATATTAGATGGTGCGATGACACCGTTCGCAACTACAACGTCCTATTAATCCCAAAACCCATTTGCCCACGTACCATTCCTATAGTGACCGCACGATCTCTTAAATCTAAATAGCCCTAGAAACAAGGTCTTGGAGGGATACATCATATATGTGCCCAACCTTCTTCTATAGGGCTGAGCATTTGATGTGAGCGTGTCATCCATGTCAGTGCAAGCAGCTCTTCTTCTCTGCTGGCCCCCGCGCTCCTCTTATTTCTATTGATACGAAAAAGACCCCAAGGCAAAACATCCGATGTTTCTCCCAGGTATCACCCGAATTCTTCAGCCTTAGTTAATCCTTTAATCAATCGGCTGCCTTGCCGCATCCCGTGGCAGCGATTGGCTGGCTGGCTGATATAAACATCTAGCAGTGGCCAGCACTCCCAAAGTCCTCCCAGGGTAACTTGTTCTCGTCCAGACATGCTCGCCTCGGAACCATCGTACCCCATACCTCAATCTGTCTTGGATAGACTTGACCCTGAGTACCGAGATTTTATCATCGCATTTCCACCTCCGTTTCTTCGACCTGAAAACCCTGTACTCAGTCCGAACTTTCGAGAAACTGGAAAAGATTCGCCACCCGTAGAACTCGGCGAGGCACCGGGGGTCCCAGTTCAGTCGAATCGGACGATTGAGTTCAATGGATTTTCGGCCAAAATCTTGATACCATTTGGAGAGAAACCAAAGCGAGGTTGGCCGGTCTTGATATGGGTTCACGGAGGTGGGTGGGTCTTTGGAAATGCGGATAGCGGTCTTTCAACTTATTCGAGGGCATGTGTTGGTGAGTACCTTTAGAAAATAGCCGTCCCTGTGGGATCATGTAACTTGCTCTAGAGGCTCGCTGTGTGGTGATGTCGATCGAGTATAGGATGGCCCCGGAGCATCCGTTTCCGGCTGCTGTCGATGACTTGTGGACAACTTTGAATTGGGTACGAAATGAGGGCAATAAGACAATAAACATAGACCCGAACCGCATTGCTGTTGGGGGTGCGTCAGCGTAAGTATACGCTTCAATCGCCCCATTCGTCTTTCTATAATACGGAATCCCGTAGTGGAGCTAACCTCGCAGCCGTGCTCGCTCAACGTGCCTCAGCTGCCTCTCCACCAATTCCAATACTACTTCAAGTTCTTATGGTCCCTATTACGGACTGTACGTATACCGAAGACCCTGCGACCTGGTCACCTTCCATGGTCGAATATGCCAACCTGTTCTCGCTGCGCGCGGTCGATATGCTTTGGGCCCGGGACACCTATCTACCAAACCCGATGCACAGATCGCTCCCAGAGGCATCCCCTCTATTACAAGAGAGCGAATTGGTGTACAAGAACTTGGCTCCCGCTTGGGTGGGCGTAGTGGAACTGGACGTACTAAGGAGTGAGGGGGAAGCGTATGCGGAGAAGTTGAAGAAATATGGAGTTCCAGTTACAATGAAATTGTATAAAGGTGTGTGGATAGCAATATTCTCTAGAGCATAAATTAATGGTAGTACCAGGAGCTACACACCTGACCCCGGCCGCGGATCGAGTGAGTTTTACTCCTTCGGGGATTGTTGAGTTACTCAATACGCTATTGTCACCAATAGGTTTGCGCCTTAGCTCGAAAGATGAGAAGTGACCAGGTTGAAGCGATCAAATCTGCTTTTGCACATGGGGAATAGCTATTTTAAATACTATTTCTTGGTATTTTGTGAAGAATAAACTATATGACGGTCCCCAGCGCTTCCGCGCAGGGATTATTCACCTCGGAGAGCTGTTTGAATTTCTCTTTCAGGCCTAGCGATCCCGCAGTAAACCCCATTGGTAATGGTTCTTTACAAACAATGGATAGTGATAGCGATCAGGAAGGAGAAGCCTCGTAAGTCCGACTATATATACTTGCCTCGGTTCGCATTTCATCCCACCACGCCTCTCACTCCTGAGGTCAAATCGACAAGATGAGTATACTCGATCCAACACTGCAAGATCCCACGGCGACAATCTCGTCCGAGATCTTGGCAAAGCTCGATCCCGAATATCGGGATTTTGTTACATCCCAACCTACAGCCTCACGAACACCACTCTCTAGCCTTGGATGGAGCTCAGAGCTACGTAAAGTGGTGAACTCTAGCACAGCTGGGAACGCAGAACCGGTACCTGTGGGAGCATTTGAGAATATTGACATGGGAAAGTTCTCGGTCAGAGTTCTTGTGCCCGATAGCTCGGCCCCTAGTACAGGTTGGCCAGCACTCCTGTACTTGCATGGAGGTGGGTGGTTATTTGGGACATGTCAGACGGGCGAATCTTTCTATACACGCGCCTGTATGGGTAAGTTGGCTGTTCCACCTTGTTCTGTATCCAATTAACGGGATATTTCAAGAGGCACGATGTGTCGTTGTATCCGTAGACTATCGACTCGGACCAGAAGATACATTCCCCGCTGCGCTTGAAGACTCCTGGGCTGCTTATGTGGTTATTAGGCGAGGGAGGTAAAAGATATAATGTCAACAGGAATCTAGTGGCATTGTGCGGTTATTCATCGTACGTTACATCACCCTCAGTGTTTTTGTTTCCACTGATGATCGGGGATAGAGGGGCTAACATGGCTGCCGTGATTGCTCAACGAGCAACCATGTCTCGTCCCCAGATTCGCCTATGCGCACAAGTCCTTCTTATGCCTATTTTGGATCTTACTCTAACAGAATATCCAATTACATGGTCACCTTCCATGCGTGAACATGCCAATACTCTTGGGCTGTATGCGCGAGATGTGATCTGGTCTCGGAATCTGCATACGCCTAACCCCAGGGACCGAGACCATCCCGATGCATCTCCATTGCTCCAAGATAACAAGGAAGCGTTCAATGGCATGGCTCGGTCGTGGATTAGCGTTGCGGAGTTGGATGTACTTAGGAGCGATGGGGAACGGTATGCCAAGAAACTCGAAGAATATGGCGTTCAGGTGAACCTTAAAACATACTATGGTGAGTTCATTTGAACGCGCGGGAGGCTCGCACTTTATGCTTCAATTAATAGGGGCAAACCATCTTTTAATTCAAGCGGATGCAGTAAGTTGTATATACTGTACTCTCCACAACACGGACTCTGATCCAAACAGGCTTGCGAGCTTGCTCGGAGGATCAGGCATGATCAGATTGCAGCCCTCAAAACAGCTCTCTCTTAGCTGGCTTACACTCTCTAAGTGCTGGATTCCATGATCCTCCAGACGTGTTGCGCAACGGGATAAACTGAAATAATAACACTATAGTCTAGATTGGCCTACGTTGTACATGTATCTTGCAGTGAACAGAATATGCATGTTTGAAGGTGTTAAATGTGGCTTTCTCGCGGTTTACAACCATCCATTAAGAACTTACTGATGATAGACGTTAAGTTGAAACTCCTTCCAGCCATAAAAATGGAACTTACGACATATCGATGGGGGTAAATGCTATGGATTTCCGCTCCCAATTTCGACCTCTCTTTCATGAAATTTACTGCCCGTTCAAAGCTCCCTTGCTGGACCAGTTGGGCTTCCTTGAGCATATCCAATATCCTCATACAATAAGAACGGTGACCACGACCAGAAGTCGGGCGTGCGAAACTTCGGTTGTATTTGTAGACCAGGTCAAGCACGTAGTGGAGGGTTACAGTTGAACTCAGCCAAAGCCTATCCGTTTGGATGTGCCTGCACTGTTCATCGATAAACGCTTTGTCGTGATATTCTTTCGACACAGACATGAGCGTAGATCGAAGCTCGATGGGGGAATGTGATTTAAACTTCAGATACCATACGAGTCGAGAGCTATAAAGCACCAAAAACCAGTCGTCTACTGAATTACTGAACGAGGAGGGCCCGTTTATACAAACACTGTCGATTTTCTGCTCCAGGTACTTGAAGCCATCTTGGCCAAGGGCAAAAAACTTGACTAGATCGTCGGCAGAGGAGGACATTGTCCACCACGATGATACTAAGCCTAGAGCGGGTATAAACCAGTTGGTGGCGAACCACTCGAGCTCGACACGGCATTTTATATCTCAAAGCTGTTTAGCGGGGTTTGCTGCACAAGGGAACACACCTTTGAGAAATGGCCACTCTAACAGTGACGGAATGAACCACACGACCGGAGCTCGGGTGGATAACGCGCTTGTGCTGAGTTTTGACCGGGTAGGAGCCACAGAGTATCTTTGTCACAATGGGCGCCAGTGAAGAGTTGCCTGTGTTGACTCGGGGGCTATGTGATGAAATTTATGATGCCTTGGTGATTGGATGGCTGGGTTCATGTAAAGGCTGATTAAATGTGTTAGATACAGCACTGTTGGCGATGCGCTTCTACGTAATAGAATATCCTTCCGGCATACCTGCCAACAGCTTGTTCCGTCGCCGATTGGCAAGGCGGTGTGTGCCCAGATTGATCGTGCACATTCCGTCATGGCAAATTATCAATACAAAACAGAACCAGGTGGATGTCAAGGTGTCATCCCGAGATTCATGCTCGCAAAGAGTGCCTTTCAGTCGTATCATTTTTTGGTGCACATGAACGCCACGGCCACATTCGTCACAACCGATGGGCGCCTGCGGGACTGCCCCAACAAATTCGACTTGCCCACTCTTGTGCCCAATCTTTGCACTTGTAGCTGCCTATATCAGTAATTCGCGCGCTGAGTTGGGCATTGGCTGGCTGGGTTGAGGTGCTTCACAGGCGCCCAGGATCAAGGCACTGGGTACCATGCTGGGTTATGTGCTGCATAGAAGGAAAACGTCGGCAGTTAGCCTAAAAGGATATCACAGAAGGAGTGAGCACAGCAGGGGTCGAACCGACGAACTAAATTTATGAAGCGCGTTCGGTGATAGGTGGGGTGCCGAGCGGCATGGCCCCCTGAGGAACCAGATGAGCCGTTTGTGATGACGTATAGCATCTGATCAGTTACGGGCGCTTAGTGGAGTGGTTACCACGTTGGTCTTCGACCTCTCCCAGATTGGAGTTGATAGTCAACCAAAGTTCGTCAGTTCGATCCTGGCAGCGCTCAGCCTTATTTTTTGTGATCTGCCGCAAGGTAGTCACGAAGGTCAATTGAAGGAGGGCCATTTAGAGCTATCATACGGGCCTTAAACATTACCTTTCGCGGTCATTTTAAACCCCCCAAGCTGTAAATATCAAAGCATCTTTGGTGAACGCCTTGCTCATAAGGGAAGCGACCCAGGAACGGGGAACACATTATTGTGTTCTTGCAAGACTGAGCGATTCACATACACTCGAATGGGATGCCCATCATTCGCGCCGAGCAGATGTGGCCATCACATACGAATCTGTTGAACACCAAGGTGCTAACCACTCCACCATGTGCCCTTGAGATAGCAACTCGGTTCAAAGCACAAATCAATCTCGTGGTCTTTGTTGCGATGTTATTTAGCCATTATCTATCCCTGTTATGTTTCTTTAGCACGTTTGAATATGAGTCCTGACATAATCTTATATCCAGAATGTGGAAACCGGGCGACTGGTTCAAAGTCCACCTGTTCGCTGCTGAAACACGTCACAATCAAGTATTTTATCCTCACAGCCTCCGAAAACACAATTCTAACCAATTGACACCTTTAGCATAGCGTTGAGCCTATAAAATACGTTCAATTTATAACCGCCGTCATGCTGGCTTGACATCCAAGGTTTTGCTTGCGCCGTTTCAACCCGTTCTGGGTTTTACCTTCACACGACTATATGCCGAAAACAAATCATTTATTCAAACCCAGGGCTACAGTAAAAAGCCGATAGGTGTTTCGCACATCCGATAATTTGTGCGCATATACCCACGGCTGTTTTCCCTAGACATAAATCCCGCCGACCCGAAGACAGAGAGCAACTTACTAAGTTTTACACTCGGATGTAAATGTCGAAATCCTCAAACGATTCCTATATTCTAATTTTACTTCCACTAAAGAAGTATCAGCGAAGCCCAAAGTCAAGTGTAGGTTGTGAAGAAAATCACAACCGAACCGGACCAACAATTAGGGCACGTGAGTTCCCTTTCCCCCGTGACCTCTCTTTTTTTGAGAAAAAGTGGTACATATTTAACGAGCTACATGAACACAAGGTCAAACCGCTCGGAGGGAGAGAGACAAGGAGGGCGGAAGAGGAAAAAAAAAGAGGAGAAAAGAGGACGACCCGTGACCCCTGTACAACCCAGTTCTGTTACGTCTCGTTTGCCTTTTCTTCGTGACCTCGCTCCGCCCCTAGTACGCCGTTTTAGCCGTTTGACCTTTGTCCCATGTTCCGCCCTCGTATCGTCGGGATTGTCCGATACACAGTGGCGATCGAAAGAACTATACCACCGGAATTTGTTATTTTAATATTGGTATATCTACAAATCAAGAGTTGTGCACATATCGTACCGAGAGGGCGGCGCTTATTGTGGATATACCGATAGCAAAACGACCAAATACGGTGGTACAGTCCTTTCGACCGCTAGTGCAGGTATCTGCGCCAAGCAAGGTTGACAGACGTTCGCTCTGCTTTAGCTGCACGAGCGTGGCCTTCAAACACGAAGATGGAAGCTGAGAAGAGAACGCGACACCCAACATGGTTCGCCACCACAACATGATTGTGGACACACCGCGACATGGTGCGCTATGCTACCAGACCACGTCACTCCGCGCCGCGTTGGCGTTTGCCTCTCTCGGGAAGCGCAGTGCACCTCCAATAAACTCGGTTGCATTACGTCACCTTGGCGCGTGGAAATCCTCCCCACATTGTCCCTCGGTTTTTGATACTATGAGTGTAAGTATACACCTCACTTGGAACTCCAGCCTGTCAAATGGTCCGAAGTAGGTCGGGGGTAAAGAATACCCTAGGAATTCAACCACCGAATGTCGCGTATATGCGCTGGTTGCCATCCTTCAAGCATCCAAAAAAATCACGTCCCCCCCCCTCCACGGAACTACAAGTCCATTCGCCTCTGAAAGTGACGTGCGTCTCTCACAATGCCTCCCACGATCAAGCTCTGTCCTCAACCAACACCCATGGTCCGAATGTATACAGCCCAACCGGTCACGCTATGAATCTAGTCCATCCGCGGCTCAAACCCGCGTTTACTCAAATTCCACCCACTCGGGTCATTGTAGTAGGTACATAACAGCACAGGCAATGCATCAAGTCCGAAAAAAAAAGAAAGCTCGCACAAAGAGTCCGCAGAATTATCAAGTCCATCAAGGAAATAAGTGTCCAACGAAAACGAGATGATACATTCAGAGTTTACATTCGTAAAATCGTGTCCTAGAAAAAGTGTCCCAGAAAATAGTCCAAAGCATGAGAGAAAGTCGAGGAATTACGGGTTGCCAGTCTTGGCTAACATGCTACGATCGATGCGTTAGTCAGAGTTAGAATCGAGATACGAACAAGCAACTCACTTGGCGATAGCACCCAGATCGACGGGTGGACTCTGTCCATCACCGACCATAACCTTCATACCTTCAGTCGGAACACCATCCACCACAATGTACAACCACGCAGGGCCAGGAGGATATACTACCGACTCTATCAGTATACCCCTGATCTTGCCCATCGTTTCACTCACCATTCGCATTCGGGGGTCCAGCAAAAGAGACCAACCTCCTACCAATCATCACAGCCGGCAAGGTCACCATGCGCTGGTCCATATGTACACCATGAGTCGAAAACCCAAGATCCATGAGCACAACTTCGACTTTTTTGAACCACCATCCACGCTTGTTGCGGCCGAATGGCATCGAGATGGTCGCGCTCGCACCGCGGGCATAGCGGAGGGTTTTATCGTAGCTGAGGATGGTCGCACGAGGCTTACTCATATAGTCGGGCGAGAGGATTTCGGCCCTAAACTCGGTGGGGTATTTCCTGGTTTCGACATCCAAATTTGGGTTTGAACCTGCGATCATGACAGTGCCCTTGGGAGTCAACGTTCTACGTTACCAGTCAGCGCACGGTAATCAAGCCAGGTGAAAGGAATACATACGCCACCGAGTGGTACATCCTTGCAATATCCGAAGTGGGCATTCCTGTGGTGGAGAAACGTTGTCCAGCGGGGGCGGCGGGGTCATAGAGGACAGGCTGGAACGCTGGTCCGTCAGCGTTGGATGACCCAACCTGGTTCTGGACATTTCCATATCCAGCCGTTCCACCGGTCGCACCATTGACAATCAGGACTTTGCCGTCGGGGAGGAGAACGCCGTCCGGCATCACTACGAGAACCGTGGCGTCAGGGGCAATTAAAGGAAAATGCATTTTAAACGTACCTCGTGGTCCTGGCATCTTCTCCACCTGCCAGCCCTACAATCGCCGATCCATTCAACGCACCAAATCGAGGCAGGTTAAACGATGACGCCAAAACGATCAAACATGGACGTCGATCAGCTTCGAATCGCCGAGACCTATACGGCGACACGAACCTTCTGTATGCCTTTTGCATTGAGAACCATGCGGGAGCATTGGGCGCTAGCCGGCGTATTGGAGCTTAGCTCCGTCTCGGGGATAGTATCGCTGCAAAGGTATAAGAGCGATAGATTGACTGTGGGAACGTTGGACTTACGAGACCTCGGAACCACCACAGATCATGATTTCTGGTGCCCAGCCGTTCTCATAGCGCAGCGGAAGCATGACCGCCGTACCGCTCATTGGATAAGTGCAGCGCTGGCCGTTAGGAAGGTCGGGGAGGCGTGTTTCGGCGTTGCGTTGCCAGTCAAGGATCACTACGATTGATGAATATAGACCCATGAGACTAGAACCGAGCTACTCACTTGTCTTGTTATTGGCAGCTACAAATACCCGGCCATTTGGTAGAGCATAAACGTGTGGGAAGAGATTGTGGGGAAGAGCTGCACCAAATGTGTCAGTAAACTTGTCACGGTCTGATTTCCAAAAGACACACTATCGACAAGGAATTTGCTAGGAATTTGAAGTCCTAGACAAGTGTGAGCACTAGCTAGGTGATCATTTCGAACGTGATATACCATTGAAGCCATTGATATTTTTAGGAGGATAAAATTCATAGGTGGGGTTGTTGAGTTGGGCGTTGTTCGTCCACCCGCCTGTAGCCAACCGTGAGACAACGCCGATAGCCATACTCGGACACGCACCTCCATAAGCACCCCCAAGGATCAAAAGAGACCCATCCGAGAGACGAGCACCGGAAGGATACCAACGAGATGAAGTGAGACGAATTCGCTATCACAAAGGTAAGACGGCAGCCGATGACGAAACAAAAGAGTATACCTGAGCGTCTTCGTAGACATCACACTTGTCGCCCTCGTCACACGGATTGAAGAGCCGGACACCCTGGAGCCCGTTTTGCGCGGTGCTATTGCCAATCTGGACAAGTGGGTTCCCGCCAATGTTTACCACTATTGATCGGGGGCAAGAGCAGGATCAGCCATCGGATGCCGTCACACTGGGGATCGGCCACGCACTTGTTCCGTTGGAGAGCCATCCGCCACCGGCACAAAAGCTGTTGGTCGTGATCCCGTTCAGGGGGCGCACGGTGTTGGTCTTGAGCGAGTAGATGGCGCCGAGAGCGTGTGTGCCCTGGTCGGTCATCAGCGGGTTTGACTCGAGCTTGTCGATGATCATCACAGTATCCGGTCCGACGACCGTCATCTGCATAGCACCACTGAAGCCGTCTCAGCCGCGGCCACTGTCCCACAAGTCGACCACTCACATTCCGGTGGTGCCAGGCTGGGTCAGAGACCATGCTGCGCGCGTCGACGCGATCAGACACGGCAGGAGAAACAACTGGGACCAGGCCATTGCTGGGAGAAACTAGCAGTGAATTACGCAGTAATCTGAGAAATGAGCGTGGGGTCCAACAACGAACGTCGAGCGAAACGAGAGGAAACAGAAACAGAGGGGGGAGGAAAGCGCACAGGCTAGACCATGCACACATTGTTTTATCAAACGGCGCGCTGTCCCTCATCGTGGGGTGCGGGGTGGCGCCGCGGCAACGCTGATCCTTGTTGTCACGTGCGTCTGATCCTCGGTTTCGAATCAAAGTTTCATCCCGAACATAGGTGGGCTGGCTTTCACGGGTCCAATGTTCGTGCCTATTTTTGCACCTCTCTGTATTCACAGGGCCAAAACACACGCGCCCTCCGTCGGATTCATGCAGATCCCGCATATCCGAAGCAACTCGTACCACACGAAACCCAGTTGACGGCTTGCCTCGATCAGCTTCGAAGATGAATATTGGTTAGCCATGAAATCGCATGAAATTGTACAGGGTTTGGTTTCCAACCGGAGGGGATGAGAGAAAAGGCCTTGCAGATGAGCGCGCATACATGTGGTAATCGATCTTCTAGGGCCCGGAACGCACGGCAACTATTTGAGCAGAAACGTAACCACCAACTGTCAAAAGTCCCTATGAACGAATCTTCGAACCGTTGAGAGAGAATATCTAAAAACGCAAACTACAGCCTAGGCATTTTGGCGTGGGAGAGTAGGCTGAGGCGAGCGGTCAACAAGATCACCAGAGTAAAACTGTCCATTTACTTTCGGATGGTACCCTGGTCCGTCCGGAAGCTAGAGTTTCATCTTTGTAGCGCGATTATAGTGCGACGTATCGCTTACCCAAGTCAGTCGCGGATGAAGCAGGCCGGATAATACACAAGGCCACGCAAGAGGTGAGCACAGGCAGTTGGCCTCCAAAAGCTGATATCCCGCTAGGTCATTTACTCCCGAGTTACACGAGGCTGGGTCGAACGCTATGCTGCATGTGGTGATGCGAACAATGCGAGCAACAACATGTGCGACCAAGTCATCGAAAAATATTATAGGATGGGTTTTATTTCGATGAAAAATGAATATATCTCAACTGGAGTCTCAAGTCGGATATGCTAGGCAGACGGGAAAAGGAATGAATGCATTCCGCATGCGCCTCGAGATTAATGCTAAAATTGATATGGAGAAAGTGAACCGTGTGTACTGGTATCGGCTTCACTCATTTTAACGGCTACTTGGCGGGCAGCGTGGTGGGCCTGGCTACGCACATCAACTTCACACATCTGGTCTATTCTTCACATGTAAACCTCAAATCTTACAACGTTTCTCGGTAGTTGGGCTCCCTGACTTTGACTGATAATACATCACACCACTTTAACCGAGAATCCACTCCTTCCGATATTGTCGGCTCATCTCTCACGTCAAGTGAACCACACTTGGCTGGCTTTGTGGTAGGTTGGTTCCTGTAACGAATATACATCCTGATAGAGTTCAGAGAGGGACGACCTCCAGTCAGAGCTGTCTCAATGCCGAGACAGATCGCAAAAGATTTAATTCACTATAGTGACAGTGCCCTTGACACAAACGTGGCAAACAGGACGTAGTCTAACTGCGCGAGAGGTACCCGTTGCTCTTTCCCGGGCTTGGTCTCATCCGGATCCGTTCTATGTTTAGGTTACCTGTCAAAACTATATGCCAATCGATGGTCGAGCGACACACCACGAGACATTCAGCAGGAACCGTTTAATCCCGACATCCATTTATTCCGTCCGTCATGGCAACTGTCGTAAATACATTCTAAAGCATGTACCCCAAGAATCGAGAAGCGACTCGACAAAAGGATTTTCCGCTCCCAGTACCTCTCACTCGTCCATAACCTATTTCAACCAAAATACACACGAAAAAAAACCCCAACAAATGAAAAATCCATGGAACAAAACTAACGCGAGCCACTTCATGGTCCGCCTGTTCTGGCAAGCATACTGCAATTGCGTATCATCATTAGCATGCATCCCGCTAACACAATTGAAGTGCAAACGTACTTGTCGATAGCACCCTGGTCGACTGGTGGGCTTGCCCCGGTTCCGATGAGGACCTTTTGAGCTTTGGACGGCACTCCATTGGAAAGGACAAACAACCACGCTGGTCCAGGAGGATACACTGTTTACATGAGGGATTCTGTCATTACCTATAGACATTAAATATTTGTGAATGACGAACCAGCAGCATTAGGTGGGCCTGTCACGGTCAAAGTCTTACGGTTAGACCCGAGTGTACAAGGGAGTCTGACCATGCGCATATCCACTAGAATCCAGTCAGCTCCAGTCCAAACCACAAAAGAATCGGCACATACTGTGCACACCGTGCGTCGAGTACCCGAGGTCCATCAAAGAGCATACAACTGTTGGAGGATTTAAACTCGCTGGCAGCGTCACCGTGAGCTGGATATTCTGGCCAAAGTTCCAGGTCGCGGGAAGACCGGTGTATGTCGGGCGTGTTTTAGTCATGTATGGCTACGCGGCGAGTCAGCAAACGTGAAATTGCGGATAGAGAGAGCATAGTGCTGACTGGGCTGATATACTCGACCTGATACTCTGTTCTGTACGGGCGAGTTTCCACATCTGCGTTTGGGTTCGAACCGGCGATCATCACTCGCCCATCCGGCAAAAGCGTCCTGTAGGCGAACCTCTAAGTATTACACGTGGGCAGAAGCGGTAGAGAAACACTTACGACACTGAATGATACAATCGGGCGATGGACGAGGTGGGCATCCCTGCCGAGCTGAACCTGCTGCCCGCGGACGCAGCAGGGTCATACAGTACTGGAGTAAATGCTGGATTGTCCGCGTTGGATTGACCGATTTGGTCAGGAACGTTGCCATATCCAGCGGTTCCAGTCTTGGCTCCGTTTAGGATGAGAATCTTTCCGTCGGGAAGGATGGTAGCATCCGCCATAACTACGAGCTAGTATTAGCGCAGCCCTCGATAAATCCAACAGGAACGGGACATACCACGACCATCAGGCATGTTTTCCGTTGCCCAGCCCTATGAACCAAGAGTTAACGAAAGTACTGCGTATGGCTCAAGCCAAGACATACCGCTGCAATTCCTGCACTGTCTAGCACCATGCGGGAACATTGCTTGCTCGTCGGAGATTGGGAGCTCACTTCGTTTTCCTTCAGGGTATCCCTGGATCAACGGTTTAGCTTCCAAAACACATATTCCGCATATGAATAGGCGTACGGCAACTGGGATCCACCGCACAGCATCACCTCGGGCTTATAGTTATTCTGGTATGAAAGCGGCAACAAAACCCCTATTCCTGATTTAGCCAAGCGTACATATGTGGACTAAAAGTCACGCACCGACTCCGCTCATGGGATATGTGACAATTTGACCGTTGGGCAGGTTGGGGAGTCTGGTCTCGGTGTTTGTTTGCCAGTTCAACTTCACTGTGAAACGGTCAGAGTGCGCCGCATATATCCGCCAATACGACCTTACTCGTTAAACTGTTGGCCGCAACGAATAGGCTGTTGTCTGGGAGGAGCCTGCAAAAGCATTGTCAGCATTTGAAGGGGGGCAATAGCCGCGAAACTTGCATCATGTGGGGGAACATGTTATGAGGCAAGGCTGCAGCACACGCATTGGTCAGTCACGCATTTAGGAGCCAAGGCTGCCCATGTGCTTACAGTCCTTCAGGAATTGCGATGGAATTTGGAGACCTGAAAAGGCGATCGATGAGCTGAGGGAAATTAGCGCTCAAGTAAAAGACAAACCATTATACCCGTTGATGTTCTTGGGAGGATAATACTCATACGTTGGGTTATTTAGCGCGTCAAAGTTCGTCCATCCTCCACCATAAGCCCCTCCAAAGATGATAGAAGAGCCATCGGAGAGCCTGGCAGACGATGGATACCACCGTGAGGAAGTCAGGCGAATTCTCTAGACGCCCGATCTAGTATCAGCAAAGCGAACAAGACTGGCTACCGGAAGCATACATACTGTGGGGCTTTCGTAAACATCACAGCTACCACTATCCGCGCAAGGATTGAACAACCGTATGGCTACAGGAACCAAGTTGCGTTAGTGATACCACCAGATTGGACATCGGGAAAGTTTCTGCGATGATCTATACGGGGTCAAGGGAAAAGCGACATCTGCCGCAGCAAAAAAAGCGATGCTGGAGGATGCACGAGGTTCGATACCAAAACGGATGGGTGTGACTTGCCTTGCAATCCGTTGGCAGAGCTTCCGCCGCCGATATCGACCCGGGGGTTACCCCCAGCATTGGCCACTGTGATGTGATCGTCAGTCCCACGTTGTGGATATTCAGGTCCCGATTAGCGACGAAGGGGTATATAAGCGAGGATCCAAACCATGTCCCTCGCTCCACCCTCTCATCCACTGCCACCCCCATGGTCACGTCAATAGCCAAGGGATGGTACTCACAAGTTCCATTGGACAACCACGTGCCCGTAGCGCAAAACGAGTTGGTCATAATGTTCAGTGATCGTATAGTATCAGACACGGTCGAGTAGACTGATCCCAACGAATGTCCACCACTGGCATCGAGCAACGGGTTTTGCTCGAATTTGTCAATAATCACGACGTTGGTCGCACTGGCGACAGTCATTTGCATGGCATTGCTATAGGTAGTGGCTATCAGCCAGGGCACGGTACAAAGCGATGGATTCGAGCGCGAGATGGAAAGCTTGGGACTTACACGCCAGTGGTGCCTCCTTGAGACAGGACATATTGAGCCGATGCGGGGTAGGCGAGCAAGGCCAGCGCCGCGGCAGTGACAACTGTTGTCGTGTCAATCATGAGAGTGATAGGGAATGGTGATGGCGAGCGTAGACGAAAAGGGTACGAGCCAAGAGCCCCTGCTGTTGTGCTAACCGCTTCCAACCTTTTATAGAGAGGGTGAAGGCCAGACCCACACTTATTGCAAAAAAAAAATTAAGATGGACAAACACTGGGCGAAACGGACGGCTTTCGGCAAGGACAAATACCCACACACGGGCAAAAATTGGTCGTGTATCCGTGAAGGGGGGAGCGAGCTGTCAGAGACCCGTGGTTCAGAGTTGGGCAGTCAGCTGAACAGAATAATAGACGGGCTGATCGACGGGTAATGCTCAGGGTGGGGTCCCCAGCCGATGAAGGACGCAGACTCGTCGAGGCCGAGATGGGATGCCGCGCCTAGACGGTGGGCGTGTGCCGAGCATACATGTGCTTGGGCGCCTCGAAGGTATTCCGCGTGGTCGATGGCCGCCGGAACTCTCTGCGTTGGGGTCGACAATCCCCCTGAACGGCCCTTCTGCGATTCAAATGCCAAGTGGGAGCCAGGTACAGTGCTGATACAAGGAAATCTGTTCTGCTAGATTCACACACACGGGAGCTTACCTCAGCGCCACCCAATGATTGGACCCGAACATCCATCGACGATCACCTGGTCCCGCAGATTGACAGCTGCTCGACATGGACTCGCCACCAGCATTGGCCGTTACGACGACCTCGAATCCGTCCTTGAACTGCCTGGCTTCATGCTAATGGAGCAATCCCGGTATATGCGCCTGGCCCCAATGAATAAAATGATCAACAGCCGATAGAAGACCGAGCGGGACCGGGGTTCACACCGAAACAGGAAATTACGCTTGTGACAGACAGAGTGACAAGGACCCCTGACAGTGGAGTGGCAAGCCTGGACACCTTTTAATTGTTGATTAAGGTACCAACGCAAATTATGCTGCATCCTAGACCTCCTTTATGCGACCGGCTCTGGAATGGAATCCAACGGTTATTGGTCATGTCCGAGGGTCAGTGCCTGATCTCGTTCGCACGCGCCGGCCCACGGCGCCGCATCAGCAGCCGAATTATCAACCCAAACGTAAACTGATAGCCAATTCTGTTCATCTGAATGGATAGACATCAACCCCATGCTGCGCCGACCTGCCGACTGGCCATGTTCATTACCATTCAGAACATCAGTACCATCTCGGTTATTTCATTTGAGCGACCCATCGATAAACCCGATCAAATGTCCCTAGAGTCGACATGGACAAGCTGTACATGAATCGTTCGACAAGATAGAAGGCTCAACCGGCAAAGTAAAGGGGTTGTCGATGATAACAATCCACGACCTTGTACTCATACACAAAGTTTCAATAGGGCAGGAGCAGACCGAGAATGTGCGCAAATCATTTAAACCATCAGTGGGGACTCTGCCTGTTCAGCTTGTCCTGCGCATTGGGGGCTACCGATAAGCGCTTGCAACATTGCATAGCCACACTGTCCTGCTTCGTTAAACTCTATCATACCTAAAGATAAACCATATATCCAACCCTTAGCAAATCCATATTACATGCAAAACCACCCCACATTTCAGCCAGCTAGGGCTTGCCAGGTTAAGAAAAAGGATCATATGAACGGGGTATGGCCAACGCCAGCGGTAGGTCGGTGAAAAATGGAACAAACAACGGGGTATAGCTGAACGAGGAATCGCGATCCATGGTGCGCGAGTCGTAATCACAGTGATCGCCAAACAAGAAATGATAAAGGAACAGAGGGCGAGACTCTATGAAATGAAAAGCAACCTCAACCAAACCAGCGCTCGGATAGTGAACGAGGACCCTCTCGAGACCGAACCACTCCAGCGTTCGGACAATCGTCGGGCGGTAATGGCTCATATCTTAGAAATTGGACCAACTGATGACCTCCTCGCGCGAACTCCAGACGGCACCCGGTGCACTGCTCATTTCAACTTGGACGCCCAGGCTTGTGCTTCGCATGGGACGAGGGAAGGTTTCGCCTGATTTAGCTGAGTGGGTTGGAAGCAATGTGAGTAGGAGAGATAGAAGGCATTGACGGAGCATACCCTTTGTGAACACAAACGCTGGTACAGCGCCAACTTCCACCTCGCCAAATCGATCCCGTCCGACTACACACCATTCGTCGTCAAATGTCTGTAAAAGTGTGACCTATAATCAAATAGGGTCAGGTGTCGTTCCTCTTCCCTTGTTAGCTCACGAGATCTAACCTTTTCACCAGCCCGGAGGACAAGTTCATCAGGCAAAAGCGGTGGGAACACAGTTTGAACCTTGCGGGTGACCACACTCGTAGCCGAGCCTGTGCTTTGTGTGCGACCGTGCGAGAACGACGGCGTAGGCGAATGACCCCTGAATCCACCGGCGATAGGAGAAGACAGCCCAGATGCGACTTGATTACTAGTCAGCCCCCCCGCGATGATCACCTGCCGGAAAGATATGAATTTGACTCACGACTGATCCGCACACTCCGGACATCTGCGATGCTCAAACTGCTCGCGGCATGCTTGTGCTTTCCTGTGGTCTTGTACGGTATCCGTCCCGCCATCGATCCCAAAGGCTGCCCAAACGTGCCGGCAGTCCCAGGACGGGCGCCAGGAGAAGGAGGCATCACACGACCCTCCTGGGCAAGACCTGGTGATGATGGCGGGTGGGGACGCGCGGCGCCATCCTGGGAAACCCGCTTGCCCGCCTTGGATCGCACAGACTCGGACTGGCTCTTGTCCGTTCCCGGAGTATGGATCCCGAGGTGTTCGCCTAGCTTCATCCCATCCGCAAACGTGCTCTCCCTGAACGGCGAAAAGTAGCTTGGTAGATCTATTCCCTCGTTTTTTTCCTTCTCGTTTCGCTTGTTTCCGCCTTGTTCCTCGTCTGCGGCCGCCGCCACGCCGGCAGCGACTGCCAAGGCCCGCATCGCGCTAGCATGGGGCAACCCTGAAGATCCGGATTGTCCCTGTTCCTTATTCCGGGCCGTGGCCTGAGACCGGGACCGGGCGATAGCAGGCCCGTAGAATATCTGCACAGAGGAAGAAGGTGTAGCCGGGAACGAAGCAGCGGGAACACCTGGTGGGCTCGAGAATGGATTGTTCGCGCGCTTGACGTCGATGGCTTTGAGACCTGGACGAGTAGAGGCTGGAGTGGGGAGCACGACACTCGCCGTCACAGCTGCACGCGACACGGATTTTGGATGATTCGACAGCGCATTATAGTCACTGGACACCAACCCATCTTATCAAACGCAACATGGCAATCCCAATGAAAGAAACTTACGAAGACTCGAACGAGCTCCTGACTTTCTCTCCATACACCGCATCGACGACGTGCGTGTCGTCCGACGCGCTTCCCTCGACACTCTTTCTCCAGCCCTGTCGCGTCTCTGGCTGCGCCTGGCCGTTTACACTAGCGCTCGCCACCCCGATCCCCCGTTCCATCGACTGGGCTGCGCTTGCGCGCTTTCGGAAGCGCCGAACCAAGATCCCAACGCCCAGCACGAGGAGCGTAGCCCCCGCGAGAGCCAGCCCAACCACCATCACCGGGTCGAATCCCCCGCTCTGGTCCGTCGAACCTGCATCTCGGGCGACCAGAGGCGAGCGGATGGCTCGCGGGGCGATGTGGAGCGTGTGGTCGGTCGGGAGCCGCATCTTCTTGAGAGCGAATTTATGCTTCATCTGACCGTGTGTGCGCATAGACATTGTTATGGCCAGTTATGTTGAAATGGTTTGACGAATAATGAGTGAGGAGAATATATGTCGAGGCTGTAGTGGTCCAAGCACGGTAGAATAACGAATGTAATGGCGAAAAGAACGTCGGGGTATGTCGATAGGACACAGAAATATAACACAGAAAATGACCAATTTCGCTCAGCGCGTGCGTCTGCTCTGCTGGGCAAACGAGAGACAGAGACGGTGGTCGAGAACGAAAAGGGACGCGAGTTGGAAAAAAAAAACATGGCACACGAGCTTTCAAAGGTTCTTGCAACATGGCACTAGCAACCAAGCCGCATCATCAATATTAGCCGAAGCGGCCAAGACCCTGCGTTATATTGGACATATTCCCGGTCGGAAAGTCGGAAAGGCACAGTATCCGGCTTGAGCTTGAACTCCTCGCAGGATTCTTGCTCGTTGCAATGGATCATCGCTATTCAGATGTATTTTCGGCTATCTGTTGTGTCAGTCCGGGGCAACCCGACGTTTGTTGTGACAGCCAAGGGGGCCACAGACGTAATGATAGAATAGTGGCGAATAGTTGAAACACCTGTCAAGGATCAAATTGTAGAATGGGAAGACGGGGTAACCACTGGGTCACGTGCAAGTGACGAAAACACTGAAGCACTGTGGAGCCGCCAAGAAAGTCGAGATCAAACGGCTTAAATCCGTTTTTCAGACAATCAGAGGATGCGATTTGGACTGGACCTCAGCCTGAGATTGTATTGTTCTGTCAACAAGGCGCTATTTTGTTTTATTTATTGGGTTTTGGTCACCGCAATTGTTCGGGTTGCCCACACGAAATTCAGGGGAAAACAGCGAACAGCAGTATATGAATGATTGATACTGTTGCGTTGTTACCTCGACCATGCTGCAATAAAGGTAGACTATGAGCTATATATAGCGTTTATATACAGGCTGTGATTTTCTCATTGCGAAGTTGCACCTCATGCACATGCCTTTCAGCATAGAGTCCTTGTGCTATCTCACGCCCAGAGGTTCCCATCAGAGCGTTGAGCAGGCGGGACCATATGGAAATACCCCGCTGTTACTCTAAATTTCTAGCTCTGCATGACAACGCTTTCGAAATCCAAATCGAAATTCGAGCAGATGCATCCAAAAAAGATTGATTCAGCTCTCCATCTTACTATACACTCGTAACTGATACAAAAATGTCGTGCGGGACGAACGACGATAAATGTCATCTGCGGGTACGGCGCCACAGCCGATCTCGTAGATTACCCGGATCTGACATCCCTACGAGACTCGCCGATCTATTTGTGGCGCGACCCCGGGTCGTTACGATCGCCCAATAGACAAATTGAGAGACGAGCGGATCAGCTGCGACTTGAACAGAGGACAAACTCGTATGGAATCCAGGATAGGACTTGAAACTGCCGTCGGTTCGAGTCGGCATTAAACATCGTTCTACCCCATGAAAGAGCAGAATAGTATAAAGGATGTAGGGCGCATACACCACTCAGCCTCGAGACGAGCACGCAATATCATCTCCCGCTCGGCCTCCCGATCTCGACGCACATCTTGCTGCCGCACCAAGAGATCAAAGGACAGCAGCCACCAGCCACATCTCATCTCGATTCGTCCGTATCCGGCCAATAACAAAAGAAGCACCCAGGACAAAAAAAAAAAAAAGACCTCATGTTCGAGAGAAAAAGGAAGCCAACACCCACGGCGGAAGAACTCATCTGTTGCCACCGTCGACCAAGACAGGAAAAAACTCATCATCTTCTAGAATTACACAAAAATCAAAGAACAAATTCAGAGTATTTTTTCCGTAATGCACGAGAAAGGAGTCCGATACCGGCGGGTGAAATAAACCAAAAAATAGAAAAAAGAGGACATCGGATTGGGGCATAGGTTAATACTAGAGAACGGAGCGGAGTGGGACTAGTGAGCGTAAGTACAACGAGCGTGGGTACCCCATAGGATGCAATCGAAAAAAATAGCGTCAAAGAGGAACGGTAAGCAACAAAAAAAAAGGCGAAAGTATCTAACAAGAAAGACTAGCGCACTGCCGTGCGAGGAGGGTAGAAGAGGGGTCGAAGAGAAATACAAAAACGAAGAGCGAATGCTGTGAAATGAGATTAGGACAACAGTCTTACAACATGGGAATCACAACTCACTGGCAATCTAGCGCACCAGAGCAGCCTTGAACAATTCAATGGGAGGCAGACTCTTTCGATCCCGTCCCTCCTGCTCTGCCTTTCTCTCCTTCTGATCTAATGCGCGAACGAGGTTGTTGAGCGCCATCATATCCTTCTCCCGCTCGTCATCCATCTCCCGCTTCCTCATCTTACTTGATGCACTCGACCCAGTCGAGGCAGATGCTGCATGGGTATATGGCTGTCGCGGTACGCCCATACTCAAAAACGAGTCGGACCCGCTCCGGTCGTGCCTTGCTTCACCCTTTTCAGGGTCCGCAAATGGATCGACGGGGACGGATACAGCGTTAGTGTCGGAAAACGGATCGGATTTTTCATATGTTGCCGGTCCGAGTTTACGTAGGACGTCGCCGGCGGGGGGACCGCGCATGTCGTGCGAGTCGGCACGCGAGTGAACGTGACCGCGCCTGCGTGCGCGTTTGCGGTACCAGAGAAAGAATAGGAGAGCAGCGATGGCGCCGGCGGCGATGATCGCCATGATGATCGCCGCGACGGGGAGGTCATTGTGTGAGCTGGTGTTGGGCTCGGCGGACGCAGTCCGGTTGGGATCTGTTGCGGCGGTGGGGGAGGACTGGACTTTGGAGTTGGCGGGTTCGGAGGTGGGTGGGAGCGAGGTCGTTGCAGGGCCGAGCGGGTTCCTCGCCGCCGAGCTGTCATAGACGAGCTGGGTGGGGAGCGCGTTGGTCGCGTGTCGGTCGCAGTGCCAACACCGGCGAGGCGTCGGTGGTGGGGACGGCGAAGGTGGCAGAGACGAAGAGGGTGGTGGGGGACAGGGCCTGGGGGGCCATGGTGGTGGTCGAGAGCGAGAGGAGCGAGTCAGCTGGCAGGTGCGGACGCGGGGGGTCCGGCGGTGTGTGGTCGAATGGATGTTGCTACAGCCCCAGGCCGCAGAAATCGCATTGCACGGGCCAATGAGCTGGCGGGCGGTCGTGGCGGGCGGGCCAAACAGTGGGGACGACGGCGGGCGGCGGGTCGTGTGTGTCGGACAGGTGCAGAAAACGGGTTGGCAGGCAGGCGCCCTGTGTTTGCACGGCAACCACCTCAGGGTCTCGTGCTTAGTCAGCCCATCGTGCTGCGAGTATCCTCCAGCTAATAATCTGCCCTCATGATTCAACACCAAGGCGTCTGGAATTCGACAACTGTTGCCCCGGTTTCTTGCCGTTCTTCAGGCGTTGGGCGACCTAGTCGTCCGGCAGCTTTCCGAGAGACACTGGACGAAGTCTATGAGACGGCGGATCTACTAGTTCGACATCTATGACTGGCAGGCTTCTGGGTACCGTCAACTGGCGCCGATTCGTGTATCTAATCCCGTTGAGAGTACCACCAAAAATAGTATTATGCAAGAATATGCGGGCTCGAGAGCCTCGAACCGATTAGGAATAATTAACTACGTGAGATCAAATCCGCATGCCTATGACGCCTTCGACTGCTCCTTAAATCCGGTTCTCGCCTCGCAAGTCAGGTTCCTCTTCGGTATATGTAACATCTAGTGGATGTATCAAAAATATTCCTTTCATCTAACGTATTTATAACCGCAGCCAGCCAGCTGGCCAAGCCTGCAATAACAGATACTGCCATCGTGATGCAGCAATTGCACCCTACTGACCCGCGAGCCAGCCGTGGCGGGAGGCGTCGCAAGTGTAATAACTTATATGACGGACCTCCTACGCTTGTTGAATGGAAAGCTATCAAAGACGGGTACTATAGCTTGGCATCCCAGGCGATCAAATAGGTGCCGCAGTTATCGGGACCGGTTTTGCGCACCATACATAGTGATCTACATGCACTAGCAATGGTATTGTGTTGTTTGAGCTGGATGGGCACAACACAGGCTTCAAATAGGAAATATTCGCCATCGATGAGTCAAACCCAGCATCTCGTTTGTTAGGACCAGAAGATCATAATCTAAATAATAGGATTCTGAAGCTGCCCATTACGGTACCGACGGATCAGGAGTGGGAAGTTGCGTTTCAGATGCTCCTGTTAACGTATTGGAACAAAAATACGGAAAAAAATTATGCAAGGCTGCAAGTTTATAACGAAGTGGGCTGGGTACCACCAAGCCCAATCTAAAGCTTACGGGTACGAGTACTAGCTGCTTGATATTTGGCATAAACGAAACTTGGAACTTCGTTCGTGCGTAGGTAGCCCCTTTAGACGAGAAACAAGGGTATATTCGAGGTGAGCCCCATCAAATCTGGCCTTTGTTTCCGATTAATTTTAATTTCGTTTTGCATACTGGCTTTACTGCGACTTGCCTAGTATTTAAGAGGTACCTTATAAGCCTTCTCTTTGTCTTTACAATATTATGTCGGTTTTCGCGTTATAGCCTATTCAAAATTTCGAGCATATTAGCCACGCTTTTCCATGGTGCACATAGCTATAGCTATCGGGGTCCAGAAAGCACTTGAGGGTGAATACATATCCGGAGGATTCTCCACGGTTTTAGCTACAAATAGCGGATACGGCTACGCTGGATCCGTTTCGACTACAAAATCTTATAAAAAATTGCCCTACAGAGGCCACTCACGAATTAAATGCATGCAGTCGGGACTCGGAGCCGATAGCCACCTGTAGCTATAAATATTCTAGCCCTTCGCCGCATTGGAAAGCAAGCTTGTCTCATAAGTAAATGATGGTTTTAATCATCCAACCATTGAAAAATCAGGTCGGGCTTAGAAGTGCTGCATATATGCGCGGTAATTGTAGACGGCTTTACTATAACAGGACTTGCCGCCGCACTATGCCTGATTGGCCAACAAACGCGTGTTTGCACTGCCACCGCACCCCGTGACCGCATTTCCCCCTCAACACGAGGTTTACCGGACTCTAGACGGCCATCTATACCGTAGCTGTAAGAAACAAGGTGAGCCTGATTCTCCCGCCATCTGCGCCCGGCTTGCTTGCACGGGGTTAACTTTGTCCACTTGCAACCACAGTATATCAGATTTACGCAGGTGTCTTCCGATTCTGCAATAATTTCGACACGTATCAATGCTTTCCAGCTAGGGCGCATATCCAAGATTCAATTACGAAAAACTTTGGTCCGCGCCTTTCACGTTATATACTTGAATAGGTTATCGTCATCACCGTTTGTCGCCATGTTTGGTGGTCCGCCTTTAACCGAGTTGGAGGTAATGAGAGCCTTGGACTATTACGCGGATGTTGCGACGGAAGCAGCCAGGCAAATTTTGGGATCCACTCCAACTGACATAGAAAATAGTGAGTTAGTTCATATTCTACGACTATCAGTCTAACACATGTGTAAGGATGTGCAATGTCTCTTTATTATGTCGCCATTCGCTCCGAGATGGACTATCCTAGCATCACAGTCTCGATTTCCACGGGATGCCGAAGTGCTTACAAGCCAACACTTGTCCTCCTGGGTTTCTGGATATCTTTGAACACTGGGCACAACTCGTTCCTGTTATTCAGGCCTCTTCCCACAACAGCAGGATACGATCCAGCGCTTGATCTGCAATCAACCACCCAGGGCCACATATTCGGATCCATATGTGCATGCTTATCCCTCATCACATGCAGCATCCACCCAGGCCGAAGATATCGTATCACCTTATCAACCTTGCACGCGATGTAAAGAGCTGGAGATCCCCGCGAGCTTGTAATTCCAATCATGCCAACACCCTGCCACATGTCATGACTAATTTGCGATGCCTATGCAATTTGGTTCGTCGTACAGCGTACCAAGTTCGCAGATCAGTCCCCATCCAACACCTGGACATCTGTTTCCTGAGGGTAGTTCGTATTTTGCCTATCCACATAGCTCTAGCCCACCGGGTGTTTTTGCGGACTCACCCCCAGGAATTTCACCCGCAAATTTTGTGCCCCCTCTGTTTGCGCAGGGAGTTGGCGGGTTTCGAGCACCTACAACTCCCATGACAACTTCCCCGTACCCGCCACCCTATAATACTAGAAGACCTTTTGGCTTTCCCACGCCACAAACATCCAGCGCCTAGTCCATCTATGCAGTGGCCCACCATAGCGTCTACTGGAGGCCGTGCAGATATAGTGTCTCCGAAACCCCAGCTTTTTTGATGGAGCCTTTCAGTTAGAGAGACCGAGAAACTTTGCTACAGCCCAGTCGATACGATGACTCAAAGGAAGAGTTAATCACTGCTGTCATCACCAGTACCATGGTAAGCCAAATTAAAGCATGTGCCTTCCCAATAATACTGAACGCCCGTAGTCAATAAATGATATTATCTTGCGACTCGAGGCACACGGATGTAATAATATTAGCTATCAGTTAGATATAGGCACTTGCGATACAGCTCCTTGGTCTTGTGGTGGGTGCAGCAATGTTTTCCGTGGGCAATTGCACGGGGGCACCCCGGTAGCTATCAAAACTCTTTTTGTCCGTGGAAAAAAGAATGAAGAACGGAAACATCTCAAGGCATGCTTATTTCATCCCATCTCGCCTTCAATTTAACCATTTTTGATGTAGCGCGCCGCACGCGAATTACACGTCTGGTCGAAATGCAAGCATCCGCACATTGTGCCCCTTTTAGGTCTTGTTGATTTCCAGGGGCAGCTCGGCATGGTATCTCCTCGGATGGAGAACGGGGATTTGCGCAATTATGTGAAAAAATACCCTGCTACCGACCGCTTTGCATTGGTGGGTGTTTAAGATCGTATGTGGCCAAGTTACAAGGATACGATATACTGGTCAATAGTGTATTGGAATTGCTGATGCCCTCGCCTATCTGCATGGCCAAGTCGTGGTGAGTCTCTTTTCAGAATTTCTGTCATTGTGAGAATGCTAATGTTACATCTCGTAAGGTACACGGTGATCTAAAAGGCGTAAGCAACTCTTTCTGCCCGGAGCAAGTGACTGATTGTTGGGTTTATTCTGACAGCCCAACGTGTTGATTTCGGACGAAGGGCGAGCTATGTTAATTGATTTTGGAAATGCGGATCTCAAGGACTCGGAGCTGAACTTTACGACCACAATGTCAGAAACTTCGATGACCTCAAGATGGACGGTAGGTTTGACGGTTGTGTGTGGGGGCCATTCCTTGAACCCATTTCCAGGCGCCAGAAATATTCCTGGAAGGCTGCCAACACAGCGTAGAAGGTGACGTGTATGCGCTTGGAATGGTAAGCAATCCTATACCTTTGTTCCAGGCAGTTGTTTGACGAGGTTTTGTGTGATAGACTATTTTGGTATATTTGCTTCGTTTCGTCCATGTTCTGCTGAAAACGAAGTATATTCACAGGAAACCTTTACGGGCGAAAAACCATATTGTGATATCCCTGAAAATAAGGTGGTTTTCACCCGTTCTATCGAGCAAAAATCCGGATCGACCTAATGAGATACCCGTTGATCGTGGATGGGGTGACGGGCTGTGGGAGCTACTAACTGCATGCTGGGAGAAGATCCCGGCAGAACGACCTTCAGCATCACAAGTGCATAGTCGTGTAAGCAAGAATCGGCCATAGGTTTATTCTGTGCTAACAATCGTGCGTTCTAGCTAAAAGAGCTGCAGCGAGAAAGGAATAGAACGCTTCTGTGACATCTGGGTACTCATATTACACATAACGATCTTATAGTTGTACGTCGGTTTTGGTACTTATATACATTATTGTATCAGTGTATCTACTTATCAATCTTGTTTCCGATGCAGATTTATTTCGCTTACTGGGATCCTCCGTATTTTTAGCATAAGTAGGGATGCTCATCACGAAGCACTTGCCGTGAGACCTATTTTCTACGATGCGCCCAACCCTCGAAACTTGCGAGTCGACTCATCGGTTAAACAGCCTGGAAGCTAATGTTTTATGATGGAAAGGGTTTATTATCGAAAAGGTGTCGGCCAGAGTGCTAGTGCGTTGGGGGAGGCAATGTTAACAGTTGTATGGTTGTCGCATGACGCAAACAATCACCGCTCGAACACGTGATCGCTGCCTCGAAGCCCTTCTGAGTTTTTCTACGCAACGCTCCAGCGCGTATCGGGTTGAAGATATATTGGACAGTACAAACTACATTTCGTAGGTGATTTTAGCCTTGCCCACACGCCCGATATACTCTATGTCGTGGTTGTGCGACACGAGATTGTATTTGATTCTCCGTGCGCATGGGTTTGTGACAACTCGACTTGATTACAGGCTGGGAAACAATCCGATAGTACCGTGATGTGTCACGTTTATGCCTACGCGGAGTCCTATGTAGATCCATTATCTGGAGATAACCGGCGCTCATCAACGCTCCACTTTTGCTAACAACCGCGACAGCGCTGCGCGAACACCCGTGGCTGACGGCCGACAGTGGCAGATTGTTGCGTGCAGTTGAATCTTCGCTTCCCGAACGCCTGCAAGGTCTGTGGCTGGATATTCTGGAGGCATGTCCTAACCGATTTCATATCTCGACTAGATAGACATCATGAACCATTCTGGGCAGCTAACGCTGAGCGAACAGGCGGTATCGATTGCCTTGGACTACCAACTCTCGCGCGCGGTTGCAACGGCGTGGCAAAAGGGTCTGATGCCACAAGGATCGAATGGAGATATAGGTACGCCCCCTGAGCTTTGTTCCCAATGGAACAACTAAGTTCTTGCCAGGGTACGCTTTCTGCCTCTACTATGCAGCCACTGCCTGTGAGACGACGCCTCCAAGCGTAGCACTACACGGCTCTGCATCGCGGCTGAATTCTAGGACCTGTCCTCCAAAGTATTTGTCTTTATTTGAACGCTGGGCGGCTATTGTGGGGTGTATCGCATGTCTGGGCGGGTGGCAGAAGCAACAACTCGAACACCAAATATCCGACACAGAATACGTGGCCGATCCCTACACTGAACCGTTGGCGCCGGCTCAATTTTGGCATCTTCTGGGACGTTCCCCAGATTCTGCCATCTCGACAGTTGCCAGTGATCTCCTTGCACTTGCCCATGACATATACACCTGCCGAACGTCAAGCTCTCAGCTAGGGCGTCGGCCTCCTCCCAGTGTATATTCCCAAGGATATCCGTGGCCACCGTCAACATCCAATCCTCAGGCGCCGCTCTACCAGACACCTTCCTCGACCATCCCACACCTGATGCTTCTACCCCAACATATGCCGTCTTGGGCTAACTACCAAAGTGCTAGCCCCGTTGATTTGACTTGCAACTCTCGTCCATTTCACAGGACCACTCTACCTCTCAACTCTCCCGATGGTGCTATGATTTCCCGAAACTCGACGCTTTCACCAGGATCGATAAACGAACAAGGGCGGATGATAGGCGGTTTTGTGCGGCCACCACCATCTTCCGGAGGGTTTAGACCTACATCCCACTATCCCTCAATGACCATGCCATCCGCACAACCGTATAATCGTCCCAATCCATCTTGGGAGAATAATCCACATTCTGTCCAGACACCGTTTTCAGCTCCTCAACCACATCCACAATCAGGTTCGAGACCTCAACCAATCTGGACAGATATCAATGAAACGGACAATCGAGCTCGGAACACGTCGCACAAAAATACGTTTTCTGCGGAGACTACTACATCGATAGGGTGCTATTCCTCAGCAGGGACATTTGGATCATGGGGGGCTAGAACATCGAGTGGATCAGCATCGTTGTTCGAGACTCTCTCTCCACTCGAACCCTGCGCACCCGAGATTGGTCTTGCTACATTGACCGAAGGTCTGTCACTGGGTGAAGATACCACTGCATGGGCCCAGACAATCCCTTTAACCGGGCGCGTTATGCCGACTCAAGATCGAACACCGTCAGGTGTTCCTGCGGTAGGCGACGCTACCGCGTCCGTTAGGCCTGTGGCAACGCCAATCGGAGTTAATACGGTATGATAAATTTAGTACATCCGTCTTGGTCAATTCGCGATAAAGATGTTATAGCCTATGGCTGACGTTATAGCTCAGCTTTGCGCCCATGGATGCAAGAACTTGAATCACGAACTAAACCACTCCTCTATCTCAACTCGCCCCTTGGAAAACGGAGGGTTCGGACTGGTATACCGGGGGCTCCTCAAGGATGGTACGCCCGTCGCACTTAAAGTTCTCGGTCTGGGGCAAGATCATAATTCGAAACAACTCAAGGTTAGTTCTATTAGGTTTATTTTTCTTTGCCCATTTATTACTAGTTGTACAACAGCATGCTGCTAAGGAACTCGAAACGTGGTCGAGGTGCGACCACCGAAACGTAGCTCAGCTTCTCGGGTTAGCAGAGTTCAAAGGTCGAATCGCAATGGTATCTCGTTGGATGAAGAACAACACTTGCGTCACTACCTACAGGGACGCACAGTCCTCGATAAACTTGCGTTTGTATGTGTGCCTTGTTATGTCTGCGACATGGAAGAGCTGCAGGGCTGACTTATTAACCCCCTAGTGTTTCCAAACCGCTGATGCATTATCGTATTTACATTCGAACAACATTGTAAGTCCACTTTGATTCTAAGATGTTGCTGGCTCCGTTCATAGATTTAGGTGCACGGAGATGTCAAAGGGGTGCGTCCTGTTGAAAAATATCATATGAATCACTGGATTGAGAGCACTCGGAACAGCCCAATGTGCTAGTATCTGACGATGGAAACCCCGTCTTGATCGATTTCGGCAATGCCATTTGTCAGAGTACGCTATAGCTTATACACAAACATTGGGGGACCAAGAAATTAGCGCCAGGTGGACGGTGCGTATGTTCTATCTTTGCCGGCGCGGGTCGCGTCGTAATGTCGCACTACCTAGGCCCCTGAACTGATGAACGGAACAAAGCCTAGCCGGGAATCTGACGTGTATGCGTTGGGGATGGTAAGCAGCTTGTTTCATATTGCCTTAACCTGAAGTTGACCGAGCGCTTGTAGACTATTCTGGTCAGTAGCGTCAGTTCCACGTACGAGTCGTCGGGTTTACGTTCGTATTATAGGAGATTTTCACCGGTAACACGCCGTATCACAATAGGGGCGAACCGGCGGTTATGCTTGGAGTCTCGCAATGGAAGGAAATCCCGGATCGGCCAACAGACTGTATTCCTCCGGATCAGTTGTGGAGTGATAGTCTATGGGGTTTGTTGATGGATTGTTGGGATTGTAAACCGAAATATCGACCTTCGGCGGCTGGGTTCGTGAACACGTAAGTTCAGTGGGTGTTTTAAACCGTTCCCGTTGCCAAGCTGCCATCTTTAGCTATCGAAGATAAAGGAATCGTCGGATGGATAGCCCACTCGTGCTTGGGTTTCCGGATTGGTTCGGCAGTTGGTCCTGCCTATAAACATTGGATTTAACTTCTTGACTCAGTATCAAGGTATATCATATCATCGGGTGGCTGTGGATCGTGTTTGCTTGGAAACAGTACTGCCTGTTACAAAACCCGCTCATAATTCAATACGAATTCATCACCTTTTAAAGAGAATTTACCATCAACATAGGGGAGCACACGCGCTTCTAGTGCCCGGACAGGTGTGGGTTTGGGTTTCGCAAGACCAGTCCCTTTCGTGGTCACGCACCAGAGTGCCGAGAGTTGATTTGCAAATTTCCCAAGCCGAGTTTCTTCTGGACTACTACAAGATCTGTTTCGGTTCTATTTACTGCGTGAGCGCAGTCCACACAGGGCTCACCTGTCTCCTGGGTAGAGTAACACCAGCCCTCAGTGGTCGATTCTGTAGCACAACGAACAGGGCTCGCCTGTGGGCACCCCAAGTCTCCAGTCAGCCGACAAATTATGCCGTGCTACCTGACTGAAGCACAAGTACTCCTTGCCCTTGATTATTACACTCAATCAGCTATACGCGAGGCAGAAGAAAGAGAATTGCTCGTAAGCCCTTCGCCCAGAGGGGGGGAGCAGGATATCATCGCAGGCAAGAGCATTCGAGACACTTTATTCAGCCTGTCCTCATGTTGAATAACAGGTTCCGCTTTATGCTTATTTCATGCCGCCATAGAGTCAAACACAAGTCCCCCTAGCGTAGAACTACCGAATTTCATGCGAGATGAGGTGCCCGTGTCGTACCTGGATGCATCCACCTGCCCTCAGAATTCTTCGTTCCTCGATCGATTCAATAGATGGACCGAGCTTGTTCCAAGAGCCAAGCTTATAGCTCCTGAACGTAAGGAGCTTCTCGAGCGACTGATTTGTAACCCTAGAGCACCCCCTGCTTTATCCCCACAAAGCCCTTCGTCCGCTTGGATTCTTGATAACTATTCGTTGGATGAAGTAGACCAACTAGCATATTCCTTACGATCCTTGGCGAGCGACATCGCGAGCTGTCGAACTCGCCAACCCTCGCCCATCTCTACCCAGTTTCGATTACTCGCTTTCCCAGAACCGTACCCCACGCCAGCCAGCACTATGCCCCCCACTCCAGCCAGCAATAGTTATACGAATAGTTATACACCCTTCGAGCCAAATCCCATCTGGATACCCGGCAGCCGCATCCACGGCAGTCCCCCAAATGCACCCGGATCGCCTTTTGATAGTAGGACTCCGACACCGTTAGCCAGGGGGGTTGAGCCAAGGAGCGCTTGGGACGATCCTGCCGGAATCTATTCTGGTGCCACAGATGCAGCACCAAGCCCTAGTCATACACCCATAGGACGGCCATACATTCCTGCAGGAGCCCAGCCTGGTGAACCTTTGTTCCAATACAACCCGTTTCGAGCGGGATATCGCAGTCAGTCCGGCGAGAGCGATTCAACCGGCAGGACTGACATCATCGCCAACATCATTAGCAGCAACATGGTGAGTGTATTTATGAGTGTGCTTTACATGGAATGAGAGCCATGAGCTGTAGCCCGTATCGGATGTCATACATAACCTTGGTTCACACGGTTGCCAAAATATCAGTGAACAGCTGGACTTGGAAAGTTGTGAAACAACGGCGAAATTCAGAGGAGGATGCAGTGATGTTTATTTCGGAAAATTGATAAACGGCACTCCTGTAGCCATCAAAACCATTTTTCGTCGGGGATCAAACGAGGAGGAACGAAAACATCTAAAGGTGTGTCTGTCGACGGTTTCCGTCCGATCGGCCTGATCAGATACCTTTTACCAGCACACAGCGCGCGAACTTCACATCTGGTCCAAATGCAACCACCCATGTGTGGCGCGTTTACTAGGGTTGGCCGAATTCCGTGACCAAATTGCCATGGTATCTCGTTGGATGCCAAACGGACATTTGCGTGAGTTCATTAGAAACAATCCATATGTGGATCGTTTTGTTCTGGTAAGTGAGACCCGTCCGGCAACTATTTACCTGACGGGAGTTTATTTCTAGTGCATTCAAGTTGCCGAGGGGCTTGCATATTTACATAGTCTTGGCGTTGTAAGCATTGGTAGATCTTTCAGACCCATAAATACAATCGCTGAGACTTTGGTGTAGGTGCACGGAGACCTTAAAGGTGTAAGTGATTCCATCCTTGCCGAATTCGTCGGAAGTTTACCACTAGCCCAAACGTTCTGGCCAGCCCAACGTACTGATTTCAGACGAAGGGAATGCGGTGCTTATTGATTTCGGCAATGCCACCAAGGGAGATGCTACGCTGCAGTTCACTGCGACTGCGACTAACCAGGCAATGACTGCCAGATGGGCGGTGGGTTCGTTTCTAACATTTTCCGTGTGATTGTATAATATGGCCAATCAGGCGCCTGAAATTGTCGAAGGCGGGCATCATAGCGCACCGGGTGACGTGTATGCACTTGGAATGGTGAGTCTCATAATAAATTACTTCTTTTGAATATTTATGTCTTTTGTGCGAGCAGACCATATTTGTAAGTAGGCTCGATTGGAGCCACCTGAACATGATCGTGATGTCGAGTGCAGGAAACATTTACAGGGGATGTTCCGTACTCCCAGCTGAATGCCGAGTTCGCAGTCCTGAACAAGATCACGAAAAGAGAACTTCCGGATCGGCCATTCAACAAACTCCCTAATACTAGGCAGGGCGATGCACTGTGGGAGTTACTTTTGAGGTGCTGGCACCCACACCCAGGAAGCCGACCCTCCGCGCATCGAGTTCGAGAAGAGGTAAGTTAAACATGAATAGATTTGGTGAACTTTGGATCTTACAGACACGGCTTAAAGCTGGAAATGATCCAACGAAGCAAACTGTTCCATGCAGTCCCGATGTACTAGCTTCAGGACCGCCTGAAAGTATGACGAACTTGCATATAGCTCGGCCTTTTTATTCTATACATCGCATTGGTGGTTAAATTATGTATGGCCATCCGCTAGCCGGGTCCATAAATAAGGTTCCATGGCAAAGCTAGGATCCTACGTACTTTGCCGCTCAATATTCTGTACGTTGTCGCTGAAAGACATATCAATTAAATGAACCGTCCCACTGCATTTCCTGATATTTAAATCGGGCCCTTTGCCCCGCTGAGCTTTTTGTGCGGTGACCCAAGTGAACCGAAGTAGCACTGGGAGCACGACGGGCGCTTCCGCAGTGATTTGAATATCTGGCCTGCTATATCATCCATCCCAACGAACCCGCTCGCGTCGAACGAGCCACGGTAAGGTACGGATTAGTATGAGAGCAAAACTACTTCGTTGCTGATCGTCGAAGAGGAGCGTTAGATAAACTCATTAGCGAGTTTGTTAGGCTTCTACCGAAAGTCTTAGGGCCAATCTAGGGGAACTTGAAGTTCTATTTGCGACCAATTATGTCGTCCAAGCCACCTCAGCTGCTTTCTGAAAAAGATGTGTTATCGGGGCTGGGCTATCTTGCTATATTGGCCACCGCAAAAGCTAGTTTTGACAACATCATCATCCATGACGGGCAACGTTGAATTAGGCAAGTCTAATGTCACTTTGATGGGGACCCCGCTAAAATCTATCATTTAGGCTATGCGTTATGTATGTATCACGCTGCCACAGAGTCATACACTGCTCCTCCTAGCGCGGTAGTTCCTGGTGGCGACAGAATTCCAAAGCGCTTGCATATCGGCACTTGCCCTCCTAAATTCTTACCCATATTCAACCGTTGGGCTGCTGTCGTGCCACAGGTCAAATCACTCTCGCGCCAACAACAGGAAGGCCTTAAGCATGCAATCTGTGACCAGGCACAAATAACATCATGCCCTGAGGCAGACAAGTTACCTTGGCATCTACCCGTACCGTATTCAACCACCCCCGAAATTTGTGGAGTGGCAGAACAACTATTCACTCTTGCACAGGAAATTGCCACCTGTATAGCTTCGAATGTCTCGTCTGCTCATCACATCCGCTCAATGTCGGATACCATCAATAATGTTACAAAAATGCCGCAGGCTATAATGCGGTCCAGCGCCGAACTGCCTCGAATATCTCTATGCCTCAAGCCCCAGCGGAGCCCATTTTATGAACAGAAATATAACTTTAGCCCCCAATCACTTCCATGTTCCCCCCAGTCCATTGTTCCGATTGGTCAGCACCATCCTGGTAGGGCTTCTCCAGGACTGGCAAACGAACAAGGTTTATTCGTTGGAGGGTTTGTTAACCCGTCCATCGTGAAACCATCATCCAACGCAGCATGATCCACATTTAGCACCGCTGAGCCCACAATTGTATAATGCGCCTAACTCGGGCGGTACCAAAGACTCAGCCCAAAGAACAGACTTGCGATTGAATACCAGGTGGGCGAACTCTACGAAAAGGTGGCTCGGACTGAAAAGGCTATGCCGATTGGTGCTAACATGGTTTGTTGCTATTAAACAGCATAAACGCTTTGACAATCACTTACATATCGCAGCCCGTGTCTGAAGTTATAGCTCAGCTAAGCAGCCATGGATGCCAGGACTTGAGTGATTCACTTGATCGCTCATCTGTTTCCAGTCGCCCAGTCTCTCGGGGTGGCTTTGGAGAAGTGTATCAAGGGAAGCTCTTGGACGGCAAGTCGGTGGCGCTCAAGACTATTACATACGAGAGCTATGATGGGCCAAAACATCTCAAGGTGAGCGCCGAAATCCGAAAAACATGGCTTCTGATGATTATGCTCGCGTTCCAGAACGCCGCGCGGGAGCTTCACACATGGTCCAAATGTAGCCATCCGAACGTGGCTTCCTTGCTAGGATTGGTGGAATTCGACGGTCGAATCGCAATGGTGTCGAATGGATAGATAATGGGAATTTGCGCGCTTGTCAAAGCAAACCCAGATGTAAACCGCTTGAGCTGGTAGGCCTCCGCATTAAATCGCTGATCATGTTAGCGCAATGATCCGTTCCATTTATTAGTCCATTAGACCACAATGGGTTTAGGATACTTGCATTCTGTTGGGATTGTAAGGCGTTCGACAGCTTTGTTCTGTGCTTGTCTTAAACTGATGCATGTGATATTTAGGTCCATGGCGACCTGAAAGGGGTATGTCGCGATGTTCGCTATCCAAAAAATCGTCTAAATATTGTTCTCGACAGTCAAACGTTCTTGTTTCAAGCGATGGAACCCCCGCTCTTATTGACTTTGGGAATTCAATCCTCTCGGATTCAACTTTGCAGTTTACTCAAACAGTGACGAAGCACAATATTACTCCAAGGTGGACTGTAAGACTATCATTCTAACATGCGGCAAGCCACGATTTATAACATTGTCCAGGCCCCCGAGCTACTTCATAACGAAAAACCCAGTCCACCATCTGACATATATGCGCTGGGGATGGTGAGTCGCGTGTTGCGGACATCCATGCTCCCTATTTAACCAATGTATTCATAGACAATACTCGTTAGTTGATGTTTTTATCCACATGGTAGCCTCTATTAATGGCTACTTAGGAAGCCTTTACGGGCGAGGTGCCATACTTTGGTATACGCGATAGGGTCATCCTTTCCATGATTTGGAAACCGATGCCGCCTCCTGACCGACCGACGAAATCTATACCTGAATCCGAGGGGTGGGGAAACATCTTGTGGCAAATCTTAACAAACTGTTGGCGAGCCGAGCCCCAAGAGCGTCCAACTGCTTCCGAGGTCTGCGAACGGGTAGGTTTGTGTCATTTGAGAGTAGGGGGATTGTCGTCTGATTCCTTGAACTGTCGTTAGTTGCAGAGTATATCTACTGAATATAGGAACGTTTGATTTGGGGGGCAGGGAGATTTGGTTACCTGGATATTGGCAAAGATGTATTTTACGATAACACTCACATGTAAAATCAGAAAATCCGATTACGAGCTGACTATGGGCTAATAACCAAGGCTAAATAATCAAGCGCACTCGAAACAAATGTTTTCTGGAAATTCGGGAGAGCTGAATCCCACTCATGATAAGCAAATAAAACAAAACGTACCAGTAATTTCTGAGCAGTTAAAGCTGATACGGGGCCACTAACATAGTCAGGAAGTTCCTGACTTCAGCCGAGGCTGATGGAACGTAAAAATTGGACATTTATGCAGACAGAAATTTACTTGGAAGTCTACTGTAGTGGGCGAAACTCAAGTCCCTAGGCAGGAATGTTATTTTTTCTTACCGCAGTCTGGAATTTCCACATTGGGTGGGCTTACAACGGCTTAAGCCAGTATTTATGTAGCAAGCGAACCACCAAAAGCCATTTGAAAGTAGACACACCGGGGTAAATAGTCAGCAATTTAGTCTTCTGAGCTGCCCGCTAAAGCATGGAGTCCTATCGTATGCCAAATTCACCGACCGGCCACCGGTCGAGCAAACGCCGTGGTGGTGCTATCTAGTTCCAGCCTCACCCAATCGGAGAATTCGGTTGACCTCGACGACCGAATCCTAGTCGGTCTTCACCACAACTGACGTTGGTTTGCTAGCTATGACCGCCTCGGCGCCCGAAATCATGTCGGGAACGAGCCCTTATATACGGCTTTCGCCCAAGCATCTGCCACAACGGTTTCATCCACTCCTGTTATACCGGCATCCTACGAAAGGGCTCACAGTTCACTTCACACATGTCGCTCTCTAATGCAACGACTGGGTCGCTTCAGAGTACAGGCGTCTTTCAAAAATGGTTTCAACTACGCAGCGTGTTTTCAGCTAAATTTTGTCGGTGGCTTCGTCCTGTTCTTTTGCGATGCCTAAGACTGATGCGTTTCGTGTTAGGGTCGCTTTTCGCGTGAGTTTCATACCAGGAATGAAAGCCATGGCTCCTGACGCCGATGTTACTGCAGTGTCGTAATGGCTCTTGTAGTTGTCGCACGAGCACCATGGCTTCTTCCGAATGGCCTCGAACTCAACCTTGGCCCTGATGAATACTTCCATTTCCGTATTCCTCTAAATAAGGCATTTCTTTGGACTCACCTCGCCTCGGTACTTCCTGCTGGGATGCTGGCCGTTACACAATTTGTTCCACGCGTTAGGGCACGAGCAATGAGTTTTCACCGCAACGCGGGCAAGGCGATTAACATATTGACATTTATATCGACCTTTTCGGCGTGGGGCATAGCACGCGTATCATTTGGCGGCGATGTATCGATTCAATCGGCCTCTTACCTGCTCGGTGTCACGACTTTGTGGTCCACGATCAAATCTTGGACAGCCATCCGTCGTCTGCAGATCGACGAACATAGGGTGTGGCTGATCCGCGCCTGGTCGTATCAGATGTCCGTAATAACGCTCCGGGTTCTGTTGGTTACCCTGGTTATATTTGTCTCAGCAATAGGAGGGGTTTACCATGTGAGTGTCCGGAATCATTTAAAGCCTTGTTGAAACTGATCCGCTGGTATGGTCAGTCTATTCCTTGTGACGACGTTGAATATCTCCTCGGCGACCAAAGTGTTTACGCCCAAGAGTACCCACAATGCCAAACCAACTGGACTGGATCTGCAGCCAGCCATGTTTCAATCAAAGCCAACGTCTTTGATGGAGGTTTGGGGGAAACTGCGGCATTAAGGTCTGTTTTTGGGGCAAGCTCGTGGGTCGCATTTTGGATACACGCGATCGTGTAAGCCAATGCTTTACCCAGCGCTTGTAAACAACTAACAATCCGAGTAGATGCGAATACTACTTATTCCACACCAGAGACGAGACCGAACGCCTGAAATTGTTGTCAGAAAAACGTCAAAAGGCGCACCAAATGCTGAAAAATCAGTAACCTTTTGTGTGGACCATACAGTTACATGAGAACATTTTGATGTTCGAGTGACAATGTTCATACTGAAGTGAAATAGAGTCGAACATTACAGTGGAAGCCCCGATGACGGATCCTAGCAGTATGGATAGCTCCCAGCGATGCACAAGACGCCCTGAATTTCCAATTCGGGCTCGGCGATTGACTAAGACTCTGTCTCGACGACTGACGAAGACTCGGGCAGAACAACAGACTGCATGGATTCATCCTAATGATGCGGGCATAATTCAATCATTCAAAGCTAAGGTTGGTGTTGGATGAAGGGGAGAGTTGCGAAGACGCGAGCCAGCAGTTGACTAAAAGTATTGCTGTTCAGTCTAGGACCGAGGCGGCACAGTCGTTGCACGGCATACGAACCTTGCTTGAATGCTCGGGCTCACTCAATCAGTCTAATTTAGCTGCGTTTTCCAATCTCGAGCAGCCTATTGCTAATTTAAGTAACAGATAGAATGTCGTACGTATGATATAATACGGTGCATTTCAAATAGGGTTGGTGCGGAGAGAGAAGGAGAAATTCTCTTTCTCCTTCTCCTCCGCTTACCAAGATTCTCCGAAGTAGCCGAAGCTCGGCAGACCCTGTCTCCGAAGGGCACAGCCACGCTTAGTCACCATTACTCGCCCAAAACGGTTCGAGACATTTGCAGCACACAGAACACGATGTATTTAGTATTAATTAAACAAATAATTTTAACATGTATTTTTCATTCCACTGTGCATATAATACCATGTCTGGATAACTCATCGTCATGCTGGACCATCAGATCGAGGGTGCGTGCTTCGTCGTCGAGCGGTGAATCTGGATTGGATCGAAGGGCGTGTTTCAGGAGTTGCAGCGCTTCAACATTCGATGCCGAAATCCTGTTTCGGAACTGCGTACAGGTCATCTTGCTTGAGGAAAACACGCGCTCTGATGACACTGACGACGCTTGAGCAGGTAGCAAATCGAGTGCCAACTTGCAGATCAAAGGCAGTCAAGTTGATTTTGCCTAAAAGTCACATTATATGGTTATTTTAGCATAGGCAGAGTCGTGTAAAGTACGTACCAGCCAGTAATCTATAGGGCTTGTGTTCTCCATATCTTTTGCTGGAATCACCGGCTCCTCGAGAAACCGTTGATGTTCGAGCTTGACAGTGGCATTGTTGAGTGCATTGCTGGGCGACAGAATCTGGCCATGCACCTGCAAATCTGCTGTAATTTTGACCTCAGGCGATGATGGATCGATAGTAACGGTTTCTGAAATTGTGCCAGAGGGGCCTGGCGAGAAAAGAGCCAAGTTGGGTCGAGCACTCAGGCCAGTGGTCAGGAATGATGCATAGCCCCTATTGACACGTTTAGTAGCAGTATCCACTCCCGCTGACCACACAGTCTGAGCTGTCAGCTCAGAGCGCTCTTGCTGCTCCTCATCCAAACAACGACGCATCTATTAAGGTGATTAGCTAGAATCAAGTGAAACAACAAGGCATGACCTTACATGCTGCTTTACAACATCTCTGGCGTTCAAGGCATCTTCGGGTGACCAGTTTTGGTCGATCCACTTGTACCGGATGGACAGATTGAGTGCCATGGTGACTATATGCGCTGGAGATGATTGGGTCTTTGCTAGGTAGGCCTCGAGCTTGTCGATTCCCACTGCTATTGCATGGGAGAGGACGGGTTGCTTTGATTGAAGATCACACCATTGGTCAATTAATGCGTGATAGAGTGGGAGGGCGAGAGATAGCGTTGGAGTTCAGTCAGATGACAGCAGCTCCTGAGTGCAATGAGCTAGGTCAAGCACATCCAATATGTCGCTTAAGACCTTGTAATCGGTGTGTGTAATCGCATACTCGGCGAGGGTTGGGTCGCTGGCAATGTACCTACTTGTAGCCTAGATCATCTCAATGAGCGTCGGTTTCTTGAGTGGTAATAAGAAAGGTACTTACTGGGTAGAGATACAAGAAGCGTTCAATCATATTTCGAGTCGACAACCACCTTGTTGGACAGTCAAGAATGAGCTCCAAAAGCTTCATTTCGAACTCTTCCAGCCTCCACTTGTTATCAACCAATCTATGTGTTCGCCATATGTGCTGTTTGTTGCCTTCATGGATCGTTCTGCAGAGGCCTTGGCAACGCTGTGTGCACCAGAGCATGACAGCTGTCTTTCGAATGCAATTGTGAGGTTTGGACTCCAGAGCAAGGAGGTATGTTTCGAGCTTGATGCTAATGGTTTTGCCTGATTTCTCAAGATAGTGGTGGAACAGTTCTGCCGACTCAGGTAGAGCTGTAAGAATCGCCTGAACAGCTATATTGATAACATGCGGAAAACACCTGTAATTGGACCTGTCAGCAACAAAACGTGTAGATACTGTTGAAAAAGCCTTACTGTAGCCTGTTTCCATCGCGGTCAAAGTCAAGACCTTGCTCGGTCATATATGCCTCTAGTTGAGTCATGAACATGTTGTTGTTGGAGGCATTATCAAGCGTTATCATACCCAGCTAAGGAGAGTGATTGTTAGTATAAAAAAGGTGCAATCAAATCACATACAGCTTACCTTGTGGGTAAACCCAAATTCTTCAACTACTTCAAAGAACGTCTCTGCTAAGTGCACTCCAGAATGATCTCCTTCGATGACATGGAATCCAATCAGCCTATGAACTATCCACCAATGTTTGTTTACAAAATGAGCAGTTATGCTCATAAATGCGCGCTGTATCTCATCTGTCCAAAGGTCAGATGTACATGAGATTCTTCCTTGTGCATGCTAATAGAAAGTAGTGTAAGCTTGGTTTCCAGCTCATAAGTGCACATATAATATACCTTGATTTCCCTTTTCAGCTTCTCCTTTGCCTCAGCTGATAGCTTTTGCACTTTGAGGGAAATAGCATGCCGGTCAGGTATATCTTTTGTGGTAACCTTTCCCTGTCCAATGTAGCTAAAAAAACGCCAAAACCCACAGTGTGAAACCATGTTAAACAACTAAAAAGGCGGTTATTAGTATCTCATATATGTATTAGCTAGTATGAAGGATAACTTACTATATCGTCCTCAGCAAACCACTCAGTTATGTGCCTTAAGATTCCCTCTGCAGTAATTGGCTCATGTACATTGTTGCTGTCAGAATTCGGGTTGCGTTTGATATCTATCTTGTACCTGATCTTCTCGCACGCTGCAACATATGCGCTATGGTGCTTGTTAAACAAGTGCGGGCGCAAGTGAGAAGCAGAGCCACCACTGTTATTGTTCTTCCAGGTTTGCCATTTATTATTCTTCCTGTATATTTGTGAGTGATCAAAATATTTTTCGACAGAGCAAATTAACTCACAAACATTCCATACACGTTAGAAAAGGATCAGATGGCTTTCGAAGATCTAGAGGTGTCTGACCTTTGGCTCTTGCTTGATCCGCCATCTGCAACCTGGCTGTTTCCTCTGTGTTTGGTTCGTCATGTTGGTGTGTCCCCATGTAGAAGTACCAGCAATCAATCGCCCAGGCTGCCTGTATGCGACGCTGCATGTTCACTACCTCGTTGTCGACATGGTACAATTGAGGCACACTTGCAGCTGCGTGCTGCGCAACTTCAATTTGATGTAGTGTTATCATGCATGAGGAGGTAACAGATGTGGACTGGGCAGTTGAAAAGGTGTCCTTTTGAGTCTGCGCTCACTTGCAGTTTGAAGGGGCAGGTGCACCAGTAGAGGCTTGCTTCAATTTATCTTGAGTTGTAGAAGTGGGCGTTTGAACTGAAATATTATTAGCCATTAGGTTCAACATAGATGCACCAAAAATACTCACGATTTGCTCCAGGAGAGCTTGCTGGACCACTGTGCATTGCAGTGGGCAGAGGAGGTTGAGCGATCGACTATTTTTGACGCATATATATAAGTATGTGCACAACGTTATGAGGATTCCAGGCTGTACTACTCACAATATAGTTTTGAGGAGTATTTGAGCCAGAGGTGTACAGTGGTTGGTGTGCATAGGTACCATGAGACCCGGTAGAGTTGCTAGTCGTAGCGTTTTTGAAGTCGAATGGAGGAATATGAGGATGAGTAGGGCACCAATACCCGGAACCACAGTAACAACCAACTACCATGATATCGATAAATATGCCTGATCTATAGAGTCAAGGGCTCTTGACGAGTAAACTCGGTGACAAGGACAAGGTCTGATGGTGCAACCAATGCGCCTCTTAAATACTTCACTCAGAATCAACAGATCTTTCAAGCAAACCGTTGTACATTCAAAAGTGCTACATACATGGTAAGCTTCTGCAGTGCACAGTGCCCGACGCCGCACAGATGGCGGGGTTCGAGTCATTCGGTGGGGCGACACGAGGGCAGGAATGCTTTGGACAGGACAGCATGTCTAAGCGCCCAGCGTGCATGAGTCAGCCAACCGGTATGGAAATTTCTCCGAACACGGAACCCTGTCTCCAAAGAGCTGCTTCGGAGAGCAGACCCTTTCTCCCACGTGACAGAAGCAAGGGGGAGAAACGTTCTCCGAGGAGATTCTCCTTCTCCTTGCCAACCCTAATTTCAAACAATCAAATACCCCGGACATGGATGACCGCCGCTTATTCATGGGACCAAACCGATGCATCATTGGGAATTCTACCGTAGATAAAGAGTACGCTAGAATAGCGTGTTTGGGCGGTAGCTGCCCAGCCGCAGAAGCAAATCGGCGCCACCGATCAAGGCTGGAAACGAGAAGCACGACCAGATCATACATATGTTGAGTCAGCAGGCTCGTATGGCTGTGAACTGAACCTCCACCTCAACCGCTGCCTGAACCATTTGAAGAGTGCAACACAAAGTCAACGAAATGGCAGACAGAAACGGGCTGGAAAAACGATCCAAGCACGGTTGCTTGACATGTCGGCAAAAGTATGTTTTCTCTCTCGCCAGCTCCCCTTCAGATCTGAGCTCGAGATCAAGGCGCAAAAAGTGCGACGAACGACGGCCAGAGTGCGCGAGGTGCGAGAGAGCTATGGTTCAATGTATATGGCCACATAACAGTCGCCTGTGCACCTCTGGCCTCTCGTCGATTCCAGCCGCCGACACAATACAGGCAGTCATCCAGTCATCCCCATTGGTGGATCCCAGCGTCATTGGAGCCATACGATTCGGTACATCAACAGACGGGTCGAGTACAGACTCTTCGGCTTCTTCACGAAGCACAGAGCTTGTTGCTTTCGCGCCCAAAACCAGACAAAGCAACTTCTGGTCACAAGGCGACCTGATCGATTCTGTGCTCGACGACAACGAAGACCCAGACGCGAAGGAACTTCAAATAAAGCTGAGGATGACTATTAATGCATTAGGCACTATACAAGACCCAGATTTCTACGAGTTGTGCCAATTCTGTGAGCTCATTGCGACCGATCGTTCTTGTCAACAACTCACATGAATATTAGACTCCATCTTTCTTACACGCCACATCTATGATTATTCAGCCGTTGAACACGACTTTATTTCTGTTTCTCATCGGCGCCTGACCACTTCAGCTTCAGCTCGGCACGCCATGACGGGCCTGACATTCTTGTTTCGCGCAAATTATGATCAATCGCATCTAGCAACACCCTTGCGAAGGTATGCGGGTCAACGATATCAGCTTGCTTTGTATGCCCTTCAAGCCGACCTGGCGAATTGCTACTTATCGCCAGTCACAAAACTCGTAGGCCTCGCTGAAATTTTGATCTATGATGTGAGTCGTAGGAATCCACGCACAGCCGAGCGTGAACTAACCTGCTTGCGAGCCATTAGTACTACTCGGGAAATTTTCCATTCTACTACCAGCGGCTCCGTCTGGCTGCATCGCTAGTTCATCAGGTGGTGGGAAGCAGGACATTGGACGTGACGACCATGAGTGGTGATAACACGATTGACGTCCGTATTTTCTCTTGGTGCGACATCCTGAGCTCCATGGCGATGTCCCGGCCCACGTTGTTCAACTATAGGACCAATATCGATTCATCTCAAAGAAACCACTATCCCCCCGACGTCGGACTCGAGTGGTTGTCTGGGTGTCCTGATACTCTAGCGATTACCCTGGCCCGTATAAGTAACTTGCGACATTCTAATCTCTCCCAGTTCAATAAACTAGTCGAGGCGACAAGAATCGAACAAACCGTGATTTCGTGGAGCGGCGTGCCACAAGGAACAAACCGCTCGCTACAAGTCGTCTCTCGGATGGCAGTACAAGAGATCTGGCGGCACACTGCCCTCTTGTATTTACACCAAGTACGCTTCAGACCACTCTTTTTTCCTTGGGCTCACCCGGGAGTGCACAGGCAATCTACAAATCAAATGCTGAACATTGTACAGTCCAAAACTCGATGAAACAAATCATTCGTCTCTCGTCGACATTCAAGGCAGGTCAAAACCCCGATTGCTTCTTGGCGGTTCCCTACTTCATTGTAAGTGGATTCGCTATAACGGCCCGGTTTGTGTATTAATGGCGCTGTTCAAGGCTGCGTCTTTTGCGATCTCGCCTCAGAATAGATATTACTTACGAACCAGACTAATTGGGTGTGGCAACGAACAGTACCTACGAGACTTGGCCAACACGTTGGATCAGCTTTGGAGAGAGACCGACACAACCGGGTGTCATACTACTTGGTCAACCAAACAGCCGCCATCTTTCATATTTTAACGCAAGCTCGTCGCCCCGCTTGCGACTTTGCATTTATATACCCCTTGCATATTCGATCGTCTGCCTTCATTTCGTTCGGTTGCTTTTTCTAAAGTGGCTAACCATACCCTCAACCTCGTGCTTTCACTGTAACGTCTGCCTAGTATTACCAATTAATTTCTTAATTGAACCTACCAGATGATATAACGTGCTGCCTATGCCACCTACGAGGCCACAAACTGCCGAACCCCACGAGCGGACCATCTGTACATGCTGCTATCGGAGCTATGGGATTTACCTAGCTATATGACCATGTGTTCTGTTGCCACCCCAACGTCGTCACGGGATTGGTTTTTTTGGGTTTGGGGGGGGGATCAAGGGATTAGTTCGGCTAAGCATCATTATTTTTATCCTTCTGACCAACATACCTGGCGTTCACATTTCTCCGAAATTATCTATGAACCTGTGGCTTAACCTCAGCCTTGATGGCAGCTGCTCCACATTTACACACTAAAATGTTGTAAGCCTCCAGGCTTTGCAGGACTCCCCTGCTATCTGTGTATCGCCGACAGGAAACGCACATTTTAGCCACAACTTAAGCATTGGCCTAAATCACCATGTGTCACCAGTTGACAGGAACAACCACGCCCACATAGCGCATCTATCAGACTTGGATGGGCGAACCATCAGGTGAGCAAATTTGGTTCTTCCCAGCCATGCGAGCTTATCCTAGCTTCCATAGGCAGCGTCGCATTGCATCCGAATGTAGTTTGCGGCGTTCGAAACTGCAATGATAAAATCACAATGCGCGGGCCGCGGGGCTTGGTACGCTATCGTTGGGGGTCCTGGTAGTTTTGTGTAGAGCGATATAAAAGTTCAGTCCAAGCGTCAATTTCCCAGCACTTCAAATCACCAGCATAACGCTCACTGTCGCCACCCTTTCGTTGCTGGTTCTTTTCTACTTTACTATACTTGCCCGTGGAGCGCTCGCACTGGCCCTATTGCATCGCTTGACGCCGTAGCCACCGCTATGAAGTGCACTCCAGTGAGTACTGGGTATACCGCCCTGAACCAATTTAAGCCTAAACCAAACCTAAACTCTGGATCATTGCCAACTCGTCCACTGTTCCCGCTGGAAAGACTTTCTAGCTTGATGCTCAGACGGGCGCCACAGCTATGTGCTAAGTGATGTCACGGTAAATTCGAGCCAGAGGGCAACATTGGGTCGTTATTTGACTATATATGCAGTTTGGCTGTGCAGGGTGGGCTGTCCCCTGTTTCGACTCACTAGAACCAGTGTTACCTGTATGTGAATTCCGTTTATCTGATACACGTGAATGACCTAACGTGACTGCCCAACAGTCAATAGTAATGGACATACTTTCAACGGGCAGGGCGAACTTGACTGGGATGGCCTCGGCGGCGCAAGAAGTGTTAAACCTTATCCGATGTTGAAGTTAGTGGAGCATCACCAAAAACTGACTTGTACTAAAGCAACATCGCTCAGAATCAAAAACTCTGGGACCTTTTCGAATTTGACCATCCAGGATTGCACCGCCCATAACCAGGGCGACTGCCTTGCTATCAACAAGGGCTCCAATATCATTTCCCAGCGCAACAGTGTACCGGTGGACATGGCATCGCTGTCGGCTCCGTCGACTCGGACGTGACCGTGAACAATATTCAGATTCTAAACAACGTTATCACTAACAACGACCAGGGCTTGCGCATCAAGACCAAGGCTGCCGCCACTGGGCGAGTTGTTCGACTCATATCTTTCTGCAAAGTTACTAATGGGCATTCCAGTTCCGCCGTTTCCGGTATCACTTTGAGCGGTAACACAGTGACTAGTTGCAAAAAGTGTGGTGTCATCATTGATCAGAGCTATCCAAACACTCTCGGCACTCGCGTAACCGGATTCAAGCTTTCCGTAAGTGCCCCAATATACTTGGTAACAAATAGGAATGATTCAACAAGGATACATAGGGTGTTACGTCTTCTGGCACCAGGACCGTTGCCGTCGCGAGCAGCGCTAAGCGAGTTGCCGTCAAGCGTAGATCGAGATCTTGTTCTAGTAGAGTGTTACAAGGTCAGTGATGGTTCTGCTGGCACGATCAACTATTCTGGAATCACAAACTCCAGTCATTAAAGCAGTATGTATGTTATTTGGCACGCTTATTCGATGGATTTTTGTATACACGCATCACTTTTTGCGTGGAAGCTTGGCTTGTTGCCATAAAATGAAAATGAAAAGGCAAAAAAGAATACGACATCTTCATTGTACTACCTAGCGTGTACTACCTAGCGGAGACGTCCAAAAGGCAACGCACTGGCTGCGGCGCAAGGCATTCTGACGACTGCGTATACATCGGAAACTTAAAACGCCTCTCTCTGCCTCTGGTGGCTACAGAATTACACGATATCTTTTACTCCGTACTCGTATTCGGTCCGACTTGCCCACGCGGTTTTCCGTGCCCACCGTTTGTCATAAATCTACAAATGCAATATAGTATATGTGCACATCACTGCGCTCACTGCAAACAACTAACGGTGCCACTTTCGCTTCCGAGATGACGTTATTTGTAGATAATGTTGATGATCGACCGAGGCTGCGTCGATCCCTCCCAAGAGCATCCACGCCACAGTGATGATCTGAGCGTATTTGCAAAAATAAAATAAAGGGCGCGGTCGCGAAGGAGAACACAGGCTGAAGCACCTGAGCCGATCCATATGAGAAGTAAAATGATTTAAAGCAAGCGCTCAAGAAAATCCGTTGTGGGATAGCATTGGTCCCCCTGGTATCGCCCAAAGCCTTAGAGCATGGAAGGCGTTTTGGCAGAGTGAAGTCTTTTAGAGCCATACAGTGTAATCCAGTTTGTTTGAGTTAGGCTTACTTTCCTTATTGACCCCTAGGGAAAATGCTCGGACAAACGATCGAATCCTTCCCTTTTCTAGCGCGGACAACAGAGGATTGGGCTAGCCAATTGTCCTTGGTGTCAATCAGCTACGCTTAACCAGGTTTGTAGCGATCGCCGCTTGACAATGCGTGAGTTATCATCAAATTAGCTTATATCCTGAGAGCACAATAATTATTGAGCACAGCAACACGGAACAGGGAAGGTAACGTCACTTTAGGTTCCAAATATCAAACAAACTTCAAGTGTGTTTGTGTACACCAAGAAAAAAATACTGGACATGGTGGCTGAGTTCAAAGTCAAACTGTCCATTGACGGACGCACAGCAAGATGGTCCCGAAGGCTATCGGGCTGTCAGAGTGCTCGTGGGCCTGGTTCACCGGGCGCAGCCGGTGCTGGGGGCGCCAGGAACGGTGCCGTGCCGACTGCTCCTGCTATCCATAACGGCCGCTTTGGGTGGAGAAAAGGAAGATGGCCCCACATTTTTTTTTTTCCAGCAAACATCTTGCTTTTGCGGTGAACGTAAGCTCACGTTGTCAATCTGACGTTTCGATGGGAAGGATGCCTTGCGGCGGGTGCTTTTGTGAATACAAAGGGTGGCAAACACGGTAACGGCTGTGACAGATGCCTTGAAGATAAGGCAAGTTGATAACGTTGTTGTAAAGGCGGTGAACGAAGAGCATAATCGCAATCGGGTCTCCTCGCATGATGCCCCGTTAGCGTCGTCCTGGCCGACCGGTTTGGAAGTCGATGTTCCTATTATTATCGGTTGATGAATTCTTATGTAAAGGACGAAGCTGGTATCTTATAGAGAATCGAACGGTGCACATATTCAACCCTGTGGGTTCTGAACCTTGAGTGTGAACTGTTGTTGAAGAACGTGCACCCAGGGCCGGGAGTGGAAGAATTGGCACCTGGTTTGCACGGTGATCGACAACAAGCGCCGATGGAATCTCACTTGTCGATTACGCTGTGGGGGTTACGTCCGCTCTCGGAAGTTGTCTTGACACCGTTTTCGACGAGCCGTTGGTTGCATCAAATTTAAGGCTGGAATTTCTGAGAGTAAAAAAAGGCTGGTTGGCTGGGGGCTCAGGTTGGCAGTTCTGCTGCACCGTAGATATTACGCCACTGAACGCAGGGGGTTCTTACGCCTCGATGCTATCGGAAATGTATTGTCATAACTGAGGGCTGCCGGTTCTGCCGGCGGTGACGAGAGGGGCGTTGGTGATGCTCCAAGGTGGCGAATCATCGTGGCCGACGTCCGACAAGTGGCGAACGTTGCACGCCGCATACACCAGTCGTGCACGGGCTATGCACTTGGGGGGATCACAGATGATGCGCTGGCAGAACTCGGGCAATGGAATTCAGGGCGTGGCTCACGTGACCTGGGCGGCAATCAGAGGCTGGACAAATGGACGCGGGAGCAAACGGCGCAGTGTTTCCCTCCTCCCCCACCGTCGATTGCACGCACAATGTCTCAGGTCACGCAGAGTCCGGCGGTGGTGGGCCAGTACTACCAGGTCGGCAAGAAGATCGGCGAGGGCTCGTTTGGTGTCGTCTTCGAGGGCACCAACATGCTCAACAACCAGACCGTTGCCATCAAGTTCGAGCCCCGCAAGTCCGACGCCCCCCAGCTGCGCGACGAATGGCGCTCCTACCGCATGCTCGCCGGCTCTCGTGCGTTGTCTCGTTTTTTCTTTCATTTTTTCGATTTTGTTGAATTTTTTTTTTCCCTCTGTAGCGGGCATCCCCCAGGTCTACCACTTTGGTGCCGAGGGCCTGCACAACGTGTTAGTGATCGACCTGTTTGGTCCCAACCTCGAGGACCTGTTCGACATGTGTGGCCGACGCTTCTCGCTCAAGACCGTCTGCCTCGCCGCACGACAGATGATCACCCGTGTGCAAACCATCCATGAAAAGAACCTCATCTACCGGGATATCAAACCCGACAACTTTCTTATCGGCCTCCCCGGCACGCGCAACGCAAACGTCGTCCACATGATCGACTTTGGAATGGCCAAGCTCTGGCGCGACCCCAAGACGAAACAACACATTCCCTATCGCGAGCGCAAGAGCCTGTCGGGTACCGCTCGCTACATGAGTATCAATACCCATCTCGGCCGAGGTACGTCCGCGACAGCCGTCCGCGCCGCGCTCCACGCGCTGATTCCCTGATGTTGGGCAGAGCAATCAAGGCGAGACGACCTCGAGGGCCTCGGGCACGTGTTTATGTACTTTTTGCGCGGCGGCCTCCCCTGGCAGGGCCTCAAGGCAGCCACGAACAAGCAAAAGTATGAGAAGATTGGTGAAAAGAAGCAGACGACGCCGGTCGCTGAGCTCTGTGAGTTGGCTGGTTCCACTCGCTCCACGCCACACGCGACTCATCAAATTCGCAGGCGCGGGCTTCCCCGAGGAGACAGCGATCTTTATGAACTATGTCCGCAAGCTTGGCTTTGAAGAGACGCCAGATTACGACTTTTTGCGCGAGCTGTTCACCAAGATGCTCAAGGACGCGGGTGAGGTCGATGACGGCGTTTTTGATTGGATGCTTCTCAATGGAGGCAAGGGATGGGAAGCCAGCGTACGTCCATTCAGTTGATCATGAGGCCTCTCGCCTCATTTCACGTGGCCACTCATCTCACTCGATCCTTCTGCTGACAGGCTGGCCACAAGCACTCTTCTGCTGCTCGCCAAAACGGAGCCGGACACCGCAACCACCATCGCAGCAGGCAACAGCCCGGCTCTCAGCCAGTGACTCCCTCCCAACCTCAACCCGCACGGACCAACAACCGCTTGTCCCAACTCCAGCAGCAGTCTTCCCAAACTCAGATCGGAAGCAATGTTGCGATGGTTGGCGCTCCCCGCCAGGCACGCCGACCCGGCGGACAACGGGTGGTGCGATGCAGGTGATTGAGCGCGCCGGGTCCCCCGTGGTTCAACATCCATACGCCTCAGCAGAGCGCACGTCGACGGCGCTCGATGGTGCACCAAGCGGGCGCACACCTCGTCCCGCGCCACCAGCGGATGCGTTCCACCCACCGGGCGCCGGGGGAGGATATGTCAGGAGCTCGGTCGTTCAGGGCGGTGTTGGGATGGGCGGGGTCGGAGCTGCTGCGCCGACTACCCCTGCTGCGTATTCGACCGCCTCCCCACACCCGTACGCCTCGCAGTCGTATCCTCAGCACCAGGGCACTGCGACGAATCTTGCTGGCTTGATGGCACCCACACCTGGCGCGCCATCACGGCCCGAGTCGAGCGTGCAGATCCAAGGGCCTACGGTGGAGCAACAGGTGATGCGTCACCAACAGATGAACGGCGATATGGAACCCGAAAAGAAAAAGGGCGGGTTTGCCAAGTTCTTGGACGTGGTGCTGTGTCGGGCAGTTTAGAAACCGCGGCTTTTGTTCATAACGACTTGTTCAAGACACCAACACTCGGCTGGCTCTGCTTCTGTTGCCCGACGGGGGCTGGTTTTTCTCTGGTTGGGTTTGCGTCTAATATTTTTCTATATTTCACCTTTTCTTGCTTTGAGGATATTTCATTCGATGCGTTGTTTCTCTTTCCACTCGTCGCTGTGCATTACAACCCACTCATCTACCATTATACCTACGATCATTTCCACTCACGCACGCACGGCGCCCTATCACGTTCGCTCCACCTGTCGACCGGGTCCCCCGTCTCTTCTGTTCCACGCTTGCTTCGACTGGAGCGGTGTGTTCCTTTTATATTAATCACTATTAGTTACTGTCCAATGAGATTTTTGTCGATGAGACATGGAGTGGTCTGATTCCAGCATGGGGGACTCTGTGGCACGATGTTATGGACCCTGGCCCTGATGAGTCAGCGCCGAGAGGGGGGGGGAGTACAATTAGGCGCGTCTTTTGGTCTCATTTCCTCCATCTGTGCGACAATGTCCAACTTTAAAGCCGCTGCCGCCGCCCAAAAGTCGCGTTTCCTGGCCGTCTGGCCGCGCATCAAGGGCGAGCTCGTCGGTTATCTCGTGCAGAATGGCATGCCCGAAGACGCCTGCACGTGGTTCGACCGAGTCTGTCTTTTTTCTCCACATCTCGTTTTGCCCGGGGCTAACGCGCACAACAGAGCCTGGAATACAACACACCGGGAGGCAAACTCAACCGTGGCATCTCTGTCATCGACACGGCCGAGATCCTGCTCGGCCGCCCGCTCAACGACGAACCAGACGCGTCTGGCACGTCCGAGTTCTATCGTGCGGCGATTCTAGGATGGGGTATCGAGCTCCTCCAGGCCTATTTCCTGGTCTCGGACGACATGATGGACGCGAGCATTACGCGACGCGGGCAACCCTGCTGGTCAGTCTTTCTCTCTCCTTGGCGAGACTGGCGCTGATGGTGGGCTCAAGGTACCGAGTTCCGGCTGTGGGCAATATTGCCATAAACGACTCGTTTATGATCGAGTCGTCGATTTACTATTTGCTGAAGAAGCATTTGAGGTCGGATCCGGCGTATGTCGAGTATGTGGAGCTGTTCCTCGAGGTAGGCCCGCTCTGCACCTGGGGACCAACTTTAAACTTGATCCTCATTGTTTTCGGCAGACCACGTTCCAAACTGAGCTTGGCCAACTCGTGGACTTGCTCACGCTCCCGAGGACGATGTGAACCTGGACCGATTCTCGCTCAAAAAGTGCGCCTTGTTATACTTGCTCTTGTCGGGTGTATGCTAATGGGGGGGAGTCTAGGCACCAGCTGATCGTGATTTACAAGACTGCGTACTACTCGTTCTACCTCCCTGTCGCGCTGGCGATGCATTTCGTTGGGATCAAGGATGAGAGCCTATACCAGCAGGCCAAGGATATCTTGATCCCGCTCGGAGAGTACTTCCAAGTTCAGGGTGAGGCTCCTACCTCTTGTCTCATGGGTTCCGCACTGACGCGACGCAGACGATTATCTCGATTGCTTTGGCACCCACGAGCAGATTGGAAAGATCGGGACGGACATTTTGGACAACAAGTGTTCGTGGTGTGTGAACATTGCGCTGAGCGTAGCGACGCCCGAGCAGCGCAAGTTGCTCGACGTGAGTCTACATTTATTTGCGTCCTTCTCATTTAAATTGTCCTGTGCTTCCAACCCCCCCAACCCCCCAATCCCTGTTCCTAGCCCCAACCCGTGTTCTCTCTGTCGCTAACGTTCTCTTTTTCGCGCCGAAAGGAAAACTATGGTCGCAAAGACTCGCAGGCCGAAGCGCGGGTCAAGAAACTATACGACGAGCTCGAGATCCAGAGGCGGTACAACGAGTATGAGCAGGCGACGTACGTCAAGCTGAACGCACTCATTGACGCCATCCCGGAGACCGAGGGCGGATTGAAGCGAGACGTGTTTAGGAGGTGAGTTGTGCGATCGAAAACGGAGGGTCTCGATGTTCATTGTTGTCTGGTTTGATCTAGCTTCTTGAGCAAGATTTACAAACGATCCAAGTGATCGCGGGGTGAATTTGTAGTGTGTTGGGTTTCTTGGTTTGACCTGGGCACAATAGAAATTGGTTAAATATTATTGCTTGATCGGTCATTCGGCCTGGTCGATTATTATTACGTGATTTCAAGGTCATGCGAGCATCGAGACCTCTGACCAGAATGCGAGGGTTCAGACTTCCGACTGGGGTATTCAGAACGCGATGATCCAATCGCGAATAAGATACAAGACAGTCCTCGACGGTTCACTTGGAGCCTACACTTTTTTTAATCGCATCGACAACACCCCCAGCCTCGGCCTTGGTCACATCCGCCGCTTTGACAACCGTTTCTTTGCCCTCGTTGGCCACCTTGGCAAGTGCCGCTTTGCCCTCTTCCAGCGCGACCCCCGATTTCCCAAGCTTGGCTTCCCGCCCGCCGAGGTACCAATAATTGACAAACCGGGCGTCTTGGACGAGCTGGGCGGTCGTGTTTGTCGCGTGGCAGGCAAAGAGGAGGTAGTTTCTGGGGTGTACGCGCCAGGCTTTGGAAGGGGGGGGGGAGTTAGCGCACAGGTAAGAGACGAATCGGATGTGTCGTACCGAATCGCATGAATACCATACTAGATACGTGTGTGTGAGCCTTTTGGGGTATTAATTCATGCATCGGTCAGAAATGACTCACGAGTAAGACGCGAGCGCGGTGGTCATGGTCCCCGAGATGACTTCTTCATCCTTGGCCAAGTCTGATAACGCGGCCAATGGGAGACCCCAGTTTGCGACCTGGTACCAACTCAATGTCACCAGACCGCCAAGGAGCCGAGCTATGAGGACGTACCGGTCCCCAGAAATGGGTGCCTATGATCCAAGAGTCATAGGGTTAGAGTCTAGTGCAGGAAAGATTGGAGTAAGGGAAGGGCGTACTGAAGAAGTATTCTCGACCCGCTGGACTTTTGAGCCAATTAATGAATGTCGAGGCCATGGCGTGCGAGCGGGTGTGTGATCGATGATGAATGAAAAAGAAGGTGTGGGTCTTTGACGGAGGCGCTGGGCGGTATTGATGTGTGGCTAGACCATGTTGGGTGGCTATCCTGGAGATGATATTTAGGAGTTCTTTGTATGCGCACGAGCAAGGGCGTACTTCAAACGATTGTATGGCCGTCTGAGGGGGAAAGCAGCAAAAACATGATGGTTGACTACGGCCGACTTGGAAGGCCATACTGTTGATATTCTACCTCGTTTTTGCTTTCGAGAAACATGCCAGTCGTAAAATGGACCAATGCCGTACTATGAGCGCACAACTAGGGAGACGGGTTTGCACTTTTAGACCACTCAGACATCACACCTCCGCTACCTAAATCGTTCGATAAACTCCACATTTGGCGATGATCGTTAGGTTCCGGTCTTGTTTCACATTGCATCCCCCATGTCGTATCCGAGTCACGCTCTATCTTTGTGACCCATCAGTGGGGAATACGCACATGAAATGTAGCTGGAGCTCACGTATTTCGCGATACAGATGTCATTGCCACGGATCGCCTTGCTGCTCAAAAGGATTTATGATGTTGCTGGCCATGTCGCTCTGGTCACTGATGGTGGAACTGGAATGTGCGTTTGTTATTGTTCCTAATTGTTCCTCACACTCATATCTGTCACCAGCGGCCTTAAGATTGCCAGGGCTTTGCAGTCAACAGTGCAAAGGTGTACATTGGCAGCAGGCGGGGCGAAAAGGTTGAAGTGACCGCAAAAGAAAACTCGCCGGCGAGCTCTGAACAGATCGTCGCGTATGGCCGTTCTTCTCAGCTATTTCACTCCCATTGGGACACTCCACGTTGGCGGATAGTATCGAGCTCGACGTGTCTGACAAGGGGAGCATCAAGAACGCTGTCAAGGCAGTCTCAGACAACGATGGTAAACTCAACATCTTGGTCAACAAGTAACCAGCCACATGGCTCTATTACTCTTTGTTCCAACTCGATTGTTGTTTCATCCAGTACGGCAATCACTGGCCCTGTTTCCATGTTCGTCAGCGACGATTCCGCGCCCAGGACAACAAGCTCGAGACTTTGGATAAAGTATTGTTCGGGAACGAGAGCTTTGAAGGTGGATAGCCTATCGGTCCAGGTCCAATCGCATCCTCAATATAATTTCATAGAATGGGGAGGTCTATACGCAAACAACGTGGCTTCCCCTTCTTTGTTGCACCCGCCTCTCTCGGCCTCCTTCACAAAGCTTCCGACCAACGCGGAGCCTGGTCTGCGAACGTGATTAACGTCAGCAGCATATCCGGTCAGCTAAAGATCTCTGAGAACATGGCTGGTTTTCGTCATTCCATTCATTATCTAGTTTGGCTCATTCATTCTGGTACAAAGTTCTGCTGCAACTCGGGCAAAACCGCCAACATTCACCTTACAATGATGTTTACGACCGAGTTCACGCTGAAGAATATTCCAGTTCGAGCCAACTCGATCGCGCCAGGTCCGTCCGAGCTCCTTCAGGTCGTCATACTTGCCAACCTTCTCTTTTGACTATGTGAATTCATCGGCGAGATGACCGGCCAACAAGGAAATCCGCGCTTGGCCAAGGCGAGGCGAGCGAGGTTGCCCAGGGTCTGGGAAAGGTCCCGCTTCGACGAAGCGGAAAGCGGGCCTATTATTTTAAATGATATTTGAACAATAAAATAAAATAACCCCCCCCCCCCGACTCGAAGGCTGCTGATAGGAACACGGGAATGGCTTGGCCTGCGCTCTTCTTGGCGTCCTCTGCGTCTACGCCTACGTGACTGGTCAGGTTCTTACGGTCGATGGAGGATTCATTGCCACCCATCCTGCAACGTTGTAATTAGAAATGATTGTTTGTATCATCACATGTGCTCGTGTGCGGGAGGTTTAATGTAAATAGAAAATCAATCTAATATACTGATAAACGAGGCTGAATCCGTTACAGCATATAGTGAACCGGGGCTCGGTGGTTCTGGAAAAGACTCGGTCTTTTGTGGACCTATCCACCTTACTCAAACCAGCAGAGCCATACTGGATGACTTCCCGTAAGAGCTAAAACTATGCTAAGCTACCCTAAAGTTTGCATGACATCATTATTCATTAATCCCTCATTACTCCACATTGTAATCACTCCATCTTTAGGATAGTTTGACTTTCGCTTTAGCCGTTACGGGAAGTCATCCACTTAATACAAATGGATGTAGAATAAGCCGGTGAATGGAGCCGGATTTGGAGGGATGCCATTAATCTGCAAGATACTTCTCGTTTCGACACAGTCGACTTTGATCTTGTCGCCAAGTAGGAGCCATCCAAGCTCCGAGTCCCCTGTAGCACATAGTTTGAACATCTTCATCACGCACTACTACTCCGCGCCGAGAATTCAGGGTGAGGTGCGCGTGGAGTTTGCTCGACTAAGGAAGCCCTTCACTTTATCTAAGGATACGGCTTTCACTCTCTCACTCATCACTCTCACGCCATATCCCCCGAGTTAGGGTTTTGTGTAATTCTTCGCTCTGTTTTCAAGATGTCTATCATATATTGAGCGAGTATGAAAACACGGTTCAGAGAGCGCAAACTACGACCACCCACCAACATGGCCAATCATCTCCTGACCAGCAACCTCTACAATGTCAATAACAAGATTGTTTTTGTCACAGGCGGGGGAACTGGCATGTGCATCTGTTTACACTGTTAAGTGACCATGTGTTGGCGTCTCTGCATAGTGGCCTTGTGATTACCTCGACTCTTGCCGCCAATGGTGCCAAGGAGTCGATGCGGGGAAAAGGTCGAATCAAGCGCCATAGGCACAGCCAAAAGGTGACGGACCAAGTGATCCCGTGAGTGAATATTGTTGATCCCTTCTCTGTATCCTTACTAACATTTGTTTGTAGACTTCACTTCGACGTAACCCACAAGCAAAATATCCAAAATCCCGTCAAAACTATAGCCAAAAACGATGGCCATCTGGACGTATTGATCAGCAACTAAGATTCCACATCACGTTTTCGATAGAGGACTGATGCGATTGTTGTCCTATGTAGTGCTGCTATCACTGGCTCCCCGATCTTCGTTCTTTGGCCATGATGAGGCGCTCGAACATAAGAGTCCAGAAACCATAAGCAATGCTTTGTTTGAAATGAGGATTTTGGAGGCGAGCCGGACGTCCGATCATCTCTGTATCTGACTTTCATGGTTGTTAGAATGGGAAATGTTTTCAGAAACGTCGCTTCGATTTTCTTTAATTGGTAATAACGCTTCGTTTATACTTCTGTTAAATTGGGCCAAAGGCTTTTTTTTCGCCAGGAACAAAGAAAGGGAGTTATTGAGCTACCATAAGCTGAGGCAGACACTTCCGGTTTGCAACATTCCTAGCATATAGGTACACTTTCGTCGAATACAAGAGTAATCACATTGGCTATGGGTAGGTTACAACATGACTATGCAAATTCTCATTGACTAAAGTTGGTAATTCCAGAATAATTGATGGAACCAGCGGCACCACCAGAAACCTTCAGTCCGGACCAGTTCCAAGTACCTATTTACGAATTGAGCAAAAATCCTTTACGGTTGGCTGAAATCCTTACCGGTGCAAGCTCCAGACCCACAGTTGACGGCAACCCGTTTGGCACTGCTTGCAACTGAGACAGTGTTGGTACCTGAGAAAGTAACGCCCTATCGAAAAGTCATTAGCTACATCCCGTATCAATAGAATATAACCTTACGGAGAGCTTGACGCCTGTTCCTGGGGTGCCGAGCGTATCGGGATAACTCTGGTCTATGAGTACACCGAACTTCTTGCAGCCTGTCACAGTGTTACCGGTATATGTGATACCAGAGACAGTCGATCTGAAAGCACATTCAACATCATGCCATGTATATGCGTTGTACGCGACCTACCCGGTTGCGGCCGCCTTCGTCTTAATACGAAGCCCCTGATCATTGTTGGTTACGACGTTGTTCAGGATCTGCACGTTGCTGACGGTCACACTCGAATCAATAGATCCTACGGAAATGCCGTGTCCGCCAGTGCAGCTGTTACGCTGGAAAATGATGTTTGATCCCTTGTTAATGGCGAGGCAATCATCTTGATTGTGGACGGTAGAATCCTGGATAGTAAGGTCCGAGACAGATACTGCATGTGGGAGTCAGTTCAGTCAAATGAATTGAATATTTCTTAGACTCACCGTCAAAACCATCCGTGTTATGGCCAGCGGCTGACCCATTGCTCTTACTGTTCGCTGCGTCTCCAGCGGCTTTGTCACACTTTTAGGTTAGAGTATTCGATACCGAGGTGTGTGCAACTTACAATTATCGACAGTCACCTTCGATACAACGAGCGCAGCGGTGTTGCCAAAGCTGAAGCACTGCTGGGGGGAGTTCTTGACGATGACATTGGCAAAGGTACCGGAAGATTTGATCCTAAATAACGACTATTTAATATCGTATTTCAACCAGTTGAGGTCACACCACCTACTTCATCATCGGGTGTGGTTTGGTGCTGCCAGCACTTCCAAGTCCATCCCAGTACTGCTCGCCTTGCCCGTTAAATGTGTGTCCATTCCCGTTGACTATCGGATCAACGTAAATTACGTGGTAGACTAATTTGGGATTCGCAGCTACTCACACGTAACGCTCGTTCCAGTCAACTGAAACAGAGGGCCGGCCCAAGCAGATACACCGAACTACGCACAATAAGTTATTAACCCCCTTACATTAATTCCTATTACTTACTGTAACGTCGCCAAGCATGTTGATGGTCGCGCCGGTGGGAGCGTCAATCTGGAATGTCTGGCCTGCGGGGACAGTAAACGAATTGATGTTGATCTATGGGTTTCAAACTGGGATAAGCAGTGGCAGCGCGACAAAGAAAAAATAAAGCGCTAACCGTCGTACACTTGATGGCGGCAGCAACATCACTGAGAGATGAGATTGTTCCTGTGCAGCGCTCCACTGGAGAGGCAAGTAAGACAGGGGCAAGCGAAAGCAAGGAGAGAGCAATGGCGGTATTGAACATAGTGAGCAAGGGCAAAGAAAGTAATGAAGGTGGAACAAGACCATGCCACTTATATGCTGCTGGTTCGTATATTCCAGTGAATATGCTGTTGCGTTGCGGCCCGTCAGGCGCCGCATGGTCGTCGCGACGCAGCTTTCGAACCGGCGGCGGCCCGCAAACTAAATCAAAAAATTGCTCACAAGACTGTGAGGCATAGCTACAATAGGGAAGATTTTGCTCACCTGCTCACTGCTATCTTCCGTTAAAGTTTAAAAATAGGTCATTCGAAGCCTTCGAGATTCCGGTTATCAAACAAAGCGCGGCAATTGGATTAGCACGTGAGATAGGTACGCTTATTCCACAATGAGCAAATGAATTTCATCAAATTACAGACAACGACAAGGGCCAATACCACTGTGAGGATCGCTGACGAGTCCTACCAACACATGATTTACTGCTGTAACTGTCTTACATAGCCGCGGGCTGAGCGGACAGAATAAACTGGACTCCAAAAAAAAAAACCACATGATTTAGTAATGTTGTGGCGAAACGTCGGTAAAACCGTTTAGGCGGTTCGCGGTTCGCTTGACAGAACCATTTACAGGTCTCAGGTGCAGCGACTCACCGTTGGCATACCTCGGAGAAATACAAAAATACGCACCTTGACGGAGACTCTGAGATATAATAAGCACCTGTGACATGACGAACTACATGCGCACCATATTTACAATATCCAGGAACGACCTTGCTGGCCAATGCCAACAGGTCATATTCAATTCCGGGCCGTTGCCGGCGCCGGTCCGTAAACTCACCATTTATAATGGTGCGCCTACGTAACGTGATGTATGAGAAAACAGTCGATATTCCGTTAGGTTAATGCAGCAGCAGTCGCAACTTGAAGTACCCGGAATCCACGAAAGTGGAGCCACTCGGCAAAGAAGCCCTTGGCCTTAAAATGGCGATACCTTAAAGAAGATAAAAATAACCCAGAATCCACTTTCTCAAGTCGTCACTTTGAACTGGCCCAAGTGAATATAAACTTACTCCGATGCGTGGCAGTAATTGTTATAAATGATTTGTTGTAATTTGGGCCCTCTGGACAGGTTAAGTGCTTGCCCACTGGCGGTTTGTAGAGTTGTGTAAAGAGGACAGTTGCCCACAATTTGAGGGAAGCGATTCAGTATTCGGACCAACCGATGGGCCCTGACAGATGCCTTGTATGCTCAAAAATCGAGTTTTACACCTTTTGTACGCTTTTCTCAAAGCGTAATTCATTTTTCCCGACTCTAGAGTATAAATGCATGTCCTCAACTGTAAATGGCGAATATGTGATTTGACACTATCCCGCCAGCGTCACCTTCCTCTCTGGTAGGCCACCCTCAAGCCAGCCATAGGTTTACCAACTGGTTGGTATCCCCACCTTTTCGCATTCAACAAATCTTCTAGTCACCCTTCCTTGACCCACCGCAACATGATACCAGGCTCTTCCCTATCCGCTCCATAGTTAATGCAATAGTAGCCCGTACGGAGCCCGACGTGCCCAAGATGTACCGCAAAACCACAGGAGGCGAAGCTACGAAGTCTATCGGCTTGCCTACAAGCTGAGAACCCACGGAGATTTGGCGCCAATGATTGCGACGTATCTACCTTGTGTTGGCCCAGGAGGTGCTTTTTGGACAGCACTTCCGGAGCGAGCAATATTGGAAGATAAGGCATGGGGCTGGTGCCTCCAATGCGGTCATAAATGATATCATACGGATGAAAAACAGTTGATTTTGTTGCGCCTACCCGTCAAATACAATCATGGGACTCACCTAGTTTCAGTGAATATCACGACCAGCATGGGCGCCTTGACCCCTTGCGGGGGTGGCACTAGAGCGGGGCTCACTTGAATATCCCTTCGCTTTGTCTGCACAATGGCCCAGTAGAAGTAAGTCTTCACTTTAGCTCCGATCGAGGCCATATTCTGATATTCTGAACAGCGCCCTGCCATTTCCACCTTGGAATTCCCAGCAGAGGATAGAGCAGCGACAATCTAGGATCATGAGTCGTTTTGCGACCAGGCTGCCCCGTTGAGAGCCTAGTTTATGGGTAAAGATATGCATATCGCTCTTACATCATCACTAGTGGGTCGCTGGGTCGCCCTCCTCTTGGCGGTTGAGACTGGGAAGGTTTCGGTCCGTGCCTGTATCTTAGTGACAAATGCCTCCAAGGCCGACTTGTTGCTACAGGCCAGAAACCCAACATAATCCCGGATTACCCCCTCCCTTCAATAGCGATGCATCTAGCCCACTACCTACCTCTTCGCACATCAGTGATGTACCTCCTTTCACCAGTTCTTTCGAATATTGAACTGACTTGCCCGATCTCTCGGGCTGCCTTTCACAAGACTCACTTGCTATCATCTGTTCAGGCTACCCGTCCCAGAACCGGCTCGATCATGTGCGCATATAACCCCGTCAACGACCCGTGTACACGAACGCTTAACATGTTCGGCAAAGTACTCAAGGGCGAGCTCAAATTTCAACATTACGTCATGTACAACTGGCTGACACACCAGACCAATGACGGTGGTGTTGCTCTAGGCGGTATGGATCTGACGGTCAGGCTTCGGGGAGGGGGTCTCAATTGGCTACACGCGTGCAGAACGGGACGGCCCCAGTAGCTCGCCTGGCCGAATCGGTTCATTGTATCTTGACTACGTACTATGCGCTCGTCGACGCCAGCAAAATTTTCCCTTGGTAGTATAACATGACCGGAACCTTGAATGGAGTCTTGAACCAGATTTATATTGCCTTGAACCCCAGAAACACAAACGCAGGCGTCTCAGAGGGTTACCGAAAGGTCATTCGCAAAAACGGCGAAGAGAATACAGCGCTATTAAACAACAAACGTACCAAAGATGGGTGCCCTTCAGCGATCAATTCAAAGTTTCCCGCCGCGCTTGGCCAAGATGCTAGTGTAAATCCGGACGGTCTGTGGTATTGTGACAGCTCCAATAGTTGTCGCGCTGGCTATGCTAATCATTTGTGCGCATCTCTACCATGTTCCCTTGTATACTTTCCGGATGTGTTCCCAGGACGCCAATAGCGTCGGTGGAGGTTCTGGTGGTGCCTATCCCCCGTATATCATGACCCGACTCAATGGTATCCACGCCAAGAACGAAGATAATACAACACAAGTCAACTTGACGCCTAACGACTCTAGCCTGACGACGGCAGCCACAAGCGCTACTATTACTGATACTTCGGCTGTCTTGACATATGTGTATCGAATCAACAGTGTGTGTGCGCGGAGGTGACGTAACGCTTTGGAGCAATGGTGATACCTTGATCAGCGCTGTTGCAGCTCCATGCTGAAATACAATGGTCGGTATTCACTTGGGACAATGAGTAGCTATTGTATCGGTTGTATTGTTTGCAAGCTCATCAGTTCGGGCGGGATGGAGCACTAGATCAATCACGAGAGCATGACTTCGGTTGTCTTTGATTACTTCCTCGGTTAGGAACCGGCAACGCGATTGCGAATGTTCACGACGGAGACGCGAACTCCTCGACGAGGTCAGTTTCATGGTAGCCGTCTCTTTCCTCCCAGTTGATTATAGAGCTCCTTTTAGGTTCCTTTTACTCTCACTAAATCTGTCCCCCTAATTTTCTCTAAGCGGGACCTTTGCTAGCCACGTTAAGGGCCCACGCGCGGTCTTTGAACAGGGAAACTTGACCGATCAACACCGGTACGCGAATGATTGTCTCTGGACGCAAGGCTAAACGAGTGAGCATGTTCGATGCAAAGAACATTAGGCCAGGCTTCGATTCTGGTTTTGACCCGGGGTATGTTAACTACACGATGCGGTAGACTCATTCGACACCCTAGCTATACCATGTTCGAGTACAGCAACATCAACGTCAAGTCTACATTAGGAAGCCCAATCAACGCTAGGCCGGTGAAATCGAGTGTTCGTAGTGCAAGCCAAGGCGATCCTTGGGTGTCCCACATATGATTCATTCGACAGCAAAGCAGGTCTCTAAGATGTCGCCCATGCGGTTAAGGCCATCGTCAAGAACACTGGTTCTGTTACTGGATGTGGGGTTGCTAAAACGGTTAGCCTTCATATTCTCAATCCTATTGAAGTGCTCACGAGAGGGATGTTTAGCAGCTGTCTAAACCGCCAACACAAACTTGCCAACCTGTTCACTTCCTGCATGGCTTTGACTATCTGTGCCTGGGCAAGGGCAGAGCAAAGACGACTACATTCAAGCTATGCCAAAAGGACCGTGCAGTGTGGGGTGTGTAGAGGCAGGCCTGGACGGTGCCAGAGTGGACGTTCGCTCTTCATGCGAGGTCAAGAAGCCAGTCTTTGCTGCCAAAAGCAAGATTCCCAGCCTAAAAAAATGAATTCGATCAAAAATCGGATACTTGAATTTCTATCCGGAACAACGAGTCCTGTGCTTGTATAGTTCTGAATGAAATTATTCTTTAAAATCGATCATCTTGCGGCTGTACCGTTTTAACGGCTGCGCAAAGAAGATTAAAATTATGGCGAGTATATGCACGCCATCAGTTGACACGACGAGCTCCGGACGCTCAGGCCGTCTCACCTCGGGATGGAGTGTGCGATGCATTAGCCCAAACTGATTTGTATTCATCACCTCGCCTCGACGGTCCGGAGCAAGGTTTGGGCGATAGTACGACCGCGGCGTGGCACGGATTGCGCCGGATGTTTGAGGCATGTTCTTTCGGACATCTGAGTGCAATGAAGTTAACGCTGCATGACGTAACGTGTGCAGGTCGAAAAGGAAAAACCAGCCAATTCGGCTCGGTGATGCAGATCAGAGGCACCTTGGGTCAATCAAACCTGGGCCAGTCGCTAGGCACGTCGGCGCCAAGTGTGATTGTCCTGCATCTTGGGTGGATGTCGGGTCCGGGCGCAAGAGACCAAGCTGAACCGCTCGGACGAGCTCGGCGGCCGCTGGAGCGGAAAGGGGAGACAGGCGCGCAAGGCTCGGACGGATGAGCGAGGGCGTGGAGAGTAATAGCCAGCGCGGCTACAGCTTGTGTTCTGCCGAGTAGGTACATGCGCGCTATTTCCTCACTGGGATGAATGGCGAATCTAATCTTATCTTCCGAGGACCTGCCGATAAGATCCTTACCAGGGACGATGAAATAATGAGAAAATGGTACGAAACCAAAAACGTCATATCCGGCACAGACCGGCGACCGGCGGCATGCGTGGAAAATAACCAGGGACGACGATTCCCGCCAAGACCAAGTGATAGGTCGTGTTTTGGGCGCATTTTCTGTGCAAGATGGATGAGCAAGACAGGCATGAGCGATTGATATCTGGCCAACTCTATCGACCAGATTGTATCGCATGACTCGGACGATGTCGTTGTGTGTCTTGATTTGTCACATCGCGAGTGGGGGAGCCGATGGTGTCACGTGACTACCCTGAACGCGAACTTGTCGTACGATTGGCCAAAAAATAGTGGTCAGCTCGAATTTTCCGCGTCGAGTGTTGAGCTTCTCGCCCAGGCCCTCTTAAACGTCGTGCGCGCGTCGGCTCCTCAGCATCCCCTCACCGCCATGGACATCGTGCTCCACATCGCAGACGAGCTTTTCCTCGACCGGCTCTATGCCGCGGCCCTTCCCCTGTCGGCCGTGCTCCCAAAAGCGGCAGCCAACATCACGGCGTCGGCCATCCCTGCCCCGGTCCCCTCGCTGTGGACGTCGGTCGTCAACTCGCTCCCACACCCCCCGCCGTCGGTTGCTGCAGACGCTGCGCTAAAAATCGCCGCGTTGCCAACCAACCTACCGCCGTGGTTGATGGAATGGGCCTCTCCAGCATTGACCCCGTCCGCTTGGCCGAGGGACTACATTCCTCGCCAGCTGGTGTCTCTCTTCGCTATCACGCTCGTCGGCATCCATGTTCTCTACTTTCTCTTTGCCGCGCTGTCCTACTATCTCATTTTCGACCACGACATGATGAAGCACCCCAGATTCTTGAAAGTGAGTCACATGTCTCGGCTGATTATCGCATCAGCTCATGCGTCTCTTGCAGAACCAAGTAAAACTGGAGATAATATGCGCGCTGCAAGCCTTTCCTGGTATGACTCTGCTCACCTTGCCTTGGTTCCTGGTGCGTTTCAACCCGAGCATCGACGACGCCACGTCTGCTGACCTTTTTCCTCCAGGGCGAGGTCCGGGGCTATTCACGGCTGTATGTGGATCCGGCGGAATACGGCTACGCCTATCTCTTCCTATCAATACCTTTGTAAGCTCCTGCCCCCCCTTTTGCAACTTGCCATTCATTTCGGTCCAGCTTCCTGGTCTTTACCGATTATCTCGTCTACTGGATCCACCGAGGCTTGCACCACCCGCTCGTCTATAAGCGTCTCCACAAGCCTCACCACAAATGGCTCATCCCTACGCCATTTGCGAGCCATGCATTCCACCCGGTCGATGGGTATGCCCAGTCGCTCCCGTACCACATTTTCATCTTCCTTGTAAGTATTTCATTTCAGCACCTCGCACCAAAAACTCACTCGAACCCAATACAGTTCCCGCTTCACCGATGGCTCTATCTTGGCCTTTTCGTCGCGGTCAACTTTTGGAGCATCTTCGTACGTCCAATCAAACACATGGCTGATTACCGACCCGCGTAACGCCCCTTCTGATTTCTAGATTCACGATTCTGATATGATCACTGGCAACACGTTCATCAACGTCATCAACGGCCCTGCCCACCATACGCTGCACCACTTGTACTTTACTTGCAACTATGGCCAGGTATGCACCACGAAATCACAACTCTGTTCGGTCGCTGATCAATTTCCTTTTCTAGTACTTTACCTGGGCTGACCGGTGGGGTGGCTCGTATAAGCACCCAAGCCCCGAATTCGATCCTATGAACGATATCAAACTCGTCGATTCGGTTGCTCACAAGTACAAGGAAGAGTAGATGAAAAAAACAACGGCCCGGTGCTGATGATCTATTTTATGAGGAGTCAGGGCGTATGATGGGACTTTGTGCTAATTTGTTCGACATATATATTTTTGCATAACTCGGTCGAGTGTTTATTATACTCTTGTTAGATAACTTTTGTCATTTAGACTCTTTGATTGTACCGATGTCGAGTAATGTTTCATTTAGGGGTTTCACATCCGGGTTCTGATGGAGGGGCTTTGAGGTCTCGGCGAAAGCATCACTTAAATCCGTTGTAGGTATTTGAAAATATGGAGACACTTCATCATTCGTCTGGGGCTGTGTGGTACACGGGCGAACCTACCGCTAGTCCCTTTTGAGGATGGGATGCCACACGAGGTCCGAGGTTGATGTCAATGCTGGTACAAGCTTGGAAGGTGCCAGGTCCAAGTCGATGAATTTGAAATCCGTCCGACATTGAACCAAGGTCGGCGCTTATTCAGAGATGTTGGGGCAAGTCAGGTACATACCGGCGATGCTCCCTACAGCCAAACGATTGTTGCGTCGATCCCGCGACGTGACAGATAATCAAATTTAGAAAGATGTATCTGCCGTGTGCATATCGGGTCCGAAATATAATATGGAATTCACTTCGCCGGTTGAGTGAGTTAGGCAATGGGTGTCATATCGGCATAGACGACAAACGTCTGGGTAGTCAACTGCGATAAGTTCTGGCTAGGGTTAACCTTGGAAAATAAGTGGGGTATAAATCGCCGCCCTTGTCGGGTTGGATGTTGGGACCGATAGGTTCTTCGGCTGAGCGACTGGGATAGGAAATATTGCTGGATGTTGACGGATTTGCAGCTCACTACCGTATTATCAGCCACCTCGGGCTGCATTGTCTATCCGAAAAAGCCATTGGGCGGAGACATTTGCGACAGTGCAATGAACCAATTTGTCAAGCGGAAGAAAACCTGTTGCAGCCGTTTGGCCGAGTCGACAATGTAAAAAGTCAGATCGACTGGTTCTCAAGCGTCGTTCTCACACCCTCAACTGCCTGTACTTTCCATTAACCATTTATTGCTACTGCTTCATGGCGCATATCCCAGACCGTGAGTACAATATTCCGTGACTTTAGTTGAAGGATATTGTATCTCATACATTTGTTAATCAGCGCATATAATCATCGCTGGGAGTCGGGCTATCTGTTCGATTTGCCTGGACCCATACGGGTGCCCAGTGCGATTTGAAAAGCGAAACATCAAGCGTCATATTGCTGGCTCGGCTCATCGGAGCTACGTCAATGGATTAACTACCCCGCCAACGCCCACCTCACGGGTATTGTCTTTGTGTGCTAACTGGAGTCGGCCGCTAACATTCTGGTTCTCATTGATCCTACAGAATCGCCCGGGCGATCATAGTTTGGAGGACTCTGAGATTGCTCAGCTCTTTGTCGATTTGTTTTATGACGGGTCTAGGGAGGCAACTCCATTGGCCAGTCCTCACTCGCTTGCAGGCTCCTTTGTAGACGATCGACTACAGGTTGATGCATTTAACGGCCCCCCTAGCCATGTCCAATCTATGAATAGGGCATCACTGGGCGACGAAATGCCGGCACTGGAGAGTGATAGTGATTGGGAGACAGAATCGGATGTTCAATCGGACATTGAGGATTCTTGCGAAGTTTCCGGTACGTAGATTAATTCCTTCTCTACTGTTCTACGCTCATCTCATACTTGAAGGCGCTCGAGTAACTCAGACACATTCTACCCCCACGCATGTTGGTATCTCAGAGCAGGACGAATGGTTCCCTTACCCTTCAAAGGCGGTAAGTATTCCACTAAAGAGCATATATGCGTTATCTAAATATCAATCTTATAGATGGCTCTTGCAGACGCGTTATTCAGCTCGCCCCGCTTGAACTTTTCTCGTCCGCAAATGAGAGCTGTGCTCAAGTTTGCACATGAATGTGGAGCGACCAATATCCCCCCGCTTTCCGCGCTCAAAAAGACCCAGGAACGTTTAAAGTCCCTTATTGTAAATTCTTCAATCCGCCATCGAGTTCCCAGTGGTACTATATACTACGTGAACAGTATCGCAGAGAGTATCAAACAGGTATGATAAATTAAGTTACTTTGCGTCAAACCATGGCCAACACACATCATACTCGCTAGGATATATCTAACCCTTACGTTCGACCAGAGATGTCGTTCTTTCCTCATATGGACGGCGACCGGATGACCCAGGCATGGAATGGGAATAAGTTGGTGCATAAGCTTGATGATGATTTCTTGACACCTTGCGTGTCAGTGAATGGTCGAATTTTTTATGTCAACGAACTTGCTCGTCGATCAGAGGGATGGTTCATTCCTCTTCGTTGGATCCTCTTTGGCCCCGAAAAAGACCTACGGGCTGTTGGTTTCATTGCTACCGATTCATTGGTAAGTGTTTTATCTAATTTTTATTTGATGTACACTAATGAACGCGTAACAATAGGATGGCGTTCATGTCCATACCGATAAACGAACTGTTGTTCGGGTAGGAACTTTTGTTGAGAGTTTTCCCGAACACACAGCCAGACTTGGTTGTCCCGAATTCGACAGTACGTAACCCATTTTCTTTGCTTTTACTGTGCGACATAGCCCTGACTTTTGATCATATCAGATGTGTCTACTCGTTTCAAACTTGGGATGCCCCATCCGTTACGTGCGATTGCTGGCTCTCGTCTGATATATTCAGTTCCCTTGATCATTTTCATGGACGACGCATTGGGCAACACTTCAAAACAGTGGAATAAGCACTGGTTGTGCTATATGTCTAATGCTGCTCTCCGCCGCGAGGCAGTACAGTTGGAATACAATGTGCGTTTTGTCACAACATCACCCCATGCGACCCCCCGCAGAGCTTATGCATGGTGTACGCGCATCAATCGAGTGAGTGATCATTCCCTGCTTAAAACTATTGCTTATATTTCATCTTAGGTCAGCATTTAATAACCCAGTGGTCGGTTTTGACTGTGTAACTGGCCAGGAAGTACTCATTCGGCCATTTGCATTGTTCTGGGCTGGCGATAACCCAATGCAAGCCGAGCATTGCAGTAGCAGTGGCTTGACTTCAAGTCACTTTTGCCGTACATGCACTGTAGGGGGGTCCAACGAATTCAAACGATCACCTGAGGGATACCCAACACTATTCAAGGTCAGTAACCCAACCGCCCTTTGACATTTTGTTTTTATCTCGTTCTGCGAAATTGCTCTTGCCTCTTGCTATTTTGGCACCTTCTATTCTCTCGACGTAGTCACATTGCATGTAATATTTCGTTTTAATATACCTGACTTTGCTTCATCCGCCAGAATGACTGCGAATAATATAAGTCTAAGTTACTGACTAATGGATCATAGCCAGGGCCAAAGCGTACATCAGCAAGTACAATCCACATAATCAACAAGAACGCTTGGAAATGTCAATTAAACCAAGAATGATCCAACAAATCAAGGATCATGCACAAGCATCCGGCATCAAAGATTCAGTCGCACAACCACTGATCGAACGACTGAGCAATTTGAACAAAATCCTTCGTCTCCCTACTGCTGGTGGCTTATGCCGATCACAGGCTGAGATCGACTATCTGTTGCGATTGGAGCTGGAGGCTATCAGGCGCGAATCATACATGAATCCATTGCTCGATATGCCAGGTTTGGATTCAAGCTTACGTTTCTGTGCAGAATGGCTCTCACCCCATCTTCAGGTGTCCAGATCCATAACGATACACCAACGGAATTGTTACACACCATTCTCCTGGGTGTTGTCAAGTATTTCTGGGCGCAGTCAGTCTTTGTGATTGAAAAGGCAAAATCACTTCGCATATTAGAGTGTTGATTAGCATCATTATCGGTTCAGGGACTGGGTGCATGCAGTATGCCAGCTCGATATATATGCCAATATCAAGGTTCCCTCATTGGGAAGCACTTCAAAATACTCGTTCAGCTAATGCCATTTGCTGTGTTTGACTTACTCCCGGACAACCTTGATATTGTCCAGGCTTGGATCCTACTGGGCCGCTTGACCTTGCTGCTATGGTACACTGAGATTGAAGATATCAAGGCATATACCGTAAGTTACACTTAACACAAAATTATTGCAAAACCTACTTATGCCGCAATTCTACATGTAGAAAGAGCTTCAAGATTTAATAGACGATTTTTTGTTGATTACTGCTCGATGTAGTCCAAGTATTCTCATTCTCAAACCTAAGTTTCATTTTCTTGTACATATTGGTTCTTACATCAAGCGATTTGGACCCGCATTACTCTTTTCTACTGAACGTTTTGAGTCATTCAACGGTGTCTTCCGAGCTGCATCCACATTTAGCAACCGCCAGGCTCCATCCCGAGATATTGCTCATCGTTTCATTCAGCTGGACCGGGCGAGGCATATTTTTGCTGGTAAGCGTGATTCAGCCTTTTCGAGAGCTGGAAATTATCTTATTTGGTATTTATAGGGGGTTATTGGCATCAGGGTGACCACTGGGTGCAAGCAGGTGAAACTTTGCTAAGGTTCACTTCAACTAACCCAACATTTGCACGAATCATTGGGATCCCAAGGCCAAAGTCTTGGATATCAGGTATGTACAAGGAAATCACCCCTTCGTGTCCTATTTATTATAATATTAATCAAATCAATTCACAAAACAGGCGCGCCACGTTGCCTTGCATCAGCGAAAACTCAGGAATGGCCTGTGTTTTCTGTGCAATTCAAGTTAGCCATTGAAGCTCCAGGGAGTTCATATGCACAGTATTACCCCCTAATCTCTACCATCTCGCGATGTGGAGATACCATAGTGGTTGGATCGGATATTGTATTTGATGCTGATGATGCAACAAAGTTGGTTAGTGAATATGGCAGCTGCGCATATATGCACTTCCTTACATGTATGCCATGTAGTTTGGTCGGGTTACACACTTATTTGGATGTGTAGAGCCAGACCAGAGCCACTGCTACTATGTAGCAATAGCGCCTTACCAGATCACGGGGAAGCATATATTGTGGGACATACCTCTTGCTACCCGCAGCTCCAATTGCATGTGTGTTGTGAGCAAGGTGAGACTTATATTCTATCACTCGAATGCACTAATGACCTGGAGCCACTGCCCCCAGTTGGTAGAATGCCTTGTGAACATGCAACATGACTGTTATGGGCATGGTCCTTGTACTCTGACTCAAAGAGTATATGAAACTCAAGAACGTGAAACAACCAGCCAAGTATCATTCAGAGTTGCACACGCTGAACAGATACATTTCGTTATTAATATACATGGGTTACACAATGCACAGTGAATACAGCAAGCACTCTCCATTGAGATTTTTACTTGAGCCCCACTTCATATTGATCGCAAAGAGACCATATGAGAAGCTGTCAAGACAATGAAGGCTGACAAAGAAAGCAAAGCAATCATTGCAACAGCAAGAAAGGATGCAAAGGTGATGGTCTCTGCAGTGGCAGAGGGAACAATTACTGGAGCCATGACTGAACCAGTGCTAAGGTCCAAGAGACCACGGACATTGTAGCTAGTGCATATACCCTTGGAATAGAATCCTCATATAATGTTATCCAACAATGCAGGGGCTCTTGCCTCAGCTCTCATTGTACATGCATATATGCACTTCAAAGTCTCTGCAATTGGTTATGGCATGGGGTTTATTTGATATGGTATTTTTGCTTGTGAGCCCAAATGTGAAATTGTTTCAGTACTCACTCCGTCGCCTGTCACTCTATGCCAGCGGCTGAATGCTCAGGCAACTTTCCAACTGCAACCACCACCGAACTTTTTTCATTCAACATGAGTCCACTCAGTAGTGATGACAAGCTTGACCTTGACATTGAGCAGGAGGAAGAGCAGTTGTGTCCCCAAGAGAACACTTGTGATCCAAGTACAGCTACATCTAACCAATTTGATGGTCCCAACCAAGTTGGAAACCAACATACCATGCTTTGTACGTTCCACTAACTTTACTTTTTCTCATGGCTCAATCTTGTCCAATATTCTTAGCTGCAGATTTGGTTACTGTTGTGAATGGCATCTGCAAAGAATTTGGGTTGGCTGACAGACTTAAGGAGGATATGCTTTGGACTGCTAAGGTAAGTTTTATGCTAGGTATTGCCATCTAAACTAATCTAATCTATGTCCAAAAGCTCCACCCCCAAGTCCAATTTCTTAGGCTGTATGGGCGTGTCCTAGCGTTTGGGAAGAACGTTCAGAACACCAAGGTCAATACATTCTTATCATCATGAGAGTTTAAGGAAACAATTACTTGGCGTCTTCAGGCTGGCCTTCTTGATGCACATATATCACATTATGTTGAAGGGACAGCTGTTCGATTTGTAGTAAGTGATTTTCAAGCTTAAATAAGCACCCACACATAACATACAACCACCTCAGAGGCATATCATCGAAAATCCTGCATCATATGAGGTTCCAATGGAAGTGCAGGCTCAATTCATGCACAGCAAACAGTTCTCGAGCGCGATTGGAAAGGTACTGAGCACCTTTCATGGAGAAATCCAGCGGAAGGTAATGTTCATTTCATTGGTGTTAGCATTATGCCTTGACATGGTTACAAAGATACGACACTCCGTTATTGATAAGGAAGACATCACGACTCTTGCCTCACGTCTTGCTATTCACAGATTTCAGATGGGGAAAGACCATATCCTCCAGATTTCATTTTTGGTCAGTTTTCTCTTTATAATCACGCGGGCCCCCGAATATTAACTCAATGATTTCTGCAATTGCTAGTGCATGTATTATGTTGATTTTACAAGTAAACATAGTGTTAAAGCGAAAAATGATAAGAGCGACAAAGCAGAGACCAAGTTTTGGTCCTTTATCGACACGAAGCTAGAAAAGCTTCATCGGAAGTCGCTGAAAAATTGCACCAGGTGTGTTCCGAGTGCATTGCTGGTGAATGACAAAATGACTCACCAGCGACATATTAGCTTACTGGAGCAAAACCTTGCTAAGGACAAGCACATGTTTCCAGTACCAAAAGCTGGTGCTCCTGCAATCCCATCAGGAAATATATGCCCAAATGGCAAGCAAGTGTCGCACATGCAGTTTCGGCTATGGCTGGATATTGAGTCAGTACGACACCCATTGGAACCCAAGCCAATGAAGCAGACCCCTCGAACAGCCAAGCGCCAGTTGAGCATGCCTCCATTCCACCTCTGAGCACCAACGCTAGTAGCCCTGTCAATGAGACTGAAATTGAACCTGAACTTCATGGCGAGATGTCAGGGGCAGGTATAAATCATTTGCAGCCTGTAGTTGGCCAGGTTCCCTGTGAGTAGAATGTCACTCATAAAAACAATCACCAATTCTGACCTTATTTAGACAACCATCACCCACTCACAATAAGTATGCCTAACCATTCGGAGGCCACTTTGGTGTGTTGCGGAGCCTCGCAAGGGCTGGGTATTCGGGGTGATATTATACAGCACAACCCACTTGGGACACCTAGTCGTATGGCCTCACCAACTCCCCTGCCAAACCAATCTGGTAATCCGCAACCACAGCATCTCAGGGTGGCAACCAACAGGGTAGGGAGCACCTCTGTGCTTAGCCTGGTGCTTGGTGCGCCATCAACGTATATGGGTTCGCCTCAAGTAGAAAATAGCCAGTATGAGCCATATCATTTGGAGACTGCAGGTGCAACACTTGGCATTTTCTGAAATTTATTTCCTCTATTTCATTGTGTGATTGCTGTTTTGTTTATTCAAGCGTCTCCAATATAATCTCCTTAGACCATCCCTATATTGATTCTGGATGTTTTCTATGTCTAGTGTGTTCCAATGAGGCCCACAAACAATACAACAAACTGCTCGGAATGCTGGGTTTTTGACCAAGATTAAGCATAAATCTAGATTGGAAAGAAAGAATCCCTAGCAGATTGTTCGAGTTTGTTGGTTGTTTGGTTATTTGCACTATTTGAGGCTTGGGGGCAACCAAGGATGTGACTGGGCTCCAAGCTTGATTCTAACTTGCAATTCTTGCTTGCACTCCAGGATATCTGAAGGCAATTTTGCAGGATTAACCTCATCCCAATAGCAATTTCAATATATCAGCAGGAAAATACAGGCCATTTAGACTGACATTCGAACTTGGCTGCACAACAAAATCGGGGCTCCCTTTGTGAATGCAAATGATATGGTTGAAAGAACCATGTTCTAGGAGGCCCCCAAGCCATATTGGGGTTCTTTCAAGTTGCAAATTTCACTCGGAGCAAAACTTGTTCTCTATTTGCTTGGTTGGCAGTAAAATAGGCATATAATTGGGCTACATGGAGGGTGGGGGCTGAACAGATGTTGCTGTTACACTTTCACCGTGTTACATGTCTAAGCCTTTCTGTACCAGAACCTTTATTGACTTGCCAAAGGGCTTTCAACATCTGGGGCAAGCCATCTTTGTTTTCGGAATCCCTCAACCTTGTTTCTAGCCGAGGGAGGGTCGCCTGTGTATCTGGTCAAACTGAGGCACTAACACTGAGTGTCACCAACTAGACACAGCCCCTACATGACCATCACATACAGATAAGTAAGACACGTCTTAAAACTGCACAAAAGCTTGGCACCTGTCTCACATGTTCGCGTTCCTAACCTCTTCATCCTGTGTTTATTTTCACCACATACTTCAAATGGTTTGGACTAAAGGGGGTTCTTACACTGCCACTGGCTTTGCCAGCTGCCTGAGGAAGAGCAAGAAGCAGAACAAGCACCACAGAGCATAAATAAGCACACCCATCACTTTTATCAGTCGCCACTCACAGGGAAAGGTATCACCCAGCTGATCCCAAACTCCACCACCAGCTGTGAGTAGGCGCTAATATTGATGGGGCTCTGAAATAATCATAGGTTAAAATTTTTGATGTGAATCCAAAACTGGGACTAGGCAACTGTGACCATGGAGCCCTCAGGTGTTTGGACCCTAGTCTCTGCACAGATGGTTTGAGGATCCACTCAGTTGGGTCATTGGGATTTGATATACCCCACACACCCCAATATCAAATCCCCCCTCCCTTGCTACTCCCCAAACCGTCTGTAAGGATTTCTTGGAGAGCAGACTCAACTTAGCGATTTCGCAGTGAGGGCTCGAAGCACCGACCACAGGAGTTAGGCACCAACCATGAAGGTTTGGGGCAGAGCAGCCCAAAACATAGCGCATAAATTGTATTAAATAGAGAATAAATTAGCCCAGCATACAGTGTATGAATTAGAATAAAAAATAAGCTAAGAGATGAAGGAATAAGGTCTATCAATGGGATTACCAAGTAAGATCCTCAAATTATCGAGCACTCGGTGATGATTGTGGAAGTGGTGGTACAGATGGGGTTGTGGAGGAGTGGGTTGGTATGGTGCTAGTGTCAAAGAGTTGTGGATGTGGATTCAGGGGACACCAAAAGACACAAAATTGGGAGGGATGATTGGAAAGGGATGGCGTAGTGAAGCGGGTGGATTTTCGAGCAGTGGGCGATCAGGTCTGGCAATTCTTGAGGACTGGCTCGGTTGGAGAAAGGGCAACATTGGGCGTTGAGAGGGTACAATTAGGTGTCCAACAGGCTGCGCAGGTGGGTTGAATGTTGAGTTGGCAATATGGGGCGTTGAAGGAATTGTAGCTGTCGTGTGCACCATCAGGGATAGCTCAAAATGAGCAGAACAGGGAGCAGCTGCAATGTCCAAGCGTGGACGTTTGGAAGGTCAAGTTTGTTGGGGTGGCTGTTTGTCTGCTTGCTCCTCTGATTTCCCACCTAACATTTGACAAAGATTGTCCATGTTACTCTGACGAACCTCATAGTTTCGCTCTCCTGCAAACCCTCTCCACCATGTATAATCAACAGCTGGCATTTGTGTCAATCTGGGGTGCTTGGTTGCCCTGGCTTGAGTCTTTGCTACAGTGCCTTTGGGATGTTGAGGCTTTGATGTGTTACGGGTCAGGGTACACTTGAATATCTAGAGCTTAAGCAAATGTAGATATGTTAGTATACACTAATCGTACTCAATACTTCTTAGACTAGAGTAAGAAGGCTCAAAATAGTTGCAATGCGATCAAGTAACACTCAAGGTAGTCTTAATCTTTCACAGTGTAAACTGACTAATTTATAGGTATAAAGAGCAAGACTACTATGGTCAGGTTCCCTTAGATATCTTAAATGTAGTTCAGCCCTAGTCGCTTGGACTAACTGATACTAATCTTAATACTAGCTTAAGCGATAGCTTATAGGATAGATGGTGGGCTGCCTAATGCGTGTACTTCCTCAGCTACAGGTACTTAGATTTCCTCTAATAGCTGGTACTTAATGTCACACTCAATCAGGCAATATTGTATCCTTATATATCTCTGTATATAAGATACAATGTCTCAGACAGTATATAACTAATATGGTACTTTATTCCTCAGTACTAGTTATATAAGAAATCACACACAGACAAGAGAAATAGAAAGAGAAAAGAAACCAATAACCGGTCTGGGTTGAGTAGAAGAGTGAGGGAGGTGGTCTGGAAGGGCCTCAGAGGAGGTCCTTTTATACCCTGAGGAGGGCATTCCAGAGCCAAATAGATACATGCATGCCAGTGCAATCATCAAAAGAGGGTACTGCTATACTTGGGGTACACCCTAGCCCAGTATAGGATAAAAGAGTAAAGACAGGGTGTGGATCGAAGGCATTGATGCATCTGAGACCTGCTATTGGCTTGTAGATCATATTATCATAGTATATACATGTAATGAACGGAGGCTACATCTCAGTGAGTCATAAAGTGAGTCAGAGAAGCTTCTGGATCAATTTGGGAAGCTCTCCTGACTCACTGGAGTCATTAGATCTTGATTGATGGTCCAGTAAGATTCTAATGATCTTCGGGCCATTCCGGCGCGAGGATCCGGTGGATCGCGACGATCTTCGGGCAGCAGATACCGCCGAAGATTAGCTATCGATAGAGCATAAGATCGCTTTGATAGCGTAAGCGGTTGCCGAGATATGAGCGGTGCAATGTTGTAATCAATATCTCCTGATAAGAGGAAATATCGCAACCTCTGTATCTCTCTGAGATCTTATCGTAAAATCTTAATAAAATATGCGTTGGAGAGCGGGAAATTTGTACTATTTAATGGAACAGAAAATAGTACAATTCCGAGCACATACAAATTCAAGTATTTCACAATTTAATTACAGAGGCATCGCTTGAGGTTGGCAGAGCAGACTAAAATAATAGAAAATGTTAGTGATCCATAACATGATGCGCTTGATGTTGTTATGAGAGTGGACAGCCCTGGTGTCAATTGGGATTGTTCACCAAGCAAGGTTTCCAAGGCAGGTGACTTGTTGGATAGGGTAAACCTGCCAGCCTTAAGTGCCTCCCACATTGATTCAAGCTGCAAGTTGACATGCAGCCATTTGACAAGATAAGACCAAAGGCGCTCAATAGAGGGAACAGGTGCACAGCATGAAATGCGCTCAAGCTCAGTGTCACTGATGAGTGCAGATGAACCAAACATACGTGAGACACCAAACGCAGAGGGAAAGGCACTTGCCCACCAGGCGCGGAGGCAAGAGAGCATGTCAGAGTTTGGTTGTCCAGAAACATGAGTAGCCCTTGGTGGACCTTGTTGTGTTGGGAATTGGTGCAATGGGACTTGAATGGTGGGGTTTGGATTGCATAAATCGCAGCAGTCTTGTGCTGGTACTACTACTCCTACCATGCAAGGAGCATTCAATTGTGAACCAATGATTAAAACATAAACTAATTGCTTACTGCTTTTTGGATTGTTGTATACATGGTTTAGGTACTTGCGCTGACATTTCAATTCCACTATCAGCTTACAGAGCAGAGGGTTGCATTTGCGTTCAGTCTTGACCCCCGGTTTACTCTTGGTCGCATCAATGGCTGGCTCAGCCTTGCCACTTGCCTTCCTTCCCCTGTTGGCAGAGGCTTTTCCCTTGTCAGTTGCTGCCTTTTCAGAGTTACAGTTTGGCACCCATTTTTCGTAAATAAGCCATCCTTCACCTTTACCATCCAATCCATGCCAAACACGGCCAATTTGCTGTATGAATGCGTCTGAAAAGCATCAATAAAGAACATGATATTAGAACATTGATTTCTGCAGATTAAGCGACTCACCTATAGAGCCACAAATGCCAAATTGAATCACCCTCTTGATTTTTGATATATTGCATCCCTAAGTACTTGTAGAAGTATCAGTCATTGATAACGCAGGGCACTTCAGGCTCACCATTCCAGCTGCCTCTGTTGCAATTATTACCCTAACCTCTCCCAAGGCAAACTTAGCCATTGCTTCACTCCTGTATTTTGGTGTCATCCACACATGTACAGGCATGATCAACTCCTGGCCTTGGAGTGATGGATGTAGCCAATTGTATAAGGCAATTACAGCCCTGGTCATGTTGTTTACGTTGTTGATATATACGATGGTCTGTGGAATATTCATGGGGTCAATCTCATCTGGATCAAAGTGTAATAAAACATCTTTAAAAGATGACAATGGATACTGCATTGGGCAAGCACCAATGTACACATTGAGACGCTCGTTCCTGACATTGATATCAATGTATTTGGACAGGTCTGAAGGAAAGCCAAGTGTCAACATTGCATTGTGTTTGACGTTTGGTTGAAATGTTGCACTCACCAGTGTGGCTGGAACCCCTTTAGGTAATTGTGCACAGATTCACCCAAGTCCTTGATAGTCCTTCTGGAAGTCTCCTCCCCAAAGCGAAATTGTATGTGCCTCATCAACATGGATTGCTATCAGGGCCTTTTGGAAGGCATTGCTGTCAAATACTTTGTGCACATCCTCACTGTGTAGTGCCATTTCGGGGCTAAGCAGAATGATTTTGTATTTGCCTTGAGTGAGTTCCTACGGAAGCATCAATCATTGATCAAGAACCACAAAGTCAATCAGTGGAAGCTGATGATTATTACCAAATTGATAGCTCACCTCCCAGGTCTTAGTCTCTATGTGAACCTCCTTGTTGAGGGCAATCACAGTAAGACCCATTTTTTGCATTCTTTCTTCCTAAAAGGAGGTTTAGCTTGTTTTTTTTGTTAAGCTTGCATGGAATATGAGCTCACCTGATCATGCTGTAAGAGAATAAGGGGTGATATGACAATTGAGGTTTGTTTTTTGCAGACAAAGTGTGGTGCTCCAAATATTAATGTCTTTCCACTTCCAGTTCCAGCGTGCACAACAACATCCTGTCCTCCTAAGACTGCCTCAACAGCATTTATCTGGAATTCTTGGGCCTCAAATCCAGTTTTTTCAAGGATCTTAGACACAAGGTGGTGGCATGAGGATGGATCTGCAAATGATGTAATGGGTACATTGGAAGGGTCTAGACATGTTCCAGTCACTGTATGCACTCACCATTGGCATCGTCTGGCTCTGAAGTTGGAGTATTCCAAGTGTGCAAGCTTGAAGGAGTTGGCATGGTGGTCATATGTGGCTAGAGAAGCTGTGCCAGAATTTTGCAGGACTCCGGCACCTGCAGCAGGACTCCTGCGCTTTTTGGCCATTCTGGCACTGGCACTGGCACTGGCTCGCCAGTTGCCGGAGTCCGTGCCAGAATTCTGGCAGGTGCAGGAGCATGCCAGAATCCCGGGACTCCTGCAACTGGCTATGGTCAGAACTCACCACATCAAGTTGTGTAATAGCTCATTAGATGCGCAGAAGAGAGAGCATTCCAATGATATAGAGCACGTTTCATACGAAATTCATTCTGGCAAATTTTACACAGTTCTTTTGTTCGGGTCTTTGTGGCCAACATTTCCAGGGCCATAAACCTCACCACAATCTCTCGCAAAGTAGCTCATTAAATGCGCAAAAATCAGGAGATCACAGATATGTCATTTGCTCCGCGCAAAAAAATCGATAACGCATAGTTCGCTCCAAATTGATGCTCAGGAAATATTCTGGGAAATGCGCACATGCTATTTCACCACAAAGAAAGCTGTTTGAAGCTTATCCGACCAGCTAGCCTTTCTCCTGAGCTTGAAAAACCCCTACTGACATTATATCTAGTAAATACATTGACTGGATAACTATGAACTGGGGTGTGTGCAGGCAACCTCACTGTCAACCCAGCAGAATCACTGCACATGGTCGGAAATTTATGTTATAAGCTTGTTCCAGATGTTTCAGGTACCTGAGATAGGGCAATAAGCATCCCTGAATCTGTCTGTGATACTAAGAAAGCCAGAATAGCACTGTGTGGGTGTCCATGGCGCATTTCAGGGGGTTTTCAGCATCAGGGGCGCTGTTCCCCCAGTTTCACCAGCTAAAACACCTTCAATCAGGCTGGTTTTTGGTATATAGAGTCCTTATGATAATGCGCATCGACTCCGCGCAAGGGAGCAAGGTTTGCATGGCTGGTTTCACTAGCACTTGTGGCGCTGTTCAGGGGTTTCCCCCTTTATATCGCTGATAACTTTCGATAAAAGCGTTCGTTTATTATGAAAATATGTGCATTCGATTCCTCTCAGTGAGACGAGTCGATTAGTATGTATATCGCCCCAATTAGAGCTCAGGATAGCGAGCTTGAACATCTGCGCATCCCCCTGAATATTTTTCTTAGACGATTCTGCGCCGATACTGCTCATTTCTTAACCGTTTGTAATCAAGTAAAGTACAATTTGATCCGCTGAATTTTGCGCATTTTATGAGTGCTTAATATATGCAATCCGTGGTGGTCGTGTACAGGTGACAATGTGCCAGTATTCAGGTATGCAGGTATGCAGGTATGCCAGTACTGCAGGACTCCGCCTAGGACTCTGGCACCCTTGAGGCTATTCTGGCACCTGCACTGGCAACTGGCACACCGGAATTCGCTGGAATTTTAGCCAGAATTCTGGCAAGTTCTGGCTGCAGGAGCCTGGCACAGCACCTCTAATTACGTGGCACCATTTCTACATTGTATAATAGTTGTCTTGTATCATTCGTGTATTTGATATAGCTTGTCATATGAATATATAAAGGGAGAGTCTGAGAGCCTTAAGCCTCAGAACTCAACCTCCTGTTGTATCCCTTCTACTACCTGCGTGACTTATAGTCCATAGTCTCTGCCCAGTCCTCTTAAGGACAAGTGCACCTACTTCCACATTCCTGCATCTTATCGCACCCCTACTCCTTGTCACATGTCTACCCCTTGATGTTGTGACTTAGACCTCCAGCATCATTGCCTATAGGTCTCCCATTGTCCTCTTAGACGTTTGGGTCATCCTTCCTGGTCATAGCTCTGACACTCTGACTCACTTTATGACTCACTGAGATGTAGCCTCCATTCATTACATGTATATACTATGATAATATGATTGTTACAGGTCAGGGTACACTTGGATATCTAGAGCTTAAGCAAATGTAGATATGTTAGTATACACTAATTGTACTCAGTACTTCTTAGACTAGAGTAAGAAGGCTCAAAGTAGTTGCAATGCAATAAAGTAACACTCAAGGTAGTCTTAATCTTTCACAGTGTAAACTGACTAATTTATAGGTATAAAGAGCAAGACTACTATGGTCAGGTTCCCTTAGATATCTTAAATGTAGTTCAGCCCTAGTCGCTTGGACTAACTGATACTAATCTTAATACTAGACTTAAGCAATAGCTTATTGGATAGATGGAGGGCTGCCTCATGTGTATACTTCCTCAGCTACAGGTACTTAGATTTCCTCTAATAGCTTGTACTTAATGTCACACTCAATCAGGCAATATTGTATCCTTATATATCTCAGTATATAAGATACAATGAATCAGACAGTATGTAACTAATATGGTACTATATTCCTCAGTACTAGTTATATAGGAAATCACACACAGACAAGAGAAATAGAAAGAGAAAAGAAACCAATAACCAGTCTGGGTTGAGTAAGAGGAGGAGGTGGTCTGGAAGGGCCTCAGAGGAGGTTCTTTTATACCCTGAGGAGGGCATTCCAGAGCCAAATAGATACATGCATGCCAGTGCAATCATCAAAAGAGGGTACTGCTATACTTGGGGTACACCCTAGCCCAGTATAGGATAAGAGAGTAAAGACAGGGTGTGGATCAAAGGCATTGATGCATCTGAGACCTGCTATTGGCTTGTAGATCATATTATCATAGTATATACATGTAATGAATGGAGGCTACATCTCAGTGAGTCATAAAGTGAGTCAGAGAAGCTTCTGGATCAATTTGGAAGGCTCTCCTGACTCACTGGAGTCATTAGATCTTGATTGATGGTCCAGTAAGATTCTAATGATCTTTGGGCTATTCTGGCATGAGGGTCTGGTGGATTGTGACAATCTTTGGGCAGCAGATACTGCTGAAGATTAGCTATCAATAGAGCATAAGACTGCTTTGATAGTGTAAGCAGTTGCTAAGATATGAGTGGTGCAATGTTGTAATCAATATCTCCTGATAAGAGGAAATATTGCAACCTCTATATCTCTCTGAATTCTTAAGATAAAATCACAATAAAATATGCATTGGAAAAAGGAGATCTTGTACTATTTAATGGAACACAAATAGTACAAATTCAGATGCATTCAAATTAATTTAATTTCAAGAAAATTACAGAGGCATTGCTTGAGGTTGGCAGAGCAGACTAAAATAATATAAAAATGTTAGTGACCCATAACAACTTGCCTGTGTTGCTGTGGTGCTGTGATCTTTCTTGCTTGTCACCTCCCCACCCTTTTTCCTCCTTTTCTCTGACCCTTCTTGCCTCATTTCCCTTTCTGGATTCCAAGCAGTTTGACCTTGTGCTCATGTAGCTTGTTAAATATGTATTTAAAAAAACTTGGGTCACATGTGTATCCTCAGTCTACCAGCACTTATCCAGCTTCAGTATCACTTGTGCTCCTCCACAGGCTGTCTCACCCAGTGTTGTTATAGACCCACACTGACCCCAGGTTTATCTGATGTTGGTTGGTGGAGCCAACCAGTTGGCAAAAACGTTTGTTGGTTGGTAGTTAATTTCAAATTAAATTCAAATCGCTACAAACCAGCCTTGTTCACTTGCACATAGATGTGAGTCTCTTACATACATCATGTTCCTTTGCCAAATTAGCTATCCCATTGTGCCAAAACACTCCAAGCCCTCCTTCAATAACCTCAACTGTGTCTGAGAAGTTAAACATTTCAGAGAGTGGGATTGTGTGAGCCTTACTGAAATACAACTGAAGCTGGCAAGGGTGTGTGTGCAGCTGATCAAAAGCTATTGCAGAAGGCTTGGGGAGCTCCTCTACAATTTCTCCATCCTCATTGTTGTTGAGTGCCTTGTTGAGCCGTGTAGCGACTGCTGTCAAGTTCTGCACCCCCAACTCCTCTCCATCTTCTGACTCATCTGTTAAGTTGAACAAATGTTTGCCATCAATTAAATCAGCAGGAGGATCAGGAAGAGAACCAGAATCTGCTGCCTCTGTCTTGTTAGTTGCTCATAAAGCTGGAGGTGGCTGGGGTGCATCAAAATGTTGCCTTGTCTGCTTTTGAGTAAGCCCAGCAGCCTGGTGCTGAGCCTCAAGATCCATTGTGACTGTTGCGATGTTGTGCACATGCTCAAAGTTAAGCCGATTTTGCAGCTTTGTGTGGATGTTTCCCATGTGGCTAAAAAGTTGCTTGCAGCTGGCAGAATTCACAACAATTGAAAGTATGAGCCTTGCAAGGCAAGCAAGTTGATGGCAACCTGTGTTCACAGTTCCAGGGCAGGGAAGCATTGACCAAATAGCATTGAGATCAATGTCCTTGCCCTACAGGGATTTTATCTGTATTTTAGAGTGGGACTATGAGATATTATTGAATGCACCTACCTTGTTCTTATACATCTCTGAATACTCCTTCAGATGCCATGCCTTGGCAGAGAACTTGTTGGACCAGGTGTAGTAGGACATAAATGCCTTGAAGAGGCTGGATTCCAGTGGTTTCTGGAACATGTGCTCAAAGACGTGCTGGACTACTGTGTACAATGCATTTGCACAGAAATCGGGGCTGTTTGGGCTGAAGAGGTGGCATCAGATGTATGGGTTAAAAAAAATGGCCAATATGAATGCATCTTGGTCTGCCTTTCACCATCAAAGCTCAAGACTCAAAAGGATGCAAGTTTGGACCTTGGGATCAATATTTGGGTCATTGAAAATCTGGTAAAGGCAACCAAGAGTGATGAGGATATGGTGGAGACAGGTGTTGGCAGCTTGAGCAACATTCAAGGCAATGGCCAAAGGCCGAAGGTAGGAGGTAAGTCTTATGAAAGAGTAAGTAGCAAGCTAGCAATTCATGCCAGTCAAATACTCACTCTTCAAGCTGCTCCCAAAATCTTGGTTCCTCAACAGTGGAAAGAATGCACTTGGCACACTCTGGATCCTGTGATCCAATCTGCTGAAGTTGATCATGGTGCAAGGCAACAGTTGCTCATAAGGGGCCATGATTGTCAAGGAGCCCTTGTGCAGTCAGATAATGGCTAGTCCAATGGGAAATGTTTGGAATGGTATACATGCAAGATCGACCATGAGTCTTCACCTGCTCATCATGGAGAAGAGCAAGTGCTTGGCTGTGTGTCATAAACCATTTGGCAATCTCCTGCACATTGTTGCCAGCAGCAACCAGGTTGTTCTTGAGTTTGAGAACATTGGCAACAACAAGTTGGATCTGAAAATATCAGTGAGTCAGATTGCAAACTTCAGCCTGTAATTGGAAACCATAAACCAAAACCTACCTGGTGTGCCCAACAGTCAAACAAAAGTAACTGTGGTGTTCTTTACCAAGGCAAATTCTCATACCATGTGAGTCTCCTGTGGCATCAGAGACCCACCCAATGATCTTCATTCCTAGTTCATCCTTGCAGTGCTTGATTGCTTCTTTCACAATTTTGAGATGGTTGTTGGTGGTCTTGGGAAGTGCTGAAATGTCTTCGATCCCAACAGTATAAGCCTAGACAGAAATTATTTGGTAATGCAGACTATTGAATCAAATTGAAATAACTACTGTAGCCTCTACATTGGCCATATATGCCAACAATGCATGCTTTCACTTGTCTTTCCACACATTGCTCATTCCTGCAGCCATCTTTCCATGCACTGCCTGAACCACATTCTCCTCCAACTTCTGAACTGCTTCCTTAAGAATACAACCCCCAAGCACTTGTCAAGTTGGCAGCTGAGCACCTGGGAGCCATTTATCAAAGAATAGGTTAGTCTGAACCAACTTGACTGCACGAAGAGCAAAGTTGTTGGAAATGAAGAGATGGAGAAGATCAGATTGGAACTCCTTCAGCTGATTGGGAGTAAGGTCAAATGGGGGATGAATTTTGAAGCCAGGCAAGGGAATGGTGGTAGCCTGCTGAGACGATCCCACTGCTGCCAGCAGTGATGGTCCAACCAAATTGGGACCAAAATCAGGGCCAGGTCTGTTTGGTTCAGTTGTCAACAACAACAAGTCAGGTGACAAGAAAAATAGTGAGAAAGGAAAAGAACTTGTATTTGACAAGAGGTCAAGTTCTTGAGGAGCCCTCTGTGAACTTGACCCAGTTTATATACATAGTACAAGCCACATCATAACAAACAAATCCATACAGTGAGTCATGACTGATAAGAGATAGAAGCAGAAGAAGCAACTGCAGAACTGTGGAATTTCACATTGGAGTTGAAATACATCTCAGTTATTGGCCCGGAACATCCCCTGAATCACATGACACAGATATACCATAAAAGGCAAGTATGTTTTGAAGATGATCTCATAAAATGTAATAAATCAAGAAAATATTATAAAGTGGATATATGTGTGTCAGTTCATGACACTTCCCCCCTTCAAGGCATGGGGGTCATGGGGTGCCTTTGGATGTGACTTGACATAGTCAGCAATGAGTTCTGGTGCATTTACCAGGTCATTGTAAGTTAACCATTGTCGCTTGTCATAGCCAAGCCATTTGACATAGTATTTGAAGATGCTAGACCTTTTGTTGTATCATGACTTTATGATCTGCTCCACTTCAAATTCTTCTTCCCCTTCAGGAGTTACCACAGGTGGTGGTGGGGGAACCTGACGTCCATAGGGATCATCTTTATGTTTGGTCAGGAGCAAGACATGAAATACAGGGTGTATTTTCATGGTTACTGGCAGGTCCAGTTTGAAGGCATGGGTGCCATGTTGTGCTACCACTTTGAATGGTCCAACTCTCTTGTGGGCCAATTTCCTGGAGGCCTGTTGTGTGCATATGTTCTTGGTGTCAAGCCAGACTTTGTCTCCCACCTTGATGGCTTCTGGGGTCCAATGCTTCTGATCATAATATTCTTTGGTCCTCTGGTTTGATAATTCTAGAGCAGCCTTGAGTTTGTCATGGCCCTTTTGAAGCCATTCTGCATGATTGTCTGCTAAGGGAAATTCTTGTCCCTCCTTGTCCCCAACTGCCAACCTTGGATGGAAACCATAGTTTGCAAAAAATGGTGATTTGCCAGTTGAGGCATTGACACCATTGTTGTAGGCAAATTCAGCCAAGGGTAAGAGTGAGACCCAGTCATCCTGCCAATCTGATATGTAGTGTCTCAGGTACCCTTCTACTACTTGGTTAGCCCTTTCTGACTGGCCATCTGTTTGGGGGTGGTATGCTGTGGAGTAGGACAGTTTTATATTCAGCCGTTTGTACAAGTGCCTTAAGAATTTGGATGCAAAGTTGGGGCCTTGGTCTGAAATGGTTTTTCACGGTAACCCATGAAGTTTCCATACATAGGTTAGGAACAGGTTTGCGCAATCCATGGCACTGGCCTCTGACTGACATGGGATAAAGTGGACCATTTTTGTCAGGTGGTCAACAACTGTAAATATAGCATCAAACCCTTCTGACAGGGGTAGCCCAGTGATCAGATCATAGGTGATTTCCTCCCAAGGTTTTTCCAGTGCTGGTATTGGGTTTAGGAGCCCTGGGGGAACCTGGTTGCTGTGCTTGTTCCTAATACAGGATTCACAATGTGTGACATATTTGTTGACCAATTTTTTCATTGATGACCATGTATATTTGCAGTTTAGCAATTCATATGTTCTGAACTGTCCTGGGTGTCCTGCAGCTGGGTTGTCATGACGGCTTTCAATGATCAGCTTGCAAAGTTCCTTGTTATTTGGGACATAGATTCAGCCCTTGTATCATAAAAGTCCTTTGTCCCATTCCCAATTTTTGACCTTTTTTTTGTTGTCTAGGGCTTTTAGCACTTTTGACAGGTGCTTGTCCCCTGGGATAGTGTCCCTAATGTGTTGTTCCAAGTCATGGTCTGGTGTGATTGCTTGTAGCCACAGTGCTTTTAGTTCCAAAAATTGGTTTTGTGCAAGCAGAGCTTGGCTCTCACCCCCCTCTTTAGGGATGTGCCTTGACAGCTTAGAAAGTATGTCTGCCTGGCTGTTCTTTGCCCCTTCAATGTACAGAATCTTGAATTCAAATCTGGACAGGAACTTGTGCCATTGTGTGACTTGGCTGTTCAGTGGCTGATTTGTCTTCCAGTATTCCAGATTTTTGTGATTGCAAACAATGTTTACTGGGTGTTCAGCCCCCTCTAGTAAGTGACACCAGTGTTTGAGGGCTTTTATAATTGCCAGCATTTCCTTGTTGTAAATATTGTAGTTTCTTTCTGCTGGGACCATTGCCTTGGAATAGTAGGAGATTGGGTGAAGCATTCCATCTTCTCCATATTGCAATAATACAGCACCTGTGGCATAGCCTGAGGCATCTGTTTCCAAAATAAATGGTTTGCTGGGTTCTGGCTGAATTAGGAGGGGGGCTTCTTTCAATTTCTGCTTCAACAGGTTCCATGCCTGATCCCTTTCTTCTGTCCATTCCCACTTTACGTCCTTCTTGACAAGTTCATAGAGACATTTTGTGATTTTCAAGAAGTCTTTTATGAAGTGCCTTAACCTGTTTGCAAACCCCAGCCCTTCCAGGACTTTGGTTGGGTTGGTAGGGGTTGGCCATTCAACAGCTTTTTTGACCTTGGCTGGGTCCACTTTAATTGCCTGGGGAGTCACTACTATTCCCAGGTAATCAACTTCAGTGACATCAAAAACACATTTCTCCAGGGCGCAGTATAGGCCAGCTTTTTGAAGATGGCACAAGATGTTATGGATCACTAACATTTTCTATTATTTTAGTCTGCTCTGCCAACCTCAAGCAATGCCTCTGTAATTAAATTGTGAAATACTTGAATTTGTATGTGCTCGGAATTGTACTATTTTCTGTTCCATTAAATAGTACAAATTTCCCGCTCTCCAACGCATATTTTATTAAGATTTTACGATAAGATCTCAGAGATATACAGAGGTTGCGATATTTCCTCTTATCAGGAGATATTGATTACAACATCACACTGCTCATATCTCGGTAACCGCTTACGCTATCAAAGCGATCTTATGCTCTATCGATAGCTAATCTTTGGCGGTATCTGCTGCCCGAAGATCGTCGCGATCCTCCGGATCCTCGCGCCGGAATGGCCCGAAGATCATTAGAATCTTACTGGACCATCAATCAAGATCTAATGACTCCAGTGAGTCAGGAGAGCTTCCCAAATTGATCCAGAAGCTTCTCTGACTCACTCTATGACTCACTGAGATGTAGCCTCCGTTCATTACATGTATATACTATGATAATATGATCTACAAGCCAATAGCAGGTCTCAGATGCATCAATGCCTTCGATCCACACCCTGTCTTTACTCTTTTATCCTATACTGGGCTAGGGTGTACCCCAAGTATAGCAGTACCCTCTTTTGATGATTGCACTGGCATGCATGTATCTATTTGGCTCTGGAATGCCCTCCTCAGGGTATAAAAGGACCTCCTCTGAGGCCCTTCCAGACCACCTCCTTCACTCCTCTACTCAACCCAGACCGGTTATTGGTTTCTTTTCTCTTTCTATTTCTCTTGTCTGTGTGTGATTTCTTATATAACTAGTACTGAGGAATAAAGTACCATATTAGTTATATACTGTCTGAGACATTGTATCTTATATACAGAGATATATAAGGATACAATATTGCCTGATTGAGTGTGACATTAAGTACCAGCTATTAGAGGAAATCTAAGTACCTGTAGCTGAGGAAGTACACGCATTAGGCAGCCCACCATCTATCCTATAAGCTATCGCTTAAGCCTAGTATTAAGATTAGTATCAGTTAGTCCAAGCGACTAGGGCTGAACTACATTTAAGATATCTAAGGGAACCTGACCATAGTAGTCTTGCTCTTTATACCTATAAATTAGTCAGTTTACACTGTGAAAGATTAAGACTACCTTGAGTGTTACTTGATCGCATTGCAACTATTTTGAGCCTTCTTACTCTAGTCTAAGAAGTATTGAGTACGATTAGTGTATACTAACATATCTACATTTGCTTAAGCTCTAGATATTCAAGTGTACCCTGACCCGTAACACAAGACTTCTTTGACATGTTCATCATGTTCTTCTTGGTTCTTGGAGAACACTAAGATGTTGTCCATATAGATTACCACATAAATGCCCTCAATGTCTTGGAATTCTTCCTGGATCATGGCCATGAAGGTCCCCAGTGTGTTCTTTTGGCTGAATTGCATGACTAAGGGCTTGTACAGCCCATATTTGGTCTTAAAAGCAGCCTTCCATTTGTCTCCTTCCTGAATTTGTATAAGGTTGAAACCCCACTTTAGATCAAACTTGGTGAATATTTTTGCCCCACACAGGGTTTCCACAATATCATTGATGTGTGGGAGTGGGTACACATTGGAGACAGTCATCTCATTTAGCTGCTGGTAGTCAATGCACATGCATAGCTTTCCATTCTTTTTCTTGACAAATATAACAGGGGATGCCATTGGTGACCTGGAGGGTCTAATATGTCCTGCTTTCAATTGGTAATCCAAGGTCTTGTGCAACTCTGCATCTTCCTTGACACACACACTATATATGGGGCCATGCCTTGGCTTCGCATCTGGTTTTAGGTCTATTTCCATGTCCCACTTCCTGTGGGGTGGTAGTGGCTGGACATTGTGCTCTTCAGCAAATATTTTCCAAAATTCCTTGTATTTTGCTGGAAGCAAGTCTAGGGACTCCAACTGAAGCTCCCTAGGTTCATTTGCCCATATGTATAGGGGCTTTGTAATGCAATGCTTCAGGCATATTGGCAAGTTGAACCTCATGTCCTTTCCATCCCAATCAATGTCAGGATTATGGAATTTGAGCCAAGACATGCCCAGGACTAGATCATTCTTGCCAACATTCACAATGTAAGCACTGAGGATTTCTCAATGCTCCTGAATGCACAACTCAAAGGTGCAATAGTGGGTCACAGACCCTGAGTTGATCTCCCTTCCATCAATTACTTGTAGTTTTTTTGGTGTTTTTAGGGGGATGGTAGGAATATGATATTGTTTAACAAGGTCCTCATGTATAAATACTGATGTGGCCCCTGAATCAATCATGGCCCATCTGTTGAATTTTTTCATATTATATGCAGACTTGTGTTCAGGGGTTGTGCACAGTGGGAATGCATGAAAGAAAAACTGAAGTTGTGATTGGTTTCCTAGTGACATACATTCCATTTCCATATTTTTATTTTCATTCTGTGCATTTTGTAACATAGCGCCCAAGACCACCCCCCTGGCATGGTTTGAGCTTATTCTTTTACCAACTCATTGTTGGTTGTTTCTACATCCTCCACAACTGCTTTGTAGCCTGACATCTTGGCTGAAGGGCACTTGGCAGCAATATGACCATGTCCTCCACAGTTATAGCAGGTGTTTGTCCCTTTCCCTTTTCCTGCACTATCCAGATCCATTGCATCTGGATCCTTTGCTTCAGGGGCCACTGGTGGATGATTGTCCTTCTTTATGTCCTTGAAGGATTCTTGTACATTGGAATTGCTACCATTGTAGTGAACAGTAGGGACAGTGAAGCCCTTGGCATTGGGCCCAATGGCCACAATCTGGCCCTTGACTGCCCTGCCATCCTTGATCTTGTATATCTGCTCCCCACTCTTGAATTTCTCCTTTTGGGGGTTGCTTTGGGGAGTAGCTGTTGGCCTACTGGACAAGGCATTGTTGCTGCTGGACTTGTTACCCCCATGAGATGTCCTTTTGCTACCAAACAATATGAGGTGGCAGTCAATTTCTAAGGCTTGCTGAGTGAGCTGGGCAAAGGTTTTGGTGCAGGGGTCATAGTTTTGGGCCACCATGCTGTCTGTTATGTCTGAAGACAGACCATCATAAAACTGGTCCTGCATGGCTGCATTGTTGTAGTTGAGTCCTGTGGAATATAAATTGAACAGGGTGAGGTAATCTTGGACTGTCTTGGTTTGTTTCAGTTTCCGCCACTTGTCATGGTTATTCTCAGTGTGGTTCAAATCCCCATAATGGGTAGTAAATTCTTGCCAAAAGAGGTTGGCGTTGTGAAGCCATGGGATTGCAGTTCTGGGGTTTAAGATTTTGAATTCTTTGTATGAGTTAACCCATTTGGCAGCAGACCCTTCAAGGTAGGATGTAATAAAGGCAACCACCTGGTCAGCAGAGTGCCCACTCATGTTTGTATTGATATAGTGCACACATGCAATTCTGAATGAAATGGTGTCTTCATGCTTTGTGCCATCAAATTTTTGTGGAGCAGCCATCTTAACTTTTGCTGTTGACCCACTGGAAGGAGCCGTAGCTGCTGGTTGCAGCAGGGCCATGCTGGAGGAAGGTTGTACTGGGGTGATTCCAGTGCCCCCCGAGGAGGTGTTGATTTGTGTCTCAATGCATGTAATGGTTGTTTGGAGTATTGCTAGCATGCCAACCAGATTGTTTACATTGGTGGCCAGTCCTCCCATGTCAGCATCTATCTTTGCTTGGTTTGTTGTAAGCTTTGCTTTGAGCAAGTCTGTGTAGGTTTTATTGTTGTGTTCAACATCTCCAATATCATTTTGGAGATTGTTGGTTTGCTCTCATAATTCATCCATGGACCAGAGCATATAGATTACTTTGTCTTCATCAGACATATTTGCCCAAGCAGGGGCAGGGGCTGGTGATGCCATTTTTCAGGAAGGATTCAGGTAAATTCTAAAGGCAATGGAGACGATATGGAAGTACAGGGAATTGAGAATTGTTTTGGTAATAGAGGATTTCGGTTCCCTGCACAAGTCTATAAATTTTGAAGTTTCCAATTCCCTCAAACCTTAACCACATGTTGTCCAAGTCCCAACTTTTGGTGTCTTGGCAGCAATATGGACACTCCACCCTCTTCAATTTAGTTTGATCCTGAAGGAGTGCTTCCTTGGGGAGGAGCAATTTGGGCTGCTGGAAGGGGTGCTTCTTCCTGAATTGGCAAGCTTGTGCCACTTAGAAAGGTAGGGTGAGGAAGGTCTGACAGCATTGAGAAGACAGGGAAGGTGTACTTGTGGGGTGCAATTGTTTCTCAGATTATAGCTTCTAGTCTGAGATGGTCTTGGAGGAGGGATAGGTAGTCCTCCTGGTGTTTGCGCAAACACTCAGTTAAGTATGCACAGCAGGCCTTGGCTTTGTGAAGTTTTTCACAAGTTTCTTCATACTTATTTCGGTAGTAACGATACCTGTCTTGGAAGTTTTCAATGGTATTTAACAGGTGACAAAGGAGTTGTTGGCCAAGGTTCTCCAGCTTATAGCTGGTTGCAGGGGATGGTGTAGTAGTAGAGGAATTTGTCCTAAGAAGGACAATAAGGGCAGTGTGCTGGGAAGGTGGCTCCATTTGCCTGATGGCAGATTTTGCACTCAGGGGCACCCAGCTTGGTAACAAAGGCTTGTTGGGCACGTCCAACTCTCTGGGGGCAGACTTTGACAATTACTACTCAGTTAAAATCAATGTGCCCAGCCTCTTCAAGGATACTTTCAACCAAATTGAGGGTGAAGCAGTGGATAGACAGGTGTCCAAACCACCCACACAAATGGCAGCACTGGTCTTCCATAAAAGGTTGTGCCACTTGAGGGCTGTGCATTCCGTCAGAGACATATTTGAGCAAGAGCAAGATAAAAGGAAAAAATAGACCCTTTCCCAAGTCTATTGGAATAGGAAGGTGACCTCTGTTGCTCAACCACTTAAGGGCAATGAGCAACCCCACCTCTTGTCAACAAAAGAGATTAGAGAACCAAAGCTTGTTACAACATGTGAGGGACCTGGCTATGCATGGTTTCACAGAGGCACATATAGGGCAACAACGTCTTGTGGCTGTGGATAGGTGGAGTGGGATTGGGGAAGGCAACAGGAAGTTATCTTGAGACAATGCCAACAGCATTCCAGATGTATCCCAGGCAACACTGAGACTTACGATTGTCAAGAACTTGACCTGATGTCGATGACAACAAGTCAGGCAACAAGAAAAATAGTGAGAAAGGAAAAGAACTTGTATTTGACGAGAGGTCAAGTTCTTGAGGAGCCCTCTGCAAACTTGACCCAGTTTATATACATAGTACAAGCCACATCATAACAAACAAATCTGTACAGTGAGTCATGACTGATAAGAGATAGAAGCAGAAGAAGTGACTGCAGAACTGCAGAATTTCACATTGGAGTTGAAATACATCTTGGTTATTGGCCCAGAACATCCCTTGAATCACATGACACAGATATACCATAAAAGGCAAGTATGTTTTGAAGATGATCTCATAAAATGTAATAAATTGAGAAAATATTATAAAGTGGATATATGTGTGTCAGTTCATGACATTGGTGTGTTGATTCTTGGTGGCATCCTCTGCCTCAAGGCACTCCTTTGCCTCCAACGCAACATGAGGACATGCCTGAATATGTGCATGGAATGTTGAAGGGTGCCCACACAATGGTTTTGCCATCTGGCATGCTAAATTGTATTCAGCATATATGCGTACCTCAGGCCCAAAAAATTTACGCACCCACCCTATGGAGCTCAGTCTTGTTTCTCACAGATCCAATATCACCTCCTTGAGCAACATCTTGCTGGTCAGCTTCCTCCAAATTTGCCATCCAGTAAGCAACACATCCTTGACAGTAGGCTTCGAAGTTTGACTTGTTCCTCCGGTAACACTTCTTGCCTTGATTGAAGAAGGACCAAGTCCAGTTTCTTGGAGACATGTCGCCAAATTGAGAAGATTAAATCAGGCAAGTACAGGTAATCGATGTAGGGAATCGAGGGTAGCGCTTTCGTTCTGATCCAGTCCCCCTTTTCTACCCTCTGTTTTCTCATTCGGGAGCACATTCGTCACTCTTTCGTCATATTTTTCAGGCGTTTCGTCATGTCTTTGAGCCTTTTGTCATTTTTTCTCCTTTTATTGAACACTCTGCTGTTGCTCTACTCGACTTTTGTTTTGGTAATTTACAAATCCAGTCACATGACTCACCTGGATCACAAGGTCACAAACGGACCAACGCTCTGGACGAACGGCTGAGTCAGCCAACGAATGGGGCCGACCGACCGAACACGTTCGTGAGTTGCTGGAGTCAATAACAACACTGGTCTCACCAGCCCACTGACTGTCTGATAACCCTAACTTTGGTGGACAAATTGATTTTTTGGTTCCATCGATTCATTACTTCGGCTTCATAGTTCAACCATCATCGGTTTGGGTTCACCGGAACCTGGTGGAGTCAAACATAGCTATTGTGGAGAAGTTGTGATAGAAAATTTCTTTGGAATAGTGATAGGCCTTTACCCTAATTAGATTCAGTGGTGCCATGGATTATTCCACTTTACAGTGATATGAATAGGAATCCGTGCGGACTTAAGAGTGGGGCCGGAAGGCTCCAACCAATGGCTGACGTCATATAGTATCGCTTTGAACTGACGGCCCCACGCGTACGAGTACCCACTCTCGCTGTGGAGCGACGATTTCTTTTTCTATTATATAGCTTCCGGTGTAAAGTCTAGTTAGGGATTATACATATGACCTTCTCCTCCAATTGATCTCATCATACAATCTCAGTTTTCTGACCATATATTTCAAGCTGGGTATCTTACTGTCTAGCCATTTGAAAGGACCGCGTTCGAGGTACATTATTATGACGCCGCGTTGAGATCACTAAGGAGACTAAAACCATCCGTTTAGATGCGGAATCGTGTTTAGCAATGAGCTATATGAGCATATAGCCGACTTTTTATTCGAAATGTTGCCTCCAAACCATTTCAACACTGTTGGAACTCGAACCGTACGCTGTGCAAAGCCAAAGTGGATCGACGTGCAAGGGTTTGCAATGGCTAGCCGTGATCTTCGAAGGATTGGAATAGCTCGATGGATGCGAATTTTGACTATTCGCGCCCCAGCGGACTGGGATTTGGCTCTCAGGTACTCCAACATAGTTCGGTGAATAAAATCGAATAGGTATTTGACTACTAACAGCTAAACTCGCGCATTACTTCCTCAGAGAGATATATTGCCTTGACGGCGCTATTTCCTCACAACAACGCGCGGTTCTATCGCACTTTTCTCGCCTGATTGTTGCCTCTGTTGATGTTCACAGCGACGTGGTTTGTGACGACACAGGCCGCTTGTCTTACCAGGATGTTTTCACATCGTTGCCTAGCTCGCTTCGTATACTTGAGGTTTTGAATGCACATGGTCCGGATGTCAAAATTATACACCTGGCCAAGCTGTGCTCCCCTTTGTTGGAGGACTTGCGGCTAGGTCGTTGCACCATCTTCAACCGCCATCCCGCTTGTCCGTTCTGGAAGCAGTTTCCGTTTGACCATGATTCATACATGTCGATAGAGGGAGCCGAAGAGTATGCGGTAAGTTTAGCAGTTCAGCCTAGAGTCCAATCGTATGACACCACATACTATAGAGTTCGCTGGGAAAGGAGCTCGCGCCATTAAAACGCCTCACATGCATTCACCTGGGCATATATTTGATTCCTTCTACACTCGTTCTTGTTCATAGGCTGTACCACACACGTAACCAAGTGAACCCAGCCCCCTTCACCTGGCAGGAGGCTATAGAGGTCCTCCGGACCTTTTACCCCGAGCCAAACGATCCAGCTGTTCAATTGTCATGGCTGACTTCAATACTCCATTTGCCACCGGAAGAGGCGTCGAGCGAAAATGCCTGCGATCAGTGCCGAGCGATCGCCTTTCAAGCAAGTCTTGATGCCGGGCAAAAGGCCAATGCCATCCTTTGGGATAATGTTTTGTCTTTGAGGCATATCAGCTGGATGAACTGGTTCACGAATGGTCACATGGGTACGAGTTGTGAAAAGCGTATTGATTGACGACTGGGGCCATTATCTCGCGTGTACGGTTGTTGACTGTAACCGTTGCCACACGGATATTTGATCCTTATGTACTCTCGATGTATAACAGTTGCATTGTGCCACCCTATTTAAAAAAAAATAGCCTCACCAACGCCACAATGGCTACGGTCTCCGGCTTTGTTGTCTGTCGTTTTGCTTCCATGCTCATCGAACAACTAGATTGAGGTCGCACCGCTGAACAACAACGGTTGTACTATCATTCGCAAATAGCTAGATGCAGGTACTTTTCGAATAAATGCACACCCTGTCGGTCGACCACTGAGCTGTCAACCTCTGAATGCTGAGTCAGCCGGGCTAACTCATCGTTGGACCTCTACCACCTCCTTACCACATGTCTGACTATGCCGGTGCTGGATTATCGCGCAGAGCCGTATGTGCTCGTTCTGATTGGCTTTGATGGAACCCGCTAAGTGATCTACAGACTGCCTCGTGTTCGCCACATTCCTTTCCAACCGAAGCCGGGCTTCCCAAACTCCCGCTCGAGACAATCGAGCACATTGCCCGTTTTCTCTTCGCCCTCGATCCTCCAAAAGATCCCAGCGATGCGACACTCTCGTCAAAACTGCCCTGGGCGGCGGTCTGCGGGTTTATGAGCGCCTCCCCCACTCTGCACACCATCGGCTTTGTTCTCTGGGTCCAGCGACTCAAGATCATCCAACCCGAAGACTGGGATTGGGATCCTCGACTGCCCGGGTTGGTGCTGTGAGTGTGGAACATGCACTTGTTTGTCCAGTGTTGATCATGTTGCGACGGGACGACAAGAGAGCTCGATTGTCGAGATGGTGCCTTTTCGACTCATACCTCGAAAGATATTCTGGTGCGGTTCAAGTTTCTTCGTGCTGTTCGTATCGACTGCCACGCGGACGTCGTTCGCCGCCAAGGTGACCAGTTTGCGTATCGCAATCTCTTCACATCCCTCCCTCGATCCCTGTTGCGTCTCGAGATTGCCAACGCTCACGGTCCGGACCTCAAGATTATTCAGACTGTCCGGTTCCACTGTCCGGGCCTGGTTGTATTGAGGCTTGGACGCTGCACAATGTTCAATCGTGTCCCGGCGTGCGAATTCTGGAGCGCGTTTCCCTTGGACCATGATGCGTATATCGCTGCGATCGGGACCGACGACTTTGCGGTATGTGGTTTCGCCGTCATACCATCAGGGAACTACTCGTGTACTAAAGAAATTATATTTGTTTGTTTCACCTGGTTGTAGCACTCGGTTGCTCAAGAACTCGTATCTCTTACTCGGCTCAAAACCTTGAGGATAGCAGTCTACTTTATGCATTCTACTGCCGTCTTGGCGCACCGTGTGTATCACATGCGTGGATCGGCCGCGCCCGAGCCGGTCACCTGGCAACAAGCAATCTCGGATCTGCACAATATCCCAATCCCTCCGCCTCCCGAAAGGCCCGACCGGACGCCGTTAGTGGAGTTATATCACCAAGATGCGGAGCCTGTATTCGGCCCCGGCTCGTGCAAATTCTGTGACCAGTCGCTTGAGCCATCGAGAGCTGCCGAAGATAGGGCAAACGTGGTTATAAAGAGACTGCTGCCCAACTTGGATACGGTTGAATGGATGGATTGGTTTTCTAACTCTCACCTCGGCGTTCACCAACACTCGATCAAAAACCTGGCCATACCGGAATCGACTGTACCGCCCTAGCAACGATCCGCTCTACTGTCGTTTTCCAATCCGGCTTTCGTTCAATCTTTCATCAATTCCTACTGCTTTCCTTCGACTACCAACACCATTCAACTGGTGACAAAATAGCGGCCTTCCTAGAGGTAGAGCTATTGGTTGCTAGCAGCGATGGCCTATACCCTTTCGACCTTCAACGGAATCTTTCAGCACCCAGGATAAAACCCATAAAAACAAAAACCTAGCCCTCTGCTCGCAGACTATTTTATCCCTTTTTGTAATGGGACCACTCTCACTGTATTCCGAAAGAAAAGTACTCCACTCCCTACTCTAAGTTCTATTTATCACTCCATAATTTATCAAAATCGATACCTCGCATTTATTTCGTTCTCTATTCACTTACTCATGTTCGTACCCTCGATTCATGCTCATAAAATGTATAGCCTGGAGAATTATACAAATTCCAGGTTCTACATATGTTGCAGGATGTGCATCGTAGCCATGTCTGGGACCACTCCTTTCTCGTGGATCAACCAATGAGCAAGGTCTGTGTGCTTGCCTTTGACAGCTGCACACAACACCTTGCTCGTGGGATGCACTCTATCCTCAACCCGCCGCCGTTTGCCTCCTTTAGCCCTTCTTGCCATGTCTTCCATCCTTTCAAGTTCCCCATCCGAGGGCTCAACCAAGATCTTCATCGTGTCGATATCCCCAAGCGTCGCAGCGACCTGCAACGCAAGACAACCCGACGCTCCCGGATCCGCTCCAGCCCGGAGCAAAAACCGAAGCAGCGGATGCTGAACCGAACCTGAGCGCACACACATCGCCAGCGCAAACGCCGATTCACGTTCTGAAAACGCGAGGGTGTATCGGGAGCCGAGATGGGTGAGAAATGCCAATGGATCCGAACGGGCGAGTGGTGTGGCGGTGGTGCTGGTGGTGCTGGCGGTGCTGGTGCTAGCTAGGGGTCCGGGTTTACGTCGTTTGGGTTTCACGGCGTTTGGTAGGTTTCGGAAGAGCCATCGTCCGGGCGAGACATGGATTCGTTGGCGATCGGCGGAGGAGAGCGCGGTCAGAGGTGGAAAGATGCGCTCGAGTGTGTGTATCATGGGCATCGTGCACATCGGGTAGGACAAAGCGGCGTGCATGACAGATTGTGCGGTTGGCCGTGCGTGTGATTCACGGTGTCGGCGGAGGATATAGTCCGCACGGACGAATGGCGAGGCATGTTTAAGAGTGTAAAAGATGTACTTGCTGACGAGTGGCAGTTGATGTGAGAAAGAGTAGACCAGGATGTCAAACAGAAGCTAATTCGGTGACAGAAATGTAAATTGTGTTTGAGGAGTAGACATGGAGATACATACCTCTGCAGGGAGATGGAGTAGGCCAGTTGGTCGGCAGTCCGGATGCATCGAGGTTGCCGAGATTTTAATAGTACAGAATATATACAGCTCGAGTAGCAACTGCCTAGTACTAGCACATCATGACCAGTGAGCTTGGTGAAAGTCGATGGCAAACATAACCTGGGCGAGCCGACTGGAAAATTCGAGGCATTGGCAATAGAATATGACTAATCAAACAGTGGCACAAACGTATGGTATTCCAGGCAAATAAGAAAGCACAAAAAGAGCGATGGGCTGTAAAGCCACAAACACAAAGCGCATTCCAAAACAAACCTACATCCAGGGAGGAACAATTACACAAGGAGAGGAAGGCCACGCTATGATGCGGCGGGAACGGATGCAGACGCAGCTGATAGGTTGAATCCAGAGGGCTCACGGGCAAGAGGTGCACCAGGGGCATTGCCGGATGACGACTCGTAGGAGGGGATAGCAGGCGCTGCCACTGCCGACGGGGTTTCGGCGTCCCTATAAACACAACGTCAGGGTACGCCACGTTCAGACCAGGAAACACATACCACTTGATGCTGAACCTAGTCACACGCGGCTTGTCAGATAGCTCCCTCTTCAGCCGAGAGTAATCGATTTCCGCCGGTGGGTTTTCGTTGAGCTCGTCAGAGTCGTATTCCGTATTTTGATAATACCCGACTCGAACAAACTCTTGATCCTTGTACAAGCCGGTCAGAATGACAGCAGCTACGCCCAAAACATCGTCTTTGGGTATGCTCGCAGGATTCGGCGGGTTGGCCTCAAAGTCAAAGACGTTGACTCCAGGGGGGACTGGGCCGACCATACAGTCGTCCAGTTCTTGATCCAACTCTTCCCGGTCTGGAGAGGCGACATAAATCACTCTCCATTCAAGATCTGGCCGACACGTGGGTTAGTTACAACCCATTATTTGAGTATAACGAACAAGAATACTCACCTTCTTTGAGTGGTGCTATACATTCAAACGTAACTTTGAAGAAGTACGGATCGCCAAACTTGGCAGGATTGTTGAGAAAAGTAACATTGCGAATCGTTACAATCGACATTAGAGCACCCGAGTTATAAGATCCTTGTGAGCGGCTGGTAAGAGGCTAGGGGGACAGACGGCTTGGGGGACAACGCTTAAACACTAGGTGAAAGGTTGCCGCGTCGTGGAGGTTGGATAACACAACAAGCGCCAAAGACGCGAACGATACTGCACGTGACTCGGGATACAATTTGGAAGTGATCCTTACCCATCAGAGAATGTCGAGCGCAGTACTCGTAAACACTGCCCGATCCCTGTGTGCTAGTCGATATCCAAGGCTTACGTGGAGATATGCATCTAGCTCTGCTGGTTCGCCATCCTCAGCACCTCCTACCGTAGGCACTAAAACCCCTAGTGAGATCCTACCGTTACCACCCTAACCAGGTAACTCATGTTATACTTTTCCACCACAGTATCATCATGTCCCGCAAGCACTGTGCTTACAGGCCTTAATTGGAGAAAGGGACAGCCACCTGTACTAGCACTTGAGGACTCAGAGTACCCGGAATGGCTCTGGACTCTACTCGATGAGAAAAAACCTGGTGACGGCACCTCGAAGCCAGAGATGCGAAAGAAAAACAGGGAAAGCATCAGGATGCAAAATTTTATGAAGAAGCAGTGACCGTAGGTATGATGTCCCCTCTGGATCTAGAGCTCGAGATTAATCCTTGAGATGAGCAGACTCCATCGTTTATCTACACCAGGGCGGGGTTCGCGCACGGCAATTCACCCTTTGTCGACCATGTTGGATCGAGGGCTAGACTTATTTACCTCGGTCGTAGATATCGGCGTGTGTATAGCCATAGTACAGTTTAGCATGTGACTCAGAATGGTCCTCGTTGGTTTGTCTAGGCGAGTATCTCACCCACCATTCCGTCTGTGTACAACATATCTTCCACTCAACAGAAGCCGGGTATGTACCCACGCCAACTCCTCACCGATACACCTCTGTCCCGGCAGCGACTTCCACGGTTTCCCCGATCTTGACCGAAACCTGACCTAGAACCAACATCATCTAACATCCCATTTGATACATTTGACCGTTCCCCTGTTGTGTTCGTGCCAAAATTCCGTGATCGTCAACGGTTTCGGAAGATTCCTTTCTTCGCGAAGACACCATGTGCAATACCAGCTGAGTGCAGGGACAAACGACCGATATGAAGCTGTCTAAACGCAAACGATAAAACGGCTCGTTTTAGTATGAGAGTTGTTGATTTCGAGGTGTGTCGCCTACGGTATTAGTATGCACCACTCGAGAACAATAAGTCATTCATGATGGTCGCGAGCTTTCCCGATATATGCTAGTCACGCTTTGTCCACTCTCCCGGTAGCGCAGCCAGCAACCTTTTGGTCCTGAAGTTACCCTCCTCATACTGCGCCGCACGCCACTCATCGTCCCTTTCATCTCAAGAACATGCCCATGATAGCATATAAAGCTAGAGTAGCTAATATGCATCCTGAGTAAGGATCATGTTTGGGACTATTATGCTAAAGAACTTTGGAAGCCCAAGGTTCCGGCTTAGAAAAGGGAGGTTCGAGTATACTAGTTGGCAATGTTGCAACATGTTACTCCCGTAAATTACAACACGCTAGGCATGATGCCCTATATAATACAGGCGTTGAGCATTGATTAGTTGGTCGGCCGACTCCAGCCAGTTTCATATCCAAATTTTCTCGCATCTAGATTTTGCGTTCGGTACTTCTCAACAAGTTGGACTAGGATATGCCAGCGGTCACAGCACGAAATGAGCCTCGATTACTATGACCAATTGAACTCCAGTGAAACCTTCTATACAAATCGAAGATCGGCTCGTTCGCCTTCGTACGTTTACACTAGTATTAACTTCACGGATCTTCCGAGTAGCGCCATATGCATAGGAACTTCGAACATAAACTAGTGCCAACGGCGTTGCTCTGGCAAGGGATCCGCCCTTACGTCCCTTTCCAGTGCGCGCGAGAACCTACCGCCATCGCCATAAGCTGCCGTGCTTTTAGACCAGGCGTGCGCTTGTTATTTGGGTTAGAGGTAATTCATGACGGGGAGCCCAGGATACACCGTAAACATATCTTTCGACTTGGACTTTCGCTTCAAACACCTGACAGCAGAGCATCTGCAATTAGCCGGGCACGTGGTGCGCCAAGACCAGCCTCCCGATTTACCCTACATCAGTGGCTTTCAGTTCACTAGAAATGGAGACGAATTTAGCTCCACCTAGATCCGTGAAAGCCGATTCAAGTACTTATAGGGCCCGAACCCGGGGACATGCGATCACCAGTCGCGGGCCGCGCTCGGTTTGTGTTCTTCCAAGGCGCATACACTCTTTTCCTTTTCAGTTGGGCACAAGTGCTCAAGAACGCGTCCCAGAGCCTTGGTAGAGGTATGGAGTAAAGTGATTTCATTGTGGATGTCGAGGTGCACATCCAGACCCATCACGAAGTAAACGCACTAACCATGATGAAGCTGGAAACGCTTGGTTCTTCCGTTCGGACCAGTTCATGGCAGATCGTTGCTGCAGCATCAAGTTTATCCAGGCAGATCTCTTATTATCGAACTGGCTACAGTACAGTCCTCCCTGCTCAAAGGAGGAACGCCCACTAACGATTGAACAGCAAAGCAGCTCGTGTCAAGCTTCTGGGTGAACCGGACCTGTTTCAATCCGGTTAGAGAACCGGTCATGTGCATGTTTCCTGACGTCCGAACCGGGGAACGGGAATCCAACCGCAGTCGCAACACAACTATGTGCGGTAGCGGTGGCCTGTTCGGCGGTCTTTAGGCTATGGAAAATGTATAGGATGTCCTTTCTGTGAGACTCGGTTGGTGGCCACACACACATTTCTGTCTGGTTTCGACAGATTGTGTTCGCAGTCAAAACGACTAAGTCAGGGTCTCTATAAGGAAGTTTGATTTTTGCAAAGGTACATGTGATCATAAGAGACCCTGTGGGCTTGTTGGTGTCCCCACATTCCACCTCAAGACTCGTCTATAAGGTCGACTCTTCTCCTCTATCTCTCGTCTGTCCACGACGTCCTGTCTTTTCTGCGACCCCTACTATTTCTCCATCATGCTTGATTTTGCTGGTCGTCGATTAACCGTCCGACTCGGTCGGAGCAACAAGTCCGGACTGGCGAGCGGAGAACTCGTCAGTAAACGAGCGAGCGTCGTCGGGCGTAAAACCAGTGCTCGTCGCGTCCCCGTTCGCAACTCAACTGCCCTTCGACGTGCTCCAAGCGGAGCGGCAGGAGGTCTTCATCGAGGAGCAAGCGTCCGTCGGACTCCATCTGGAGTTCGCCCAGGAGCTAACGTGCGGCGAGCTCCTAGCTCCACTCGACAAAACAGCAAACGGACGAGTGTTCATGTTGACGGGTATGTATCATTGCCCGCCGGTTGATTGCTCACCACTAATGTTCCAACCCCACAAGTATTCCTCCTACCAGCTCTGCCCCAGCTCAAGACGTAGAAGACAGCGCGGCCACCATGCGGAATGCTTCTGATCTTGGCGCATCTTCTACCCAGCCGGCTACTGCTCCAGTACCCTCCAAATCCTTCTTCAGCAAGCTTACAAGCCGCTTCCGGGGTCGCTCGAAGAAGTCCCAGTCTGGTTCCGGCTCACTTACTTCACCTACGACGTTCTCTGCCGCCAACCTTTCTCCTGCGGGGGTCGCAGCTCGTTCTCCATCCTTGCGTTCCCCCTCGCCAGGGTCTCGTGTGACTTTTATCGACACAACCCAGGCGAATAAAGTTCCAGGTGCTCAGGGCGGAGTACAGCCAACAGCCGACTCGCAAGGAGCTGTGGCAACTCTGGACGAATCGCTGCAGAAGCCGGAGTTTGATGAGCCAGAGGAGATTGTCGACGAAATTGATGGAGCGGGGGACGAATGGGTTGATGCGGACGACGACATTCCCGATCCGGAGCCCCGCACTCGGAATATCATCAGCACAGATGCAGACATCGATTCCGCGCACGCGGCCAACGTGATTGCTCAGTCGGTGGTTCCTGAGCGCGCTTCCGCAGAGACTGGGGTTCCCCTTGTTCCTGCCCAGGCTTCCAGTCCCGAAAATCTTGCGAAGGACCAGCCGGAGGTCGTGCGACTTCAGGCGGACGTGTTGAGCGATCTTGCTTACGAGTCCGTTGGGCTCGATGTGCGAGTTAGCCGATGGTTGGCAATCACTCCGCCTCTCATTGTTGGCGAGGGATCCAGTTTGGACGGAAGTGGTCGTCTGACCTCGGAGCACGGTTCCGATAGTGCCAAGACCAAAGTCGAGGCCAAGCGGCGACCACCTCATATTGTCGTCCCTGGCTCTTCCTCGACCCTAGCAAGTAGCAATCCATTACGAGTACCATTGCCTCCATCGCCGTCACCTTCGACCCTTCTGGAGACCAATCCGTTCGGTGCTGTATCACCAGAGCAATTCGGCTTGAAAGCAGAAGCGTCCTCTCCTGAAGGACTAGTTCCCCCGTCTCCTTCCATCTTCCTGACCCCTGCCACCCACGGAGATGGATTTTCGGATGCCCCACGTCAAAGCGAGGAGCTCTTGGCTGTGGATTCCACCCAGGTCCCACTTCCTCCGTCGCCTAGCCCGTCGCACGTTTCTCTTCCGCAAAATGACGATGTTTCCGCATGTGCCTCTCCGCAGGCGACTCGAGCAACTGTAACTCGAAACGGATCCGTCTCCACATCGGGTGGTCGAAGTCTCTCAACTGCACCCTCCACTCGTGGCCCGACCACTCCCACCTCAGCTCGGATCCCTGGGCACCCGGCGTTCTCCCATTTCTCGTTCGGAGGCCCCCGTAGCCCTAGTCTGAAGATTGAAGACTGGGAGGACGGTGAAGAGGAGCGTCGAGGGAGGTCCTTGGAAGTTAGTGGGAGCAAGCGCCGTATGAGGAGCACCTCCCCAGGGTTAGATGCAGTAATCGAAGGAGATGAAAGTCGGCGGAGCTCCAGGGCGTCGGTAGAGGACCTGCAGCGCAAGGCTAGCCCGGATGTAATACAGTCTTCAAGTACGCTCCCCATAGTCGAGGAAGTAACGACGTTTGGCAGAAAGTCGGGCGATGGTACAGACACCAACCATGAGGATGAAGACGGATTCTTCGCGTTTGCCGAACAGCAGCTGGAGAGGCAGCGACGCGAGGTCGAGGCACGCCAGTCGGAAGCTCCTAAGCGAAGCAAGACCATTTCGTTCCTCAGCTTTGGTAAGCGCAAAAATGCGATGGGTGATTCGGCGGCGGTGGTGAGTGGCCTTTTTACTCCTTGTTTATTTTCGGCTCAGTCGCACCTCCTATGTTTAGCCTATGCCGCCACTCCCTCGCAGCACGACGCCATCGGGGTTGCTCAGTCCTCTGCTGCCGACTCCGAAGCGATCATCGACATAGCAGCCCCTCCTGAATCTTCCACTCGTATCTCACGCCTAATGCCAGGCCAACGCTCGTCCACATTGTTGACGCCGGTCGAGCCCCGAGTGGCGGTAAGCCCAACAATTTATAGCGTGGGGGAGATTCACGCGGAGACCGGCAAAATCGAGGACGAGGAGAGCAGGAGGCTGAGCGAGGCGGTGTTTATGTTCTGAGTGTTCTGAGTGTGAGCACTGCTCATGCCAACTTCGAAACCCGCTTGGGTCTATTATTTGAATGGTTTCGTGTCAGGTTGCAAACAGTTTAATGATTTTGCTGTCAACATACCCAGTTGTTTTCCGTGCTTATTCCTTGTCTGTATTCCTTCCTTTTAACGCGTCCGTCCTTTCGTTATGCGCTCATGTGCACAAGCTATCACACTCTCTTGGGTTTCTTGTTGGTCAAACATTTGTACTTTTTCGGATGGAAAGTGGTTGTATCTGGAGAGGGGGACGAGAGTAATGAGACTACCGAACTAGGTCTTTATCTTGTATGAGTTCAACAAACCTAATGTTGGCTTCGATTTATGGTGGCAAGGCGGACCGAGAGATAAGGAGATAAGGCCGAGCGAGCATGTGATTTACTCAGAATTCTTGTCCTTGAGTTGCATGAGTGAGGTTGTCGCGGTGGGGTGGCATTGAGTGCGCGTGTTGTTGGTGCGGTTTTCGACCCTCGTGGTCGTGGTCGTGCGATGTGGTGGTGGTGGGAAGAGCAAGGCGCTCGCGTGCTGCAACAAGTTGATTTTCGCTCACAGGCACAAGATTTGAATGGCACCGGTATTATCTGTTGACATGTTCAGATAAAACGAGCGCCAAGGACATTTCGTGGAGGCTGTGATCACCGAGAGCGCCGTAATGGGCGCTCCGGATCGGGACGGCCCCAGCCCCGAGTAAAATGGTGGATAGGCATTCGCTCGTTCTAAAGCGCATGCATCTAGGTGATTTTAACGCAGCTTACGCGGGGCCTCCTCGCGCATCATGTCACCAGAGGCTGCGTGCTCTTCAGAATATAGTCGGACTTGCTTAATCCGGCTGCACTCCGCATTCCGGGCCCATGCATTGCCCAGTGAGTTCTCAGATTGAGTTGTGTCCCCTGTTTGACCGAAAGGCGATCGGTGATTCATGGGGAATCTCGATCTTGGTCAACTCAGATCAGTTTCGTCTGGGTATACATACTCAATCATTGATTTCATATATACAATGCGAGAATAAATAATATGATAAATGACAGGGATGCGGCTACTATATACATGCGAAGTTACTATAAATGACAATCGTACACTAGGTCCGAAAGATTACGAATCAACCTAATAACTTGTCCGACGAGGTGCGCAGCATAGTCGCTATCAAAACAGAAGAAGGCGTTGTTCGCACATAGAGTCACGAACATACCCCGCTACAATATTTAATAACTTAAATACCTCGCAATGTCCGGTAGGTAAGATTTGCGCGCTGGCGATCAAAACTCGTAGGAGCTCAAACCCAAGTGTCCAGGTGAGAACCAGCTCATCCAATGAATATTCCGCAGAGTTTTCACGCCTTCTCTAAGAGATGTGTTCGCAAGAGCTTCAGCGGCTCGGTTTGCGGCTGAGAACTCAGAAACGCAGTTCACGTTGACACCGTTGATTGAGAGACATTAAATTCAGCATCTCGTTGGTAAAGCAGGTCTGTCAAGGTACTAGCCGCCGCAGGTTCTACTTGAGGATTATCTGGCGGCGTGTCGGGTGGCAGCTGGGCGAGAGGTATGGCGAGTTGCCAATCCATGATTGGTGGTGCAGCAAGCCCTCTTTTGTGATACAATCGATGCGCCAGCACGACGGAAGAAGGAATGAGATATACACCCATATAAAGTACTTTGAGGTGTTTCAAAGGTGACAGCTCTTGACTTAAGGATATCTAGAACTTGTGATTTAGCGCCTGGTTGGGATGCATGGGTCGAAGACGTACCGCATAGTCATCTATCCCACTATCTGATATGTACGAATTATGCTCGAGTGGAAATGCTCGCCAAAAATCACAAGGTGAGCTTCTGTTGAACATTGTGCAGCGACCGAGTCTGAGCTCTTCCAACTCTGGGCAGTAGTTCTTCACTACCGAGATTACATTGGCATCTGGGCTGTGGGCATGAAGAATTTCCAACCGGACAATCGAGCGAGGTAGCTCTGAGAACGCCCTACGATACGCAAATCTGTCTTGATTGCGTTTAACATCCTCGTGAGAGTTGATGGACAGCGCATATAGCTTTGTAAAACGAGCTAAAATACGCTTGTCAGGGTAGTTTACCAGGACACCCTCGGAACACTTGATCTCTCTGGACAGCGTTTAACTACCCATCGCGTTTGTCTTGCTCCCGTTAACGCACCTAACCCATTCTGAGTAGTGGATAGCGGTGTCCCAATCATTCGATCGGTTTATTTTTAGAACCCGGAACCACCGCGGCATACCCATGCTATGAAAGGCCATGGAGACCGACAAAAATCCGGCTACATCAGTCCAGTTAGGCTTACCGCTACAAACAGAGGAAAAGTTGCTATCAGACGATATCGCTGCTGGTAGTTGTAGTTCGAAAAGAAAGTCGGCAACTAGTTCAAGCAGTTCAGCAGGAAGTCGGGCCCGTGGCGGCGCCAACACAGCATTTCCGGAGCTGATGAAATCATCTGGAAACTGTGGTGGATAGGATGGCGACCGCCTGAAGACCCTCTGCCCAATCTCGAGTACTAGATATATCGCAGTCTGCAGGTGATGGTGTAAACCGAGTAAGGAGGAATATAAATACTGCAAGATAGAGCAGACTATCGACACCACAGCTTCGAAGTAAAAAATCATCATTAAACAAGTATAGAAGAGGGCTTAGAATAATTTCATAATGTTGCTTTTCCTGGATTACACCTTTTTAACCTGCACGATTCATTCATATACAATTATGTAATATGTATGATATTTGGCACCCCTATCCCCATCTGCCGCAAATATGGTCGAAAATTGAAACCATCGCGGTCCGCACCGCGAGCCGCAATGTCAATGCGTTAAGGGCACGATTTGAGCGGTGGTCAAACTCGAACGACTCGAGGCGTCTGATGGGCGGACCTGTCAAACCAGGATGTGCAAGGCCGGTGATCTACGGAGGTGATTAGGCGGTTGTCTCGATTCCGTTTAGGCGTCCCGTTGAAATTCGAGAGCGCTGCGAGGAGCGTAAGAATCCGTTTCGTCTTTCGCTCAGCCACCGATTGCAATGTGGATCCCCGATTTCACGGACACAACTCAAGCGCTTGCTCTTCGTGCGAAGCGCCTGTACGCGGGTTACGTTCGATAGGAAGGATTTTGCAGGCAAGTGGGACTATGGACCAAGGGTTAGTTATTTTACTTGATGAGCATTCGCCACTCGCTGAAGGCTATATAACAAAGCAGGCTCAAGCCAAGGAGAACATCTCACAAATCACTTGTACTTTGATCTCATTCCCACTATTTTATACATATTATGTCTACGAGGGGATCCTTGAGGCTTGCTCCTGGCCATGAGCTCGAAGAGCTAGAAAGCTGGAGCCAGAAAACAGGGAACCGGTACGCCTGGCGTGATACAATGGTGGGGGCGCAGTGGGAAACAAACCTCATACGTAAGAGTGATGAAACATTGGCCCCGATGTTTCAGTTTCTGACCGTCGCCTCTCAGTCAATGGTCAGGTTATTGAAAGTATACTGGGGAAGGGAAGGGATAAACGGGCTGCTCGTATCGATACCCTGACGAAGATTAATATTGCTAAGCCTCCAATCCTGGTAAGTATGTCCCCTAATTTTCTGATTTAAGTTATTAACGGACCATGTAGTAGGTATAGGGGGACAGAAAGGAATCTCAGGTCACCACAATCCACCACCGAGAGATACCCGCACTGCCCCTGCTATCCCCCCTTGCTCTAATTTACTGTACAGCCGAATAGAATTTAATTGATAATTTTTATGAACGAAAGTGTTCAACGAGTGAATGGTCATATCAAATTGAACAGACCTTCCAGGAGTTCTCCTCGGACCTAGACCTAAAAGCAGAGGAGGGAGAAGCCTACAATATGCTGGTTAGAAATTGAATTGTGACGCCTATTTGACACCACAATATGCATCGCGCACGCATATAGCCATAAGGCTTTATCTAATCTCAGGATTTAGCATCGCGTCGCGGGTACTTGACGCGGCACTGAGATGAGGGCGGGCTGGCGCAACAGCGTCGCCAAACTCAGTTGATACCTTGGATTGTAGTCTATTTGGCCAGTTTGGTACATACACATACAACCCTCGCCATATCCAACGTCGTGTTCTCGATTACATTATTAGCGAAACATCGGTCCCAAAGTAAGCCGGTGAGCGCCGACCCCCCAGGCCTTGTCATTTAGCGCAGAATCTTCAGCCACGATATCTCGTTTTCTGAGGATTTCAAAAACAGACGCCCCCGAATATTGTGAATGGTGAACGGGATGGAGGGTCACAGAGACGCCTACCAGTTATATGAGCATAAAGCGTGTCACGAGGTGATCGCGTGCTTGCACATGATTATAAAGCTAAAGCTAAAGCTAGCTTGAATCAAGCACCTCTCCTTGTTCTCTATAGGCTATATCTCCATGAGTAAACAACAGGTGGATGTTGTCTAGCTGTGATGACCCACATGGAGGAGCTGCTTGGGAAGCTCACTTTCGGTAATTCAGACCCGAAAACGCGATGCGCTGGAACCAACCCATGTAAAGCTCATCAAAGATGCCCACCTAAAACCAACGTTTTGATCCGTTCATTAGCCCCACATTGTTTCTGTATCGTCGAGGATCAATTATTCCTTACTGAAGGGATACTCTAACGATTTCATCGCTCGTCCAACGCGTTCAAACACTTATGCCTTTGATCAAGTTCTTGTCATAATAAAATTTGTTGTCTGAACTCCGCGGGGCTCAATCATAAATCAACCTGTTTGTCTCACAAAAAGAAATTGTTCACGTAAGAGCCTTACAACTAGATTGAGGGTGAACCACTCGCCAATTGCCAGGGGCAGAGGCGCATATAGTAACCTTTATGAGTGGATCAACAACAAATATCTTAATCGCGTTGTTCATGAATGACAATTAAAACGGCAGGCAAGGGGGAATGCTTCTCGTTTACTTGATGACAGGAATTTTTGTGCGAAGCCTTCACGGATGGGTCAAGAGTCTTGATTACCCTCCCAGGTGATCCAGCCCCAATTATCTCCCTCGAGCCCCTACGAAACACTGGTATTGCATTGAGAGAAAATATTTCTGAAGCACCCAACGAGGCAATCGTTCATCAACGCTTACGCTCAATTAATCTAGCCGTCTGTAAAGCAGGGCCAGGGGATCAACCCCCAACACATACTGCCAGTATTGCCAACTATGAGATCTCCGAGAAGACTCTCCGCTAAATTGCGTGAATTAGATCAAATCAAAGGATACATTATAGCAAAGCTTATTATACAGGCTCTGCTTGGCGCAATGTGGTTCTTATTATAAATCGCATTGTGTGCACTTGGGTCGTTGGGATGCATATGGTCGTAATAGGCATTTGAACCGGAGTATCGTGAATATCGTGAGAATCGTGAAGGTTAAAATCTGTGTTCGTTTATTCCCAGATGGCCCGCTGAAAGCCAAGCCATCCATTGTACGCTTGCCAGGTGTGGAAGCCGCTCTCGTAATATGAGGCTTGCTCGTGCCTCGGCATTATTGCCGAGCTGAGCGACCTCCCCTACACATAGGTTACAGATCGCTTCCGACCCAAACTCTTCTTCTGGGTCATGTTGATGTAAAACTGCGGTGAGTTGATCCAAAGAAGCAGGTTGTATCCCATGCAGAGCCACCTCGTCGGGTGTCATGTCGCCCAAAAGTGCGACAGTAGGAATTGCCTGCTGCCACTCGACAACCTCTGGGGCTACCATACCCCGCCTGTGGTACAACCGATGCGCTAGAATCGTAGTCGATGGTACAAGATAAAGCCCAAGTGCTAGAGTTTGCAAGGAGCGGAGTGGCGCAAGCTCTTTGGCTAGTGACCTCTGTTACGAATGTAAGGGAGGTTGCGTCACAGACAGCTAAAGCAAGCACATACTGCATAGGAGTCGGTGTCCTCTATGGACATATAAGAGTCGTGCTCTAGCGGAAAGGACTCCCAGAATGGACAAGCCTCTGGGCGGTTAAAGAGAGTACATCGACCAAGTCGCAATTCCTCGAGGTTGGGAGCGTATTTCTTGACGATGTTGATGACATGAACATCTGGACCATGTGCGTGGATTATTTCTAAGCATCGTAAAGAGGAGGGCAGAGACAAGAAAAGGTCACGGTAAGCAAACCTATCACGTTCATCGTGTGTCACATCTCCGTGGGCGTCAACTGAGAGTGAATGGAGACGATTAAATTCCGCTAGAACCCGGCGATCACGGGCATTCTCGAGCACTCCGTTAAGGCAATGTAATTCCCTAATTTATACGTCATAAGAAGCATAGACGATTTCATTCAATCGTTTGCTGGCAGTTGGGGACGTACCTAATTGCGTAAGCGTACGGCTTGGCTCGACCCCAATCGTCAGAATGGCGAACCGTGAGGATTACCACCCATCGAACATATCCCATTTTGTGAAGCTCAGGAGAAGCTTCCATCAGCCCAGAAACATCCCCCCAGGCTGGCTTTGTATTCCGAATAGAGCCTCGATTTGTGGCTGACGAGCGAACTTCGAAAAGAAAGTCAACGCATTTTTCAATGATTTCAACAGGCAGTCGAGGGGGAGAAGGTCGTGGCTTAGGATTGGGGCTCGTGGCACTAGAGTTATGTCGTGAGCGATTTCTTTATGTTGGACTGGGCACATACCGTGGCTTGACTCGCCCCCCGCGACAGAACTTGGAAACATATTTCAGAATACCAAGTACTAGAGCGAGGAGCGAGGAGGCCCACATTGGAATGTGGATGGCTCTAGTAGGTCACCAACATGCTGAACCTGAATTTATAGGGCGTTTGATGCACTGGCTCGTATCACACTAAGTTTAGCAAATTCTTTGCGTTTATGTGACATGTTTACAGGGAGCCAGGATCATGTTACGCTGTATGTAGGGTGGTTGAAGATAAGCGATACGTGTGTTTACTAGCTACTTTGGTCATTGTGTCCGAGTCAACAACATTCAGGGCAGTCGGGGCGAATGACTCGCCGGCCAGGGCGGTGAGGAGCTTCTGATTCAGCCAACACGGCAAGCATACCCGGGCGGTCCAAAAGGGAAGCCCGGTCAGCCCAGTTGATTCAAGAGTTTTCTGACTCGAAGTACAGGGGGGTTTTCGGGGTATGTGTTTGGAATGGCGTGTTGAGCGTCGATGCGACCAATTGTGGTGCTAATACGGGTGCCCCAAGGCGTGAGTACTCAATAGGATCGCATATGTGCTGGTATATGCATTGCGCAAATGTTGATAATTGCACTCGGAGGGATGAATGTATAAGTCAGCCAATTATTTCTGACCATGGTCCGATGTCTGGTGTTTCGACGTCAGAAAGGAGAAGAGCTCACCATCCCTAAGGTTAATTGTTTTTTCAGGCGGGGTAGCAGTGCGAAGTGCTTCGCACATTCGCTCTCGAGTCGTGATATCACGATATTGAGCATGTGGATTCCTTGATACACCGGTTGAGCTTATCGCCGAGGATTGGCTGTGGAATAGCTGGGGGTGTGTTGTTGTCGTCCAATAGGCTAAATGCTGCCAGACGCACAAGGGATGGACAAAGCCGCCGCCGGCTGCTGCAATTATAACGAGGGCTCACTTAGGCAGAAAAGCAAGCTCTGTTCTCGGGGGTGATCTCCGCATACCTTTATAATTGTAGATAAGGTTGATCGGACATCCAGCGCTAGCACCAAAATGGCTAGATATTGTGTTTCGTGGAGCAGGGCAAACGGAAATCAACCGCCGTTGCGCTTCAGATTCTTTTCATTGGCGTGCAACCCGACGTGCTTTTGCTTCAGAATCTGATGGAGAACATGGATCCTTTCAATCCACCACAACGAGAGAAGGGCTAGAGACGACACGATTAGCAAAACCAGAGAAGCTGATATCAGATATGACCCGCCTCCTGTGTTTCGAAAATTGGCTACGATGCGTATGCTGCGTAGATGGTGGCTCTTGCGACGGGGTTATTAGCTTGAAAATCATATATAAGTACTGGTCACGTTGGGTGCTGTGGTTCGAGTTCGATCATTCTGACATTTAGCTTTCCTTTTGTTTCCGCTTTGATTTCGTGACCGCGGCCTGTCCTTAGTACGCCCTTGGCCGTTTGGCTTCTGTCTCCCGTTTCGCCTCTCCGTGCTCCGGCTCTACTCGTTTGTCCTTGCTGTTGTGTTTGACCAGTTCGACCGCCGCACCCGCGTAGGTCTTTAAATATATATGCAAAAAAGGCACTGTCACGTGCCCGTGGCTTTTTTGCACACATATTTACACGTGCTCGTGGCTGGCCCGGCGAGAGCTGCGATGGAGGCCGAGACCAATGTCCCACATTCGATGCGAGTAGCGGCCCATGGAAAGATATCTGCACTTGTCGCGTTTGCGCTCAACTTTCTCAAGGTTTGCTCCCGCTCGTTCTAGGCTGCATCGTTCTGATCTTCGTCAAAGAACAATGAAACTCGTGCGATCGAGCTACACACGCTACCGTATAGAAAGCCAAGTGATCAGGCAGCGACGGAGCCCGTCACAAAAGCGCAAAAGATCCTTTCTCCCACAAACGATATCCCTCGGTTGATTTCAGTCGTAGAGATTATCAAGAGAGAGTTCAAGGAAGGGCTACTGTACCAGTACAACGAGCTTGGATGTCTGGATGAGCCTGCACCGGCGGACGAGATGACAGCAGTGCCAGGGGAGGCTGGACAAGAAAGGCAAGACGCGATATTACGTGCTTTGGGAGGGAAGAATCAGTGAGTGCACCCATCATGCATCACATATCGGCGTATTGAAGAGCTCTAGTCTTCCGATTCAGCGTACTCCATACATGAAGATCACGCTGTGCAGGACGGCTTTGCCCGAGAATTTAGCTGCTGGCAAAACGTAGTTCTTGCATCCTGGATTGCAACTCTGTAGCCTGACCTTTTCTTAGATATCAGCCGCCTGTGGTCAAGAGGATATCGAGAGGTGCCAAAGCGCGAAAAAGAAGGCGAGCGAAAGAGGGTGCCGTGTCGGGAGACGAGGGAGATGCAGGCGAAGAGGACGCGATGGAAGTCATTCCGACTTGAGCGCTGGTATTATGGCCCTTTCGCTACACGCTAATATATCCTATTTATTCCTCTGCATTGTGGGCTGTCTGTTGCAACTTGGGAAACCCGCCGGGCGCTTAGTCAGGCGATCCCAATCGGCCCTCAATTAGACTCAACCACAACCGGGCTCAACATATTGTGTTTACGTTGCGCCACTACCCCACACCCCGTGCCTCTATCCTCTGTTAAAGGTTTACAGGGCAGGCCTAATGCCTCTGAAGCCCCGACAACAAGCGCGAAACCAAAAGTCTGCGGCGGCGACGTCTGGATCCAACTCCAACTCGCCGACCAAACCCAAGCCGGCTGAAACTCAGCCAGCCGAGGCCAATGTGTCCCAGTATCCCGACCCGAATGCGCTGCTCCCACCCAGTCTTGCGTCATTGAGGAGGGATTGGAGATGGGCGGCAGTGTCCCAGTTCCTGTACACTTTCCAGGGACCGTTGCGCATTGATCCATATAATGAACTGGTGAGTTGCTCCTCCATTGTGCTCGCATATGCTCCGCTATGCGCTCTTCAATGCATTTGCTGGCTTTCTGCGGGTGGATGACCGCGCACAGCTGCGTTGATGGCTGTCTTGTGCTCTCGAACAAGCGTTTTTCACGGCCGCTTCATCCTGCGACACCCCCGAACGAGGCGCGCCTCTCCACTTGGATACGTTCACTTTAGTGTCATGCTGTTTCGTATACGTCGATGTTAACGACTTGCTCCCCCTCTCCTTATTTTTCTCGTGGCACAGGAGCTCGAACAGGATCTAGCCTTTGGCACCGACGTCTCCCTCTCCAGGATCGTCCACCGATTGCTGTTCACCCTTGCACAAGATCGGAAAATCACGTACGTAGATGTTGTGTTATCATCCGGTGGTCCCCTCCCCTCTGGTTGTGCCTTTCTCCCACATTCGCTCCATGTTCCTGCGCCCACATGCTCGCCCAACATGTCCTCCACTCCTCGATTTCGTGCTCGATCATTCAACTCACATCTTTACCTCGTATCCCTCTGCTCTTTCCCACAGACCTCAAAACTGGATGGGTTATCTCCAAGGACAGTATGCACGGCGACATTCGCCCCGTCCGAACCCCTTCTACCAAGAAATGTTTCCCTCCGCTCCCTCTAGGGTGGACACACACGCGGACCCTGCCAGCCAGCAAAGGAGCGAACTATCACCAGCGACTTCAGATGCGCTAGATGCCCAATGTAATGCTGGTTCTGTGAGGGAGGATAGGCTTCCTGAATCCTCAACAGACCCCATCCTCAATCTTAAAATTGATCCTGAAGCGAAACCCCTCGCCGATGATTCCAACTCGGCAGAAACCAAACCTGATGTTGGGCTACCTCCTCCAACAAACACGGAACCTGCCCTACAACCGGTACCCGAGCCTCCTCCGATGCGACAATGGACGGATCTGAGTCAGTCTGAACAACTCGACGTGCTTTGGACGTTGTGCGAGTGGCAGTTCCAAGGCGCGATGCGTCTGAGGAGTCTGCTAGGCGAGGAGGACAGTGGTGTTGGATGGGTGAGTGTTGTACTTGTGAAGGCCGGTACGGAGGCTTGACTAGTTGTTTAGAGAATGGAGCCTGTTGGATGGGACAGCAAGAAAAACACATATTGGCTCGTTGGTGGTATGTATTGCTGATACCCTTGTCGACTATCCGGGATTCTTACTATATACTGGCTCCATTTCTGCAACTCTGTCATGCATTCTCCTGTTCGTGTACAGAAACCCGGCTCTGGATCCAACATCACATTCCCCTGCCAAAACTCCCTCCCAAGAAGAAATCTCGAATGACCCGTGTAGTTACCGTCCCACTCGAACCAACAATCTCCTCCCGAGCCCCACCATCCTTTGACAGTGACAACGATTCTGAAGACGAACCTCACCCGCCCGAACCCGAACCTGAGCCCGAACCGACTCCCGTGGATTCCGAAAGCGAACTCTCCGACGCTCCGCCTGCCCCGTCCAAACCAACCCGACAAACGAGAAAACGGAGCGCCGAGGAAAGCACGGGTTCGGCACGAAAACGCGTGCGAAGGGTCAGTTTGCGTATGAAAGCTGCTGAGCAAAAGCAAAAGCAAAAGCAAGAGGAGGAAGATGAGGATGACGACGACGCGAACGAGCCGGAGAATGGCGCTGGCAGGTTGGACGATCCGTTTGGGTCTGATTCCGAATTGACCGAAGTGGAGGAGCTCGAGCGCGAGTTGGAGGAGAGTCGGAAGAAGCGAGAGGGCGGGCGGAAAACGAGAGGCAAGGCTGCGGCCGCTCAAAGGAAGGCAAAGCTCAAGCCCAAGATCAAGCTAAAACTCAAGGCCGCCGAAGTTGAGGAGAACGAGGAGGAGAATGAGGAAAAGGAAAAGCAGCTACCGACCAAGTTGCATGTTGCTCCGTTGGTGGATCCTATGCTCCCTCTTCCCTTACCACCCGGGTTCATCGAGTGGGAAACGGTTGGTCTTTTTTTCGTCGTGTCTCTGAGTTGATATTGACTTAGGCATTAGGTGTGCGCAACGTTGCAGGATTGGGAGGCGTTCCCGAAGCGGTTCGAAAAGGCCACCCATCCAAACGAAAAGTCGTTTAGGTCGTTCTTGAACAATGTGCTGGTACCAGCTGTTACTGAATCTCTTCGGGTTCGCCCCCATTACATTGTCAACTCACCGCGCGCTAACTCTGATGCCAGGCTCAACTCAAAGTCAAAAAACTCGAAACAGCCGTTCAGAACCGAAAACGCTCCTCTCGGCTCGCGATCAAAGAATCAATTATCGAGGCCCAGAAACAAGAGGAAGCGAGACGAGTCGAAGAGTTGGAGCTTCATGCGCGTGCGAGGCGTGTTGAAGAGCGCGAACGAAGAGCTCAAGAGGAGGCTTTGAGGCGGGAGAGAGAGCGTGAGTCAAAGGTCAGGTCAAGAGAGACCAGGGCGAGTGGCCGGAGGGGTTTGTGGGATGGAGAATCGACCAGCGGGGTGAGCTTTTCTTCTAGCTTTAGAAAAGAGGTATGCTAATCTAGAATGGTATAGAGTGCATCCCCTGCGCCCGATTCCGTTACACCCGATCCGCCGGTAAAAATACGGCTTAGGACTGGGGGAAGGTTCCTTGGAGCCTCGTCGCCCGCGTCGACATCTGGTGGATCTGGGACAACCAGTCGGACAGACGACCCTTGGGAGCTATTGTGCGAGGGATGCGGCAAGCAGGGATTGAACATTGTACGTTCTGATTCCTTCCTTTGAACTTAAAATGTTAACTTGGACGCGTGGTAGGATGATGGATCACAACTCGTCAAATGTGAATTGTGTGGGAGGTGGTCGCAGTAAGTACTTGGCTTAGATGTACGGATCGGCTTGACTTACGTGGGTACACCGCAGCACGACCTGTCATGATCGCGCGGACGAGCTCGCCGGGAATCCGAAACGAGACTGGTCGTCTGTCGATTTTACATGCCGGGCGTGCAGTAATACAGCGAGAAAACCAAACGACGCAATCCCAGTACCCAAAACCAACGAGTTTGCACTTGGCGGGCCAAAGACTAATGGATCCGCGCTTCCTACGACGAATGGGGGTCCGGCTTATATATATACCTCGTTTCAGATGGTTCCAAACGGGCACGCGACGGCTCAACCATCAGCATATCCTCAACCGACGTTCACTCCCAACAGTGTGCCTCAGGTTGGATATCCCGGGAACGGAGCGCCCCAAGGGGCTTACAATATGAACGGTGTCCCCCGGCCGGTATATGTCGCAAATGGTATTCCCCAAGCGGTATATGGACCCAAGGGTACTCCTCAACCCGTGTACAGTGCGAATGTCTTACCTCAGGCTCCGCTCACTGCTCCTGGCCTATCTCCGGCTGCGTACAGCCCCAATGGTGCACCACAGACCACATACGTACCCTCAGCCCCGCCTCATGGTGTCCAGGCGTCTCTGTTCCCCCCATTTGCTCAGCACCAAGCCAGCCCCGTGCCGATACCTCAATACCAAACCCCCGTTCCGCCCGTATCTCAGTCGACTACATATCCTTATCCCTACCCGAGCGCATACCCGGGCTCGTGATGTCTGGAAGAAACAAAACCCCGGATTGTAGATGTGTTTCTATATGCACTGTTCTTGTAGCGGATATGTAATTTACTAAACTATGTAATGTTGGTGCACGCGTATTGTGACAATGCTGGGAGAATCGCGCATGCATGCAGCTTGCGGCGCTCATGGGACAGGCGTGCTTGCACCCCCTTGAATTCATTGCGCAGTAAGAGATGAACGCCTTCATCCTTACCAATTAGGTGGATTTTACATTTTAATAACCTACAAGAAAATCACTCACCTTCGAGCCTGAATCCAAAGCGCCTTGTAGATCGGACCTCATGGGCAGGGTGGCAACCGGTTGTCGTTTCTAAGGTAAGGTCTAGATTCTAAAAATGACTTCAGTATTATTCCCGACCACGCCCTTCACACACCAATGGATTTGGATCCGAAGTGAGGTAATCTGGCACGTCAAGTAAAGTTACGATGAACCCGTGAGCAAGGCAAGCCTACTAGAAAGACCCTCCCTTCGCTATATTCGTGCATTGTCGCATTGTCTGCTACAGCGACACGGTTGTTTGAAATGCCCAATGAGCAAGTACATGCACATTTGGTTGCCATGGTAAATATTCCCTCAAAGAACCTCTACTAATAATAAATAATAGGATTGGTTCGTCTAATTCTTGCGACAGGGCAAGTTGGTGTTTAACATACAAATCTATTATACGTTCGCGATTACACTCTTGTAATGGTTACTTTAAAAATAAACAAGGCCATTCGAAGGGCCGAACGATTACAGCGCGGAACAATTGTTGATCGATAATTCACACCATCATCCTCATTTGGTACGAGATCGCCCAGCTCAGCATAGCTTTGGCGGGGTCCAATGGGTGATCATCCCAAACCTCCCTCAAGTCGGACGGTTGAGCAAGTGCAATCCGGGCATCAGATTTTGTCTTCCTTGAGCCTCATTGGGTACAGCCCCTGTGGGATGCTCCTTAGCGCTAATCTGAGTTCAAAACTTAGACACTCCTCCCAAAAGGCGCCTGTGCGCTCATCAGCGCTTTAGTATCTACCTGAAGCTTGGCACCAATTGGATCTTCTAGGAAGGCGATCGAAAGACAGCCATTCCTAGATCGGCATGTTCGTGGAGTCACCCGGTTGTTTAGCGCAATCAGGACGTAATGCGATACGCTAGATAGATTTAACGAGTTGACTAGGGGGCTAGTATATGCGGCCAGGTGACAGCTCGCTCTCCATCACACCATGAAATTTCGCTCTTCAATATTTATCATGAAATTCAGTCCGCACACATTTTGCATGGCCCACGCAGCTCAGGAAGAGCTGCAGGGGGCTATATCTTGAGCCCAGAGGCTCACGATGCCCTACCATCAACAGTTTTGCAATGGCAGCGAACGGACACGTAGGGAACTGGTATAGTCTTATCCGAGATGTCCCCGCTGGCACAGAGCCCAATTGGCTGGAGGAACTGGACAAGTGGTGCGCGCGCGCTGGGGTTCACATGGAGTGGGCGACGTCTCAAAATGGGGGTCGATGGCAAGCCAAACCTGTTTGTGAGTATTTTTGGTGGTGCTCATGGTTATAAGGCTGAATCCGTGATAGTCACCCCTCCCATGGAAAGTGTCACAGGGGAGGGCTCGACGATCAAGGAAGCCAAGAGGGATGCAGCTCGCAAGCTTGAGGACGGAAGGTACCTGGTGAGTTTAATCTTGAATTCATTGCAACCCCCAAATTCTGACCCCCCTGGTTGTAAGTATCTTCCTGCGGCGGCTGGACCGGCCTAAACCTCGTCTTGGACAACCGCAGTGACTGTTTTCTGAATGAGCTCTAAACAATAAACCCAGACTTGCGTATTTATCTGCGGTTGGCCGCTAAACATAGCCTAGATGGCCTTGTTCTGATAGCGTATATTTAGTAATCATATATATATGTATACACGAAAACGAAGTTGCTGAAACTAGCCATAGTTAGAAGGCGTTTGGACGCCTAGTTCTGGTCTCTCCTCGAGCTTGGCCACCTTTGAGTTCTAATAGATGCGATCTGCATACGGAATCGCTCCAGAACTCACTAAACCTTGAGGCGGTGATATTCATCTCAATGCTGCGAGTATATGCACAGCATCCACCTAGTGGTTTGTATGTGATAAAAAAAATCTGAAACTTATTGATTGGATCAAGCCTGTAGAAAAAAAAAACAGTAGACCCTTTGATTTCTTGAAAAAGGTTTAAATTGTTTGGATTGGGAGAGCAGTGCGATTTTTTGGCATTTGGCTGACAACCATCCGCGGGGTGTAGTGTGTTATATAATCTGCTGATTATTAATTTGCCGATTGTGCACGGACCAGAAATTTTCGCGTAATTCCAATTGAGCGCCGGCTCCACTCTTCCCTGTACTTGTTCCCAGCCACGACTATAGACTTTCGTTGCTGCTTCTGCCCCAGCAAATAAAATCCTGCAGTCTTTTAAATACTTAGTTTCTTCTAGTAATCAACTACTATGGCAGTCAGTTCTGTTTAAAAGTCCTGGGTTTTTTTAACCTCATCAATTGTTTCACAGGGTGACTACGGCAACCGTGGATACGGTGGTGGATACAACTCGTACAGCAGCGGTGGCGGCGGCGGCGGCGGAAGCGGCTATGGAGGGAGCTACAATAGCTACAACTCTTATGGAGGCGGCGGAGGTGATCGGATGAGCAACCTGGGCGGTGGCCTCCGAACAGTCGATTGGGCCTCGCAAACGTTGACCAAATTCGAGAAAAACTTTTACCGTGAGGACCCACGGGTGACTGCCCGGTCTGAGTCTGAGATTGCCGAGTTTAGGCGTCAGAAAGAGATGAAGGTATGTTGCTATCTCGGGCTACTCGGGCGATGATTGTTAATGCATGTTGGATAGGTTCAAGGGCGTGGCGTCCCCCGTCCGGTAACAACGTTCGACGAAGCTGGCTTCCCGGACTACATTCTCTCGACGATCAAGGCCCAGGGATTCACAAGCCCCAGCCCGATCCAATGTCAAGCTTGGCCTATGGCGCTCTCTGGTCGAGATGTGGTTGCCATTGCCCAAACCGGGTCCGGCAAGACCATCTCGTTCGCCCTTCCCGCCATGCTTCATATCAACGCTCAGCCACTGCTGGCTCCGGGCGACGGCCCCATCGCACTCGTCCTGGCTCCGACCCGTGAGCTAGCGGTTCAGATCCAGCAAGAGTGCAGCAAGTTTGGGTGTGTATTAGGTGTTTGTGTTTGAGAGACCTGTGCTAACAGGATGATTTGATAGGTCCAACTCGAAGATCCGCAACACTGCAATCTACGGAGGTGCACCCAAGGGGCCCCAAATTCGCGACCTCCAACGCGGGGTTGAGATTGTGATCGCGACACCTGGCCGTCTCATTGATATGCTCGAGACGGGCAAGACCAAGTACGTATTGGTCAGATCTCGGACTAGTGGCCATCGTGCTAAGGGCGTGTTTTTTGTGCAGCCTTCGTCGTGTTACTTATCTGGTTATGGACGAAGCTGACCGCATGTTGGACATGGGTTTCGAGCCCCAAATCAGGAAAATTGTCGGCCAAATTCGGCCTGACCGTCAGACGCTCATGTTCAGTGCCACTTGGCCCAAGGATGTTCAGAAACTAGCATCTGTGAGTGTGATTAGGGTGTTTTGCGTTTGTAGTATTGACGATTTCGCAGGATTTCCTTAGTGACATGATCCAAGTCAACATTGGCTCCATGGAGCTGACCGCCAACCACAATATCAAACAAAATGTCGAAATCTGCACTGACTTTGAAAAGCGAGGCAAGCTCATCAAGCATCTCGACCAAATCAGCAGCGAAAACGCCAAGGTCCTTATATTTGTCGGCACAAAACGTGTGGCTGACGATATTACGAAATACCTCCGACAAGATGGCTGGCCTGCGCTTGCTATCCATGGCGACAAGGAACAGTAGGTCGTCGTGTCACGTTGTTGGTTGGATACTAACTTGAATATAGGCGGGAACGTGATTGGGTGCTTGGCGAGTTCAAGAGTGGTCGTTCGCCTATTTTGATTGCTACCGATGTAGCCAGTCGTGGTCTTGGTACGCCTTTTATTTTAACCTCATCTTGACGCCTGGGGGGGCTATTCGAGCGAGAGCGCTTGGGCAGCTCTCCCTTCCTTTCCAGACAGCGGCCAGGGTTCCAGGATGTTTGCTCGCCTGGTCCAATCTGCGTGCTCAGCTTCAGCAATCCAGCGCCAGCCAGCCGGTCAGTCTAGCCCATCGGGACTTAGACCTGGTGCCTCGGTCGTACTTGCCTTATGGGATATGATCCCAAGATTTTTGGGATTTAATCCGAGGCTTGCGATGGCTTGGGCTCAGCGAGATTCGTTCTCGGACAGATGTTCAATTACACATGTATGAAAACCTGGCTGGTTTCATGGACTGATCTGAAATAGCAAGAGCACGCCGGACGATCATTGTGTGTTGCGTAAACATTCTCGAACGAATGTCCTGCTGTTCACATTGTTGTCGCCACCCTTTACCCTTTATTTGCCGAGTATATGTTCGTCTTATTGACATTTGGCTATTATTTGCTCTGCGTTGGTTGTTGGTTTGTCCTTGGTGTCTGTTCTGTGACGTTCAGATGTCAAGGATGTCGGATACGTTATCGTGAGTGCATTCATTGCTTGGCATTTGTGCTGGACTTATGGGGCACGGTAGAACTATGACTTCCCTAACAACTGCGAAGACTACATTCACCGTATTGGTCGAACAGGGGTACGTTCCAATCATCAGCAGGTATAGCCGATGGGAAGACTGATCACTTTCACAGCGCGCTGGCCAAAAGGGCGTGTCCTTTACGTACTTTACGACCGAGAACGCCAAGCAGGCCCGCGAGCTGATTACCATTCTGCGCGAGGCCAAGGCAGAGATCCCCTCCCAGCTGGAGGAGATGGGGATGTTTGGCGGCGGTGGAGGAGGACGCGGTATGTCGTGGCACGGCCGAGAGTTGAACAGCCACTGATGTCTGATTTGGATAGGCCGGTATGGAGGCGGACGGGGTGGAGGCCGAGGAGGCCGCGATGGGTAAGTGGGATCCAAGCATCGCCTGGACTGGCGCTGATCGGCTGTGTTAGCGGGTTTGGGGGTCGTGACAGTGGGTACGGCAATCGTGACAGCGGCTATGGTGGCCGTGGCGGAGACTCTGGTCAGTGGACGCGGAGATTCCTCTTATGGCGGACGTGAGTCGTACAGCGGAGGAGGCGGTCGCTGGTGATCGGCATTGGCTTGGTGATAAGATAGACTGTGTTTGGGTGCGGTTACGTTGTTGCCCTGTGTTTCGAGGAGTATTCCTCCGTATTCTATGTTTAGCAATATGCATTCACGTTGTAATACACGATCCTTTTGCGTATCCAGGCGGTGTGAGCGACGGCGCAAGTTGCCGGGGGGGGGATGTCGTTAGGCGCCTGCCCGTGGACGGGCAGGGCGGGCGGGATACATAAGGGGGCGCTCGCGTGCACGGCCTGTGTTCGCCAACATCGCGCGTGGGTGCGAACACACTGCTGCCTCTGTTCTCTCTCTGGGCCGGCCCCTATATAGCAGGTAGATTCAGATTGTCCGAAGCGAAGCACGCGATCCATCAGCGTGACCACCATCCGAAGTGATCTCGTCCCGCACACCATCTGCCTGCCAGCACACCACCGCTACTTATTCCCGCTGCCCACACCCACACCCCTTAGCCCGCCATGCTCTCGCTCCTCTGCAGCTCCCCCGACGTCGTCGACTCGCCGTTTTACGACTCCCCGCCGCGCCGCTCCCGATCGCGTCGGTCCATCCGCGGCGTCCTCTCCCGCTCGGGATCCGGTGCGAGCAAGTCCACCAAGAAGAAGCGCGTCCTCAAGACCAGCATCGGCTCGCCGATGGACTTTAAGCACGAGGGACATGTTGGAGCCGATAATGTATGTTTTCGCCCATCGCTCCGAGCCGAATTCAGCTGATTATTTTCCTCAATGCAGATGATGGTAATGGCCCCAACCGGAGCCTGGGACCTCGACCAGTGGAGGGCCGAGATCGAGAAACACATGGTCCAACCTGTGGTTATTCCTCAGACGGTTGTTGTGAGTGTTGCCCCGGCTGCATCGTAGACTCGCAACGGCTAATACGCCCGCTTGGCTATACAGGAAGTCTCGCCTCTTCCATCACCCGTATCTGCTCCGACACCACGACGAAAGCCTGTGCCATCGCTTTTGCCTGTATCGCGCGAGTCGCCCGCGTCATCCGTACCATCGTCTCCGACCCGGTCTACGCCGCTCGTTGAGGCGATATAGCCCAGACTGTACTAGCTGGCCGCCGAGTCTCCTATTTTTTCGATGGCTCCCATGATGACCCGTGCGGATATGGTGCAGCCTTGCCGCGTGTTGGACTACCCCTATCCCAGTGCACCTATCCCCCCCAGCAAAACTTCTTTTTTTTTTTTAGGCTTTTGCTTAGACTGACGACCTCGCTTTACTGCCCCGCAGTATTTCATTTATGATCGTTTCACTGTACTTATAGCCTTTTTTTTCTGGTTCTCTGACTGGCCCCTACCTGCCTCATTGTTTCCCCGCACCCATCCACCCTTTTCGCCCTATTCCTCCCTCAACCGTGTCGCGTTTCGGGTTTTTTATTCTGCATATTTTCATGTGCGATACTGAAATACTCGAAGAGAATACGAGCTCTCTCTTTTTGGTTTGTTGTTTTTCCTGTCATGGCTGCACGAACATAGACGACTTGGATGATATCCACTTACCCCTTTTGGGCTTAAATGACATACAGGGTTGATCTGGCGGGTGGCTCCGGTGTGTTCCAGTATGTTCGCGTGTGGTGACTATGACGTACCCACGCTTAGTAAACAATGCTGCATGTGGCTTACCCGAGGCCACCTTAAGATTCTGCGACCCGCCACAAGATTGCACACCTCGATCAAGTTATGTTAAACGTAGAAGATAACATGTTAATTCGCTTTCCGGCACTTGGTCGCCCCGGAGTTGTGTCGCTGTCTCGGCGCGCTGCGGCATTCGCAAGTCCCGCAGTGACGGGCATGTCAGCAGGTGGTCTGAAACACTTCCAAGGGGCACTAGCTCCCCGACGGTTGCGTAGTTGAGCAGAAATCCGTTTGTAACAATGCCTTCGGGGTCATCCGCTTGGTGGATCAATTGCCTATATAAGAGCCTACGCGATGAGCACAGCGCATGGGCGGTGTGGGGCTGTGTCTTCAGCGCCCTCGGCGAGAACGTTCGAACAGAAAGACGAAGAGTCACCGCAGCAGCAGGGGATTACGCAGAGATAGGAATGTGATGATCCATGTGGCCGCGGGCTTGCATGCCGCACCACTAACAAAGCCGGTACGTACCTGACTGCGGCCCTGGCTACTGCATGATCAAAGCCTGGGATGAGTATAAAGCTGGACTGCTCATCCTGGTGTTGAGCTAGATTAAATAGTTTCAATCAGCCAATCAAAATTCGACAATATACCCTTGCCTTGATCGAATCTAACTAGCCGATACCCATACTTTCATTTGATACCCCTATATGGGAAGAAACTCTCTGCCCATTTCCCCCCCTGTACAAGTAACTCGACAGAACCAACGACAACTATGGAGAAGAAGATCGCGAAGATCTCGATCGCCGCTACTGTTGAGGCGAGTGCCACTACCAGGGCCTACAGACCGGGACTAACGATCTGTTGTCACAGTCGTGGCGGGAGTCGAGCTGTCTCGCCACAACTCGTTCATTCGCCCGTTCTTCCGATAGAGCTTATCTGTCGTGTCGCAGATTTCCTTTTCCAAGTCCATCCACCCGTTGACGATCTCTCTATACTATGCTCCACTAAGCCACGTTGGCGCGATGTGGCGGGGTTCATGAATGCGTCGTATGACCTTCATCAACTGGGGTTCTCTAGGTGGATCAGCGTACTACACATCAAGAATCCAGAGGATTGGGAAATGGCCGAAAAGTATTCGCGCTGGGTGAGGTATCTATCACAGTTCCACCCACCTTCAGATTAGCAGCGCATACTCAGTGATTCATCTATGTAGAGAACTGCGCTGCCACGACGGCGCATTGGCCGACCATCGATATCGGCTCGTACTTGCTCGTTTTGAGCACTTGCATGCTGTATCGATCGACGCACACAGCGATGTCTTTCGCAACCACCAGGGTCGTTTTTCGTACAGAGACCTCTTCAGGGCACTTCCTCCTTCCCTCCGCAGGCTCGAGATTACTAGAGCACATGGGCCGGACGCCCGGGTGATAGCTACCGTGAAAGAGTGGTGCCCAAACCTTGAGGAGCTCAAGCTAGGTAGATGCACAATCTTCAACGTCTCGCCCGCTTGCGACTTTTGGCGCTCCTTTCCCTTCGACCATGATTCTTACATGTCGAATGAAGACCCTGAGGCTTACTCAGTGAGTTTCACTTTGCTCCGTTCCCCGCCTCGTCGTTTTATCATCACGCTAACCAATTTGTAGCGTTCGTTGTCCAAAGAATTAATGCCTTTGAAATTCCTAAAGTCACTGCGCATGGGACTTTACTTGATTCCATCCGCCACCGTACTCGCTCATCGAATATACCACAGGCGCAATATGACAGCTCCTGCCGTTATCGACTGGCGACAGCCATTTCCGCACGATTATGCTACACAACCAGGAGCTCAACTTGTCCCGGCACAGCAGCTCGTATCTCTTCTCCATGAGCGTGACCCAGAAAGCGAGTTTGGCTTGAATGCTCTATGCACGATGTGCATCGAGACGGTCGAGGAGGTCAGCAAACAAGCCGAGGCGAAAGCGAGTGAGATATTAAAAGAGATGGTTCCTTCGCTTGAGAAGATGCAGTGGATGAATTGGTTCAGCCCTGGACACTTGGGTGTATCTACGTACCCTCGTGTGGCTACTTTGTAATCCATCTTGGACTTTAGGGACATTTATCATGTTATATACCCACGTTCAGTTTCATCCTCAATATAATGATTTAAGCCAGTTTTAAGCTGTAATCCAAGTCGGGATCGCTTTTACCTTCAACCTTTGAGTGGTATACTCTTGTATTTAGGTCAACCCCGACTCAAACATGCTCGAAGTAATAATAATGGAAGACGAGTCAGTAAACCCCCAGCGCTGGATGCTTCTTGAACAGCTTTAGCTATTCTACGGCGCTTGGTGAAGCGCCAATTCTGAATCACTTTCCTTTCATCGTTTCCTGTCGTGGTCTCGCGAGCACGGATGACTCAGGTGGTGTATGCGGATCTTACCTTTTTGGGTTTAAATCGCTTCCTCGGGTTTCTTGAACACTGGAGCACGTGATGCACCTTCCTGCTCCAGCCACAACCACGGTACTCCACTCTTTGCGACGTTGGAGCGGGCCACAGCCATCGTATTTGCTTGATAATTTATTCTGCTCTTAGCGTCATACATGATA